>LPNX010116036.1:249338-279250 GCA_001517045.1 Pseudotsuga menziesii
CGAATAAGGTTAAGAAGGAGGTCTTTGGATACACTCTTGGAAATAATTGATGAGTAGATGTGAATTTTTTAATTACTTTTTATTTTTGGTAAGCAAACATAAATTTTTTAATTATTTTTTATTTTTGATAATGTTATGCTACATTACAACATCTTAGTGAACCTTACTAATATTAATACAATAAATCTTTTAAATTAAGTAATTGTTGTTTACAAATACCATATTATGCCATAGGTTATTTCATATTTTGATGTATTGAATAAGGTTAAGAAGGAGGTCTTTGGATACACTCTTGGAAATAATTTATGTTAAGATTTATGTTTTTAAGCATGAGTTGATTTTTATTTGGAAACAAAGATATATGTTTATAAGATTGGAAAGAATATTAAAAATATTTTACGATAAAAAAAAGGTGTAATGATGTTTTAAGAATTAATTTTATTTATCTATTTAATTTATGGTTTTTAAATATTATAGTTGTGAACTTTTTCATAATTTTACATTGAATATCAATTATAAGATATTTAAAAATATTATAATTTTTCATTTTCTATGAAAAAATAGGGTTTGAAAATGTTCACAAGATAAGAGAAAATTAAAGCTAAAATCTTTTTTTCTTTTATTTGAATGTGTACAATTATATGTGTTCTATCCATTCAAAGATTATACATCTTTTTATTTATATAGTTTAATATATAAATAGTAAAATAATAAAATACATTCTTAAGTTTAATACTTTTTATAAATTATATTTTTGAATATTTTTTTTTAAATTTATGACAAGAATCCACACTTGTGTTGGCTACCACTAAAGTATGAAGCAGAAATAAGTTAGGTGTTTTGAAGTCATAATCTCTTTTTAACTATAATCTCATTAAAAACAAAGTTTTCGATCCATGGTGAAGAATGCTCTAGATCCACAAGGAGAAATTAATTCATGTGAAGATTACCATCGAAATAGAAGAGAAAAGAGAGCCCTCAATTAAGACCTTGTTGAAATCCTTGAATAAGTCGTCAAGAAGTTAGTCTTACTAAAATTGTTGAAGAAAGTCAAATCACTGAAAAAGTGGCAGTAAAGCATTATTTTTTTTGAAGTGTTATATTAAAAGATTCGAACCCTTGCATCAAAGTAAAACGCAATAGGCGACGTTGAAAGGAATAACATAGATTCCTTCATATCTTGTATCAAGCGTCGGTGTAGCAAACCAATATAATTTTAGGGGAAGATAAGTAAGTAAGGATCAATAGAGAGGAGAGTAAAGTTGAAGTTCACAATAAGCCTAAGTTTAAGCCTCAATGGAAAGTGAAGACGATTACTTCATATCTTGTATTAAGGGTGGGTCGAGCAAACTCTTATATTTTTAGCAGGATATAAGGAAGTAAGAATCAATAGACAGGAAAACGAAGTTGAAGTTCACATTAATTCTAAGCTTTAATAGAAAGTAAATAAACAATGAAGACGAGCAGTCATTGGTCAAAAGAAAAGACGATTCAAACACAACAAAAAGAAATCCAAAGAGAGAAAATGAACATATTTTGGATACGTTCAAGATGAAGATAATATATTTGAATATCTTGTCAAACATCTAGAGTTTGATGAGAGGGGAAGAAATATCTTTTAAATTAACGTATTCTTTGACTGCGTTGCAGAGTGCTTTTTTTTTTTTTGTTGGTGTTGGTTTCTCACGTAATTTTCCAAACCGATAACTTTGGTATGTTTGCAAAAGTTATATGAGATTATTTTGATTGAATGGAAAATATTAGGTTTAACAAATGAATCAAGACTTTGCCGAGTGTGTTAGGATGCGCCCAACTTATAAAAGTGTGCAATTGTGTAGTTGAAAAGGAAAATCGATTCAAAACTGATATGGCATCTCCCTATAACCAAATGGTCCAAGCACAATGTTCAATACTTTGTGTTGTTATAAACATTACTTTTTCAACACCCTTGCTTCACAATATACATATATATCTGTATTATAGTGAGAACATTACTATGGTTATATACATTTAAGTGTAAGATAAGCATTGCTTTGGGTTTAAAGTTATATACCATGACTAGATGTCTATATATATTGGAAACTTTTCCATGAATAAGAGTATGTATGAAACTTACTTTAAACCATATCAATAGTATAATTACAGGATTTTAGTAATAGGATTCTTGGCTTCTGTAATTAAGAGTATGGGATATATAACCTAAAGCATGGAGTAAAGGGGTTATACTTGGAAGATCTGGTAATACCTTGGGTTACCATTTTATACATTGTCACAATAATCTTGGTAAAGGAGTTAAATCACTCCCAAACCTTAGTGGATTTGTCGCCCAAGATCGGGGGTGACTCTAGGTAGAAGAACGCACGCCAGATAGAGTCAGTTGGTTGGGTGGAAAGTCGAAGTGAAGATTTCAGTCGGATCATTCTTTAACTTAGAAAAAGAAGTTCTAATTACTAGTTGTTAGTGTTAGTCGTTAAAGTGACTAGCTGCATTTATAAAATAAGTTTATATTTTCTCTTTGAATAGTTGAATATTAATGCTAAGTTGTGAAGTGCAGGAAGATGCGGATGATGAAGGTATGGTAGGGCACTATACAGTATATATGCATTTGATTATTTTCATCCTATTCTGTAACTATCTAATCCCTATTGTATCTTGACAGCCGCCTCGGGGATCTTGTCCCTTCGCCTGTGCTTGCACTTGGATCGCTCGGAAAACACTATAAGTTTGGTGTTATGGTTTTTGTTGGTAAGACATCATGCCTTTGTTAACTGCGGCTATTGTGGATGTAATGATAATAACCTCCTATAGTTTGTAGTATGATTGGCCTTTACTCCTAAATCGGTTTAGGAGAATGGCAATATGGCATAAGGATCTCACAGGGAAAATAAAGAATATGTATGTTATCTTTTGGTATTCCTTAAGGGTGTTTTAGGATTAAGAAATGAAAAATGAGTTTAATTTGGCATAACTAAATCGTCCTAATGTAGAATGAAACAATTTTGCATCCCTTCTAAGCATCAATTCCAGCTCATTTGGGATGTCCCAATTTGAGTGTCCTTGACATTGTTATCTTAGGTGCTTTTGGTATATTACATTTTTGTCCTCATGATAAGGAAGACGTAGAAAGTATTATTATGTATGAACTGAATCCAAGAATGACCATTTAGGAAAGATTGCTTCCTAATCCTTAATTTTGTATAGGAAGGTAATACTGCGAAAAGATAATTGGAATAATGTTACTGTTATCTTATAAATTTATGGTATGCACAGTAAGCCGTCTTCAAGGCACCACGATAATTCTCAAACGATTGTTTACAATGTGCATGAATCTTTCTTAACAAGGTTGTTGTTAACAGATTTGACTCCTCTGTAGTAATAGTGTAAACAAAAAACAAAAAACTCTGCACACATTGGCACCTAGGTATAAGAGGGGCATTACAACAGCTGGAGTTATGGATTTGAGAAAGAGCGGTGCAATTTTTTCACATGCTTTCAAAAAGAAAAACCAACTAAAGGCGAGAAGAAGAGATATCTAGAGTATAAATTCTTTAGCACGAAGAGGAAGAAAAGTATTGAAAACTTCCAATTTTGGAGCAGAAAGTACAAGGAATTTTTTTGTCGGCACATAACAACAAAGAAGGTGAACATGAAGATGGTTTGTAAGCCTAGGTGAGACACAGACCAACATGCATTCACTTTAGTTTTTGGATGATCCCTAGAAGAAATATATTCTATGAATTGTTTGATTGTGTGTTTAATAGTCATAACTAAGGGGGCTATTAGAAAGCTATAATTACTTCCACCATGCAAAGTTAGAATTTCATTTCTATTGTTAACAGTCTATTTAGAGTCTAGCATGCATCACTTAGAGATTCTAGGTTTTACATGTCATGCATGTTTATGTATAGGCATTCATGTCAATTGTAATCATCAAACATGATCGCATATCTTATGACTAAAGAGAAAGGGAAGATACTCATTTAACATTAAATTCGTTGAATTATTTGTATGCCTATTTTCAATAAAAAAAATTGTGTTTCTCTTTTTGAGTTCCCTAACTCAAATTATAAAACTAGTCATCTACAACATCTTCAATCCTACCATTAACACATGGAAGGGATTTGTTGCAAATTTCTTCCTCCAACTCTTCAAGTGAGTGCATTACTTCTTCATGGATAAAGCCAAGTATTCACAAGAAGAAGATATATCTACAATGTAATTTATGGATCATGAAGAAGAAGAAATTTATTGAAAGGTTCAAAGGTTGGAGCAAAAACTAAAGAAAGAAGTTACATTAGTACATAGTAACAAAGAAGGTGAAGATGGAAATGTTTTTTAAACCTAGCTAAGACATAAACCAACCCATATTCATTTTTTGTTTTTGAAATCCATTATAGACACTTGTTTTAGCAATAGTCTCATCTTATATTTAGTGGTTGATCTTATATTTAGTGGTTGCAAATAAAGGGGAGTATAAGAAAATTATAATTATTCTTGTCATTCAAAATTAAAAATTCATTTCTATTATTACTAGTATTTCCAGCAATTTTATATCTCACATACATCTTGAATACCTTCTAATCAATTGTAGCTATGAAACATAAACATATCTCCTATAAGTAAAAAGTAAGAGTAAGAGCAACAACTCATTTAACTTTGAATTTGTTTAATTATTTGTACATCTATATTGCCATTTGTTTCATATCACCAACTCTCTAATCTTTGAAGTCTAACTCTCTTTAAGTCTGGAATACGGTGTGTTTTGGCCAAAAACTTATACGGTATGCTAAATTTTGAGTCTATTTTTAAAATAAATAAATAAATATAAACTAAAAAAAATATTATCAATAAAATTATTAAAAAATTTAGCCAATTTTATAAGTATCTCCGTTTGTATTTCTAAGCTTTTACACACGTCACAATAAGACAATGACTCTAGAAAATGAATTTGATGTTGTTATCCAATAAAATTACGAAAATTCTATTGGTAAACGTCAGTGACGTGAGAACATTATGGAATAGATGCCCAACGCACTATTTAAGTTGTGAAGAGACATATTTAAGCATCATCTATTCTCATATTTTTATTATGCACGAGGACGGTATAACATTTTTACTTCATACAATGTGCTGCAAGTTATCTGTGGACCTGATTATTGCTTTCAAAAGGGAAGTATGTCAAGAAACATATTTAAGCATCATCTATTCTCATATTTTTATTATGCACGACGACGGTATAACATTTTTACTTCATACAATGTGCTGCAAGTTATCTGTGGACCTGACTATTGCTTTTAAAAGGGAAGTATCTCATAGCACTTATAGTTCATCCTTCATCAATGTACTTCCAAGAATATAATGTATTTGTGGACCACCAGACATTCCATGTGGCCGTTTCTTTCTCAATTCTCTTTCTACGTCAGTATCAATTACTTGACAAGCCAAAGATCATAATGGAATGTTGCACGCGAAAGAATAATTGCGAGGGACCCTGATTTTGTTTTATGAAATTCAAATCCAGAGGAATTATATTTCGTTTCAGTTGTTACAATCGAACTCCAATTGCATATAGCCATGTTCAATTATTCCTCGTCTTTAATTTCTTTCCCGTATAAACCTTTGGAACTAGGCTCATGGAGGTGTTGGAATATGCTATTTTTGGAATCTTCCTCTACAATATGCACATGATTTAAAAGAAAAAGGAGCTTGATATGGCAGCTAATTACAAGGTGATTGCCACACACTTCTCTTGTACTTCACTGAATCGTGCTTCCTTCTGTGTTTTTATTTGAATGATTGTCATCAATAGTGTTAGTAACTATTATTGTATGTCGCTTCACAAACCTAATATATTGATTCTCTGGGCAAATACAGTGCTCACTCGATGGAATCAAATCGATATTTCATTATTCTTTTTATAATGTGCTCGGGAAAGAGACGTTACTTATTCCATCTCCATGTTTTTAAATATTCTCCCATGACTATGTCTGTGCGTTGCCTTCCAACATCAACCTTGTCAGATCACTGTAGGGAGAGTGGAGAGAACATATAATGCTCCTAGAACCGATCCAATTATCTCTCATTGGTTTGGAATGTGTAGGAATTTGAAACTGAAATAGCTTGTCAAATTTAACTGTTTTTGACACATCTGTAACCCGTTTTGGGATGACCATTTTTTGGTTTTTTTAGGTATATGACGGACAAATCAGGGTAACCGAAAAGAGTAGAGCTTTACCTAATGGCATGTATTTTGTTTAAGAACTATCAAAGGAAATATCCTTAAGCATCACTTAAAGCTGAAGATATCGTTATTCCCACCTTAATATCTCCAAGGCACTTTTTCATTGTCACCAACGTTAAGGAACAAATCATTAAAAACACAGTAAGAGTTAGTGAACATTAGTATTTTTTTTTTTTCATTATTGTCCCGTTAAAAGGGGCAGTGGCGATGCTGTTATTTGCACATTTTATCAAACAAAAGTGCACTCTGGCTCGATGCAAAGTAGATTAGAATGCTAATTGACGAACAATGTAGCGCAGCTCCGTACATGACGTTTACATACAAAATTGAATCCTGCTAAAACGTCTACAATCTACATCAAAAAACTAAGTTAAAATGATATAGTGAGTTTAATATATAGTATCTATATAGTTGAAACATGTAGATTTTGTGTTAGTAATTTGAGCGCTGTTTAATGTTGAACGTGTAGTTTGTGCCTGCTTAGTTTTACTACGGTATATAGTTGAAACGTGTAGTTCCTTTTTTGTTACTCCTCCACTTTTATGAGATCGACTGGTCACTTTGTTTAACGTCGATTATTGAGAAAGGAAGACGCCTAAAAGTTAAGATTTTCCTTCATCTCCTGTTTCAAACCAGAATTTCGCCATGGAACGGCTTGTTTTGTTTTTTCTCTTATGTTTTTAAAATCATTTCACTCGAGCGAAGTTACTGAAAAATAACGATTTCACTAACAATCATATAGCATTGTCTCAAATATAATCGTTTCCACATTAAACTTTAAATTGGTGGGAAACAAAATACCTCTAAAATTTTGGCCAAATTCAATCCCAACCATCGAAATAGATTTCAAAAATAACCTAGTCACATAACATGTTGGACGGTGTATTTGGCCACGATCTCTGGTTTTGGACCGTGTATTCGCCACTAACTCCTCTAGCTAGCTATTAAAAACCTAATTGACTTGTCCATATGTGGACCAATCCTAAAGGTCTATTGCTACTTTATTATTCCTAAATAGTGTACTTATAACACTTCAAAGCTATCCCTTCATTATGGTCCTACTAAAAAGAAATGTTAATTTATACTCTTTTTATGACGTAACTAACTTAACTAGGCTTACTTTTCTTTGTTGCTATGGGGATGCTTCTTGCTTCAGCTTCACCCCTTTACTTTGATCATGTTCTTCACAATTTTTTTAATCGTTCTTTGTCATTAATGCTTGATGTCTTCAAAAAGTAAAATTCCAATCTTTAACATCTATTCAAAAACTTCATTGTACTAATATACTAATATGAAGTATATAATATACTAATATGAAGTATCCACTTGATGTCTTTAACCTCTACATTTTTATTGCCATCTTTAATACTAGCCATTTCTTCTTCCATGTCTAAACTTTTTTTTATTTTATGTTTAAATCTTTGTCCACGCAAAAGATATTAACATCTATTCAAAAACTTCAATGTACTAATATGAAGGATCGACTTGATGTCTTCAACCTCTACATTTGTATTGCCGTCTTTAATACTAGCCATTTCTTCTTCTATGTTTAATTTTTATTTTATTTTATGCCTAAATCTTGGTTTAGGTAAAAGATATTGAGAAAATAATGGAAGTAGGTAAAAGATATTGAAAAAATAATGGAAGTTAATGAGTTAAAGTTAGATTAATTTTCTGAAGATATTTAATTAAGATTAAATTATTTAAAAGTTTTATCTTGATTTAAACTTAAGATAAGTAATTATCTTGAGTTAATTAGTCAAAGTGAAGTTAAGACAATATAATTAGATGAGTTGACTTAAGTAAATAATTTTAAGTTAAATGGTTAAAGATTGCTAAGTTATCCTAATTGGATTAAATTAGCTAAGATAAGATAACTAGAAAAGTTAGCTAAAAAACAAAATTAAGATAAATCATTCTAAGATAACTAGCAACAACCATATTAATAAGATTAATATTTTTGGAACAGGCAAAGAGGTATATATTTGACATATTGAGATCTATAATAAATTATTAATACATAGTTTTAGATTGCATAGTTTCACTGGGCGGTGCATAGTTTACCACATTCATCTAAATGTAATTTAATAGTTGTATCAAAGGTCAGCACGATGGCTTCAACTGACGTAGATATGATTCTAGTACACTCCGGCGAGGGTTCCAACTTCCAAGCCAGACAAAACACTTCTACCAAGAGGGTGAAACTATTTGAAATCAAGAAGTGGAATGTCGTAGCTCTCTGTGAATGCGAAAAGATGAACTCTCTCATGAGGACCGAGAAAACAATGGAGAAGGCATTAGGGTTTGATCAGAGGGAATCTAGATTCAAGACTATAGATATCTTCTGCGGTGACAAGAGAAGCACAGATCGCTCTTGCAAGGCCCTACACTTCACGGGCTCATCTTTCCAAGGTGGGATACTGGGATTCATGTGCCAAGGCGGTGATTTCACATGAGGAAATGGTACCAGCGGAGAGCCTATCGACGGTGAGAAGTCTGAGGATGAGAACTCTGCAAACGAATCATTTTTGGTTTTTGTAAGATCTCTGAAGGGGTTCTTTCTCTTCTTGCGAGTGAACCCACAAATCTCTATTTTGCAGTTGAAATATTTGATTCAACAGGTGGATGGAACCCCTCCAAGATTGCAGGGCCTTATCTATGCAGGACAACAACTCTTAGACCAGTGGCAACTCCAAAGCCTTGGGATATTAAAGGACGCATGCATCTCCATGGTGGCGAGTCTACGTGGAGAAATAAATAGACCCTCTCCTTCTCAGCCAAAGTCCCTCAAGGATGCAACGTGAGAGGGGTTCTCTACCACTCAAAATTCGGTCAAGACCCCTAACCCAGTCTACATAGTAGATAAATTTGAGCACGTTCCCACTTTGGAGATTAAGCGAATGGAAGTCACCAAGAACGTTTTCCTATACAAGGAGTAGACCCTAATTTGCAGATTCAATGGACCATGGTAAAAAACAAAATATCTTCTCAAGTGGATCGACTCAAACTGGCCTGAGGACTATAAGGTATCACTCTTCTCTAAAGGGGTTTTTTAGTGACTTTTCCTTCTCAAGAATAAATTCTTTCAGTTACGAGAAAAGGGACTTGGTTTTAAGGATCTCTCAGGATTTTCATAACCCCCTGGTTCCCTAAGTTTGACCCTTGAACTATGGTAGTGACAAAGGTGCCCATCTGGGTACATATTCCAAACTTACCAATCCACTTCTGGACTTAATCGGTCTTAGAAGGGATAGGTAAAGCTCTGGGTTTTTACTTGTCCTCCGATGAAACTCGCTCTGCCAAGGGTATATTTACCTTCTCTCGCATCTATGCCACCATTGATATCAGTTCAAGGCTCCTTGACATGATCAACCTGAAACTAAGCAAGTCGATTTGGATTCAAGCCTTGGAATATGAAAACACAGCCTTCAGGTGCAATATCTATCAATAAATGAGCCACCTTCTTACTCCATGTCTGGGAAGGAAGACCCAGCTACAACAAAGAACGAGGGCACACCGAGCCGAAAGATGGAAACCTAGGATGCAATCACATGAAGAAAACACACAAGATGACCAGCTTGATCAAGACACTCCCCCAACATAAAAGGAACAGAGATCCACTCCACCTTCGCCTGAGGTGCACATGCCTCTTCAAGAAGATGAAAGCACGAGAAGTGACTGTGCATAAGGGCATAAAAAATACCATGCATCTTCCTCTTCAAACTCAGATAAGGAGCTCCACCATGATTCCATTGCTGCTATGCAACTAGCCTTAGTGTCCCCAGCTTCAGGGGGATGGATACAAGTCAAGAAAAAACAAGAAAAAAAAGGAGAGACCTAAGAATCATCCCATTCAGGGATGGGATTAAATTCTTTGTAATTTCCAAGTCATAACTTCTCTCCCAGCTATGCTCTACAATGATCCTATACTCGATTTGGATTTGGTGTTTAGCTGTGCTATTTTGGCTGAGTGTTCTCAGATCTTATTCTCGGTGTTAGCCACTCTTTTCTACCTCTCTTTCCCTTCTCGTAGGAAGCAGAAAATGGATTGTAACATTATTTATTTTTAAGGCAGTACAAGGTTCTTCACTAACTTACAAAAGAAAAAATAGTTGTATCACTATTTGAGTTAACCTAATAGTTATATAATACTTAATATAATAGTTATACAATATAACTTGGATTAGAGTTGAAGTTAAGCTAATAATTGTATCTAATAGTTAAGTTAATTGTTATCCAATGTAATTGCTATTAAAGTTGAAATTAATCTATAAATTGTATAATCATTGGATTTAAGCTAATAGTTGTATCTAATAGTTAATTTAAAAAGTAATATATTAGGAAGTGTAGTTTAAATAAAAGTCATTATTGGAGTTGAAGTTAACCTAAAAAATAGTTGTATCACTATTTGAGTTAACCTAATAGCTATATAATACTTAATATAATAGTTATCCAATATAACTCGGATTAGAGTTGAAGTTAAGCTAATAATTGTATCTAATAGTTAAGTTAATTGTTATCCAATATAATTGCTATTAACATTGAAATTAATCTATAAATTGTATAAGCATTGGAGTTAAGCTAATAGTTGTATCTAATAGTTAATTTAAAAAGTAATATATTTGGAAGTGTAGTTTAAGTAAAAGTCATTATTGGAGTTGAAGTTAAGCTAAGAGTTGTATCTTCAATGGAATTAAGCGCATAGTTGTATCTAATAATCAATTAGTTGTATCTAATAATTGAATATTTGAAGTTGAAGTTTAATTTTTCCAACTATAATGAAGTGTACTTATAAGATGTTAACAAAGCTATTTTTTTTTTTTTTTAAATTGTTAATTATGAATTTTGGGCGACGCCCATAGAATCAATCTTGGAAGTACACCTGTCGCATTCTCATCCATAGATGAAAAATCATAAGTGGTAGTCCACACAAAAATTCTAAGATATATACGCCTATCAGTGTAATAATTCTATCGGCGTAACTACGAGATGTAGGAGTTTATGAGGAGTTTGGAGGAGTTTATTACGAGTTCAAATGATTTGATTAGAATTTCGACTCTTAAATGAATGCAAATTAGCTAGAATCCTAGATGCCAAATATAATTGGAGTAAACCTTAAGTAATTAGAGTTGAAGTTAAGATAATAGTTGTATCTAATAGTTAAGCTAATAGTTATCTAATATAACTGTGAATAGAGTTTAAGCTAACCTAAACATCTAATAAGACCTATATATTAGCTATATGCCCAGATACGAGATGCAGGAGTTTATTAGGAATTTGGAGGAGTTTATTAGGAGTTCAAACGTTTTTATTAGGTGTTCGACTCATACATGATTGCACACTAGTTAGACTCCTTGATGCCATATGCAATTGGACTAATCCTTAAGTGATTAGAGTTTAAGTTAAGCTAATAGTTGAGCTGAGGCATGATCATGGACTCCTTTAAATACACTTTAGATTCCACATAATACTGGAAAAACCTAGAGCCTCTTACTTTAGGTGATAATTAGGAGTACTTCCATAACATATTTTAAGATGAAGTAAAAAGACAAAATATAGGTAATTGAATCAGCTTTCATAATATATAGCATTTATGCAGAAAAAAATGTGTGTAAATGATTATAAAATTATTTTCCATGGAATTCAGTTTTCATATTTTTGGCAAAACATAACATATATGTTTTTGTGGGTGTAGCAATATATGAGGTAAATGATGTCAATTTTGGATAAAACATTGTAGACATATAAATGACATATGGGCCTAGTGCAACACTATTTATTCAGGATTTTTCATGAATGATTTTTGTTATTATTAATTATTGAAGTTAGAAAATCTTGAAATGAAAACGTTATGTGCGGGTCCAACACTTTAGGGGGGAAAATTAATGAAATCTTTGATTTCTATATATAGGATTGTAGATACTACTCTCTTCTAGTGCACCATATAGTTTTCTTGGGAAATGGAGAAGACAATCAAAAGTTACTATAAAAAATAATTGATGTATCTATTTTTTAAAAGTAATGTGTGTCATTCAGAAAAATGATAATAAATAAATAAAACATACATTTGAAGGAAAAAATTACATATTCGGAATCGTAAGATCGTACTCTACAATATTCTAAATTTTCATAAAAAAATATTGTGTTTGTCAGAGCAAAACACACCATCGAAACTAAGCATATTGATAGAGTTCTAAAAGACATGTAATAGCCCTGGTTTATTTGTTCTAGCCAATAGGTTTGGTAGCTTGAAGCTATTTCCAAACATAATTCAAAACCTCATTCCCACCGAGTTTTTAAATTTTAAAAACACGCATATATGTTTTAGCGTTATTCATATCGCATATGTGCTATAATGCATATGAGTTTTTTCTTTAGTAGCTTGGTACGAGAGTAAAAAAGAGTAAATACCAAGTTAGTGGATAGTCTTTGGGAGAAACCCCATTTTGAAAAAAAAATATCATGGTAATTATTTCCCCTACAAAGTGGTTTAGTGTGGAAAAAGGATGATGCTTAGCCTAAAATTTTTGAATGGTTATGGATAATGAGGTCAGATTATTGGAGGTTTAAGGCACTTGTTCATGGCGCTTAAGACATAAAAGATGCTTTTTAGAATTAATGATTGAGTTTTATTTGCCAACCTTTCTATAAGGCTCGAAACTCATATCTAGCTCTAAAATATTCCTAATGGTACCAACACATCCACTATGAGGATAAGGGTTGCGAGATCATTTCTATTGTTTTGAAGCATTATTGTTGTCCATGGACACACAAAAGCATCTTTTAGATCCTAAGGCCAAGGTGTATTCTCTCAACTATGTTGATTCTCCACAATGTATACATTGTGCTCGATAACTCATAATCATACCAATATTCTCACTTGGAGGCCAAATATCTTCTTAAGATGCAATTTTTTCTGTTGAGGGCATCATTCTTGGGTCAAGATTCGTATAACATTCATTTAGGGCCTACGGCTTAGGGTTTATGCCACAACTATGCCTGGGATATGCTCATGAGGTCATGTATGGTGGATCAAATTTCATTCTTAAAACTATATTCTAAGAAGTTTTCTTTATGGTATAAGGCCTAGGTTTCATACCTTAATAATGTCCAAGACCCATGGATTCATATCTACTATCCAAAACCTTCTAACAACATCCATGTCACCACTTGAAGGAAAGGGTAACTTCAAGAGGTCATGGCTAGTCATTTGAGGTGTTTTTCATGGTCTAGGATTTCTAGAAACTTTTTTTGAGTCCAATCCCAATGTTTACTCCCCCAACAATGTCAAAGGACACACGACCCATACCTAGTGCTTGTAAGTCATGTGAGGCTATTCGAGGTATCATTTTAGGCCTTAGATGGATATAATATTCCTTTATGGACTAAGGCTAGGGTTTACTTTTCCAAACATGTGTAAGGCCTTAAGAACCATGTATATTATTTAAAACCTCTCGATGGCATGATTATCCCCAGTTTTTGGGTAGGGATACAATCAATAGGTCCTCCATGGTAGTTTGAAGTGTCCTTACTGACATTAAATGACTAAGGGATTCATTTAGGGCCCAAGTCTTGGGTTTCCTCCCATTTCCATGCATATGGACCCAAGACGCATAACTACTATAAAAGATTTCCAATTTCTTGCATATCCCTCATCTAAGGCCAAAGACCCCCTAGAGAGGTCATGTGTGGTGGCTTGATACATTATTCTTTCTTATGGGTTACTAGAATATTGCTTTAGTGTCTACGACTTGGGTTTCACAATCGCTCAACCATGTTAAGGAACTCTAAATGTAATATCCTGAATTTTTGACCTAACACTTATGGGCATGCGCCCCATTGATTATGATGTTACCTTGATGTTTTATTTTTATATACTAGGTCAAATACCACATTACATATGAACATGATGATTTTTTTCATATATTTGGCATAAGACAATTGCATATGATATACATATACATATGCTTGGGTTGGGCGTGGACCCTGAAGCACATGATTGATGAGATGTTTTGTATTGAGCGAGGAGCTTTGGAGCACATCGGTAAATTGATGTTTTGTGTTGAGCAAGAAACTCTGGAGCATGTGAGTGTTTGTGTTGAGTGAGAAGCTTTGGAGAACATGAGTTTTGAGAAAGTTTGTATTGAGCATGAAGCTGTGGAACACAAGAAAAGATAATTCAGAAGTGTTGGGCATAAGCCCTAGAGCATTCCATGTTGATGTTGACCATAAGATCTGCAACATCGGATCCTTGGGCATTGTATCCCTAGGTGTATCCTGCAAGTACATCCTAGCATTAGTGTTAAGCGAGGAGTTCTAGAATCGCACTAAGTTTGTAATTACCTCTTTATAGCATTGAGTATGGGATCTAGTAAGAGCTAGGAGTTATTTAAAATAATTAATGATTCCCGAGTGAAAACAACTCGAGTAAATATTGATCTCATTTGACTTATTTATAAATGATTAAATGAAATATCGACTTTATGTATTCTCATCAACTTACTGAAGAACTACCATGTTATACAAGGGAATCCAACATGCAAGGATGTTTAGATTTTCCTCGCCTAGTAAACCTAACTATCTACTTGATGACCTTAATGAAGAAAGTGTCATAAGTCTAGGGATCACAATATGTGATACACTAAGACAAATGTTAACAAATAATATATTATTATATATTTTATACAGAGCATGTATAAAGAGTATACATAGTAATAATATTAATAATGTAAGAAAGAAGGAAAATTTCCATCTACTATTATTATTACTAAGAGAAAATAAAATATTTTAATACCTACAAAAGTTCAATTAGGAACTACTTAAAAGTTCCTAAGTTTAAATATTAAAAGTACCTAAATTAAATAAAAAAAGGGTTAAATCAATAAATAAAATTATTCTTGATTTAACTACCCTTTGACTGGAAAGTCTGTCTAAAAAGTCCCAAGCCAAATAGAGGCTTGGGGATCTCTTCCATCTTTTTGGAGTCATTATTCTGCCTGATTATTCTCAAGAGAATTCTTGGATAAAATTTTCTTAAGAGGAAAAAGGAGAACTGATCCATACCTGATATACTAGTTAGGGTAGCCTTACCTTAGGAGCTCTAAGCTACTTGCATGTTGGAACCAGCTCGGGGGCATCCGGATTAAAACTAGGAATGATTATGGGTCATGGTTGGGTGGAACGTGGTAGTTACCAAGTGATTCAGTCATCTATACAGAGGTTAGATCTTCTTGTTAATTGTTAATGTTGGGTAATTGAGTGTGCAGGTTTCAGCCATTAGAAGAGCTTCACTATTTAGGTATGAGGTTCTTGAATTCCTATTTCATTATCTAGAATAAGTGTTGGCTAGACGATTGCATATGTTTATATTATATTTTCTAACCCTATGTACCTTTGATTTCCTATGGAATTCTTTTAAGGATTAAATTTTAATTAGAAACCTAAGCTGTAATTTAATTCCTGTATAAGAATTATCAAGAGTTTTGTTCTATTAGTTTTACTTCTATATTTTAATTTACAGTTTACTCTTTGTCTTCATAAAAGCCTAAGAATTATTGCTAAACCATGCCTATGTGTTTATTTACCTATCAATCCCTACTAGAAGATTTCATATTGCTAGCAGAGCTGTGTTTATAAGTAAAAGACTAGTTTAGAGTTAAGCTTCAAACAAAATATAAACATAAAACATAGTTAACTAAAAATAGAACCTATCAAGTAGATCATTATATAGTATACTGTATAAACAAAACTAGAATCCAATTAAATAATATTATAGCCTCGGTATTCCTTATCTAAGAATAAATCATAAATTCAAAGTAACTAAGCTAAGATAAAAACCAGCAAAGACCTATGAGGGTCTGTATAGATATACTCATGCCCAGAACAAGGATAACCAATATCACTTCCCATTAATCAAATAATATCATAACTCAAATAAAGATTCCAAGTATCGAGACCATCTAATGGTCCATGATTTATATTAGTACTAACAATTACGTCTACGAAAGCTTATGCAGTAACTATTCAAATAAATAATCCATTGCATAAAAAACAAATCAAACCCTCTAAACATTATAAATTACATTACAAGAATCACATACCTTAAATGCAATGCCCATTATAACAAAAATCACCATAATACTAAATGCATAGTAATCATGTAAAAAACATATAATTACACAGAGGTTGCAAGATTGAATCCTATGGCCGTTTAAGCCCAAATCACAAACCATTTAAATATAAACCCTCATCACTCTAAAATGACCTAGGATCAAATCCTGTAAGGTCTATTGATAATTTACAAAGCCACGCTATATTTCTTATATGCAAGTTGTAAGCAAAACAAAAACTCTCTGCACAGAGGTCGAAAGAGCCATTTTAATATATACACTGTAATCTATGGCCCTCGGCCTTTTACACATGAAACTCATTATAATAATCAACATTTCCAAAATATTACAACCTTGTCAATGTTTACCCACAACGACGTCTGATAGTCGTAGGGTTACACCACAAAAAACCCCCATAATTTATTACATAACGAAATCGTAAACAATAATATGTTATCACATCTATAAGGGAGGGAAACACAAATTCCATACATCATGGACCCAAAGCCATAACGCTGTCATCCATTTCACCCATACAACCAACGCAAACAACAAATGCGAATCCACACAGTCCATGAAATAATAACCATAGAAATCGATGCAACTTATACATTTAAACACAGTCTTTATAAAAGCATTAAAGAGTTTACAAATTCGTTTACTTCCATCCATTGCACCATTACAAGCAATAGTGCTGCCATTTTCCAGTAACACAAACAAAACACTAATTACAAAATACACAGATCCTATCGAGAGTTACCTAAGACGTTTTTCAGTGAATAGAGCACCCACAAAATAAATCCCATCACATTTCAATCTTAGGCTCAAAGGAAAATTAAAACCCCAAGGATGTCACATTACAAAATGTAGAGCCATTAAGTTACAGTCAAACTCCAAGCCAAAACGCATCCATTAGAAACAAGAACCAAGCAAATCCAACCAATGACGACTGAAAACTGAGTCATAACCATGAAGCCAAGAGGGAACAATTAAATACTTGTACAACAGGCTTACCAAAGGGTATGGATTTTCCCACAGCCTTGCCCATGATATAGAACCCACACCTAATCTTGCCACCCCTGTAAACTTGGAACACAATAGAGCCATGATGTGAGAACTATGAATAATATCCATTTTACAAATCAACAACAATGCTAATGAAACAAGACACCCATATACCTGTCAGCTAACCCATTGTAGTTGACTTCCTTCACCCTGAATAGGAGCAGAGAGCAAGCATCAATGATGCGAAATGCCAAACTATCGCTTGGGCCAATCCCTAAGCTTGATCCTCCCTTCTCCCAAGGAGCATTGATACCACCACCCTGGCCACCATTAATGCACAACATACCCATAATCGTATAGTCCTTGTACTATATTAAACCTTGCCACCAAAATCAACCTAAAGGATTAAACCCATACATGCATCAAATAACTTAGGTTTTAATCCCTAAGTCCATGGCATATGAAATATGCCATGCAAATGTTTAAGCCAAGGTTTTTACAATTATATTACCGACGTTAAAACCATATTAAAACCATATAGTAAGAATATGTTAGGGAATTAATAAATTTGTAAACATTTACACCATGGTGAATAAGCGCCATATAAATAATAAGTCTGTGTCACACAAATAGTAAGTGCGATAGTGACCCCATCACTATAATAAAGTATGTAATGATAAAAATAACAATCAGTAAAATGTCACTAGGATAGAGCTACAAATGAGAGTTATAGTGACGAAATGATCAGTACTTTATGTTAAGCTTTATAAACTAGTTTCCATTGCCAAGTATGCATTCACGTAAATGGGACAAGAATGCATTGGTTCTTCAGAACTAAGCAAGCCCATTGTGATAAGTAAAAACTATTACCTCTCAGGTGGTTACAAGGGAAACTAGTCCCGCAACTCTAGCCCTTTATCCATTAACAACGTCAAGTTAGAATCATGTATACAACAGTAAGCACATGTTATAAACAATGAAGTATGTAAACAAATAACTCACTTACATATCAATGCTTAGCCATAGTACAAATAGTATCAACATCACGACAACATAAGTAACATAATAATAACCGCATCAAGAATTATGGAAGCAGGACATAAGAACAGCTTACGACAATACAATAGTACAAACAGAGTATGACACATTCCACAAAGTTCAATTAATGTCTATCATAGGTAGTTTTGAATAGCCTAATAAATAAATAAAATTCAATTTTTAAGGACATTACAAGTGGCATCAAAGCCCAGTTTCAACATTAAGAGACCTAATGGGCGTACCAGACATTTATTACAAGGAAAATAAAGTATGTTTTAAAATTTTGTTAACATAAATTTTCCTATTATTAAAATTTTTAACTGCAGGAATTTTTAGAGAACAGTTCAGATCATGAAAACTGAAGAAGATAACCGTCGACAAGGGAAATTGAATACCCCCACCTAGGAAGAAGAATTGGTGGTGGAACCAAATTCTAATATTATGAAAACCATACAAAGTCTTCAAGAAGACTTGCAAAGTTTTGTAGATGACAATATGAATGAAATAAATGAACAACAAGCAATCAATGAAGCATTGCTACGAGATATGACGGGAGGAAGCACGTAGGGGAAACCCACTCATTCCATAAACAGGTTCAAGAAGGAACCTTATCATAAAAAGG
This sequence comes from Pseudotsuga menziesii, assembly GCA_001517045.1. NCBI lineage: Eukaryota > Viridiplantae > Streptophyta > Pinopsida > Pinales > Pinaceae > Pseudotsuga > Pseudotsuga menziesii. The sequence goes on from LPNX010116036.1 coordinate 268,354, forward strand.
CCAACATCCCAAGAGAATAAGGAAAAGAGGAACATACCCCTGAACCCCTAGAAGGAGAATAGCATAGTCCTTCTAGTGAGGACTCTCTTTCTCCAAGAAGAAAGAAACAAAGAAGTGATGACAATATCCAGGGGGGGTTCATAAAAATAAGAGCCCCAACCTTTGAAGGAGAGGTGAATAGGGGAGAGAAAGCTGAAGAATGGTTGTTGGGTATAAAAAAATATTTCCAAGTATGTAAATACTCTATCGAAATGAAGGCATAACTAGCCATATATAAATTAAATGACAAAGCAGTGAGACGGTGGAGAGACTTGAAACATACAAAGAAAGAGGAGGTAAGAGAAATACGCCGGAGTAAATTCTTCAAGATCTTTCAAGAAAAATATATGTCGAAAATATTGTTAGACAAAAACGTGAAAGAGTTTCATGAGTTATGTATGGGATCCATGACTATGGATTCTTTTATTAACAGATTTCTAGATCTCTTACATTATGTACCATACATCAAGGACGAAAAGGTAAAGATCGAGCATTTTTTTGGGATGTCTTCCTACCAACTTTTCGGAAAGGTTTTAGTTTGACATACCTAAAACCTTGGACCCCATATTGCACACAGTTAGGATATTCTATGAGCATCAACAGCTAAGGCAAGAGAACATGACTAGAAACAGAGACAAGTCTAAGAACTTCTTTGACAACCGCAAAATGGGTTTTAACCCACCCCTGTACAGGAAATAGAACAACAATTTTCCAGTGAAAAAGAACTTCAACAAATCAAGTACAAAGCCATATGTACCAACTCCAAATGTTAACAAGCCAATAGTAGCTAGGGGATCCAATGCTACCCCGCTATAGATCAAATGATGGAAATGCAGTGGGCCTCATTATGCCCGAGATTGTGAGAACAAGACCAATGGGGTCTTGCACAACTTACAATAAGAACCAGTGGTAGAGGATATAGCTGGAATACCGCAAATTTATGCAGCCTTGGATGGCTAATAGGCAGACCATCATGATACCATGGTTGAGATAGACTTTAAGATCTTTAACACTTCTATTTCAATATTGATTGACCCTCGTGCTTGCCAGAGCTATGTATCTCCTAAAATTGTTCATGTATGTAAGCTAGGCAAAGAAAACCATGATAAACCTTGGCTGGTAAAATTAGCCACAGGTACAAAATATAAAATTTTAGAAATAGTTAAATATTGTGAGGTAAACATGAATGGTTTTCTTACAAAAGTAAGCCTAATCATCCTACCTTTAGGATCATATGATATACTTATCAGCATGGACTAGTTGGAACAACACCATGTCATGCTCGATTGCTTACAGAAGTCAATCTTGTGTATAGATAGCCAAGGGAATCAAGTGAACATTCAAGGCATACCGAATCTAGTTTTGGTAAGGCAGATATCTTCCTTACATGTAAAGAAGTGCATTAGAAAATGCTGCAAGTTGTTTGCAGTAAATATCCGAGATATAGAGGCTGAAAAAGAACAACACATAGAGGAATTCCGCATTCTTGTAGAATTCAAGGACGTATTCTCTAAGGAAATCCATGGATTACCTTTGAAACGAGACCTAGACTTTCCCATACAGATGAAACCAGGATTAATTCCGGCTTCAAAAGCCCCTTACCACATGAGTGCACCATAATTGGTGGAACTCAAATTGCAGTTGTAGAAGTTGATAGAAAAAGGATATATCTTACCAAGTGTGTCCCTTGGGGAGAACCGATAATTTTTGTAAAGAAAAAGGATGGTATGATGCGGATGTGCATTGATTCCGGTTAGCTTAACAAAATGACTATCAAGAATCAATACCCACTTCCTGGGACCAATTACTTGTTCGATCAAGTAGGAGGAGCCAAGATCTTTTCAGTGATCGACCTGCGATCCAGATACCATCAGGTATGGATTTGCGATGAGGATATTCACAAAACGGTCTTTCGTATAAGGTACGGGAACTACGAGTTTGTATTAATTCCATTTGGGTTGACCAATGCATCCACAAAATTTATGTGTATGATGACCAACATATTCAGTAAATATCTGGATAAATTCATTTTTGTCTTTATAGATGACATCCTAGTTTACTCTAAGAGTAAAGAGGAACATCAGGAACACCTCCGCATAGTGCTACGAGTGTTATGATAACACCAACTCTTTGCCAAGTTTATTAAATTTCTTTTTAACAAACCACAGATACAGTACCTAGGTCACATTATCTCTGAGACCAGGATAGCTGTGGACTCGAAAAATATTAGAGCCATAGAAGAATGGCCTACCCCTACTAGTGTCACCGACATTAGGTCATTTTTTGGATTAGCTAGATATTATTGGAAGTTCATTGAGAACTTCTAGAGAATATCTTATCCCATGACCGCTTTGCAGAAGAAAGAAAATAAGTTCTTATGGATGATCAAGTGCGAGTAAATTCTTTAAAATCTTAAGCATCTTTTGACGACCGCATCGATACTACGAATTGCGAATCCTGATATGTATTTTGTTGTTTGCATGGATGCTAGCAAGGAAGGACTCAAAGGAGTCTTCTTGCAGAACGATTATGCGATCTGTTATGAATTGTGTAGGTTAAAAGAACATGAGCATAACTACCCCACACATGATCTTGAATTAGCTTCCATCATTCATGCATTGAAGATGTGGAGGCACTAACTCATAGGAAGGAAATTCCTTATAAAGACATATAATATGAGTCTGAAGTATTTATTCAAGCAACCGGATCTGAATGCTAGGCAAGCCAGATGGTTGGCTTCCCCTAGTAAGTTCCATTTTGAACTAAAGAATATTAATGGAAATGAGAATAAGATTGACAATGCTTTGATTCAATGAGCTCATATTATATATGAGGTGACTCTAATTCAAACCGATTCAGATTTGCATGAAAAGATTAGAACGGCCAACAATGTTGACCCTTTATGTGTAGAAATCCTCAATAAAGTCCAAGAGGACACGTTTTTTCAACAACAAAAAGTGTACAAGGTAGACGAAATAGGACTGCTATGGTCCAAGGAGAGATTGTACATTCCAGAAGGAGGGTACATTTGGTCCGGCATCCTCATGGAATTTCATCAGACAACCTACTCGAGGCATCTGGGATATCAAAAGATGATATCTACCGTTCAGAGACACTTTTTCTGGCCTAAGTTAAGGGACAAATTTGCGTTGTTTATTGCGAAATGTTAGTAATTTCAGCTGGTCAAAGATGAGAATCATCATCCTTTGGGATTACTACAGCCACTACCCATTCCGAAATGGAAGTGGGAGGTCAATAGTATGGATTTTATCACCGATCTACCGAAAAGTAAGAGACATAATGATTCTATCTTTGTAATAGTTGACAAATTGCCAAAAGTAGAACACTTAATTCTAGTGAAGTCGACCTACAAGGCAGTACAGATTGTCGATATCTTCTTGAAGGAGATATTCATATTGAACAGGATAACCAAAGCAATCATCTCGGATCGAGATACAAAGTTTACCGGAAACTTTTGGAGATATTTATTCTCCCTATTAGAGACTAAGTTGAACTTTAGTACTGCTTATCACCTGCAGAAAGACAGGAAGATAGAAAGGGTAAATTATATTGCTGAGGACATGCTTGGGATGTAGGTCATGAACAACCCCACCAAGTGGGAGTACTACATGCATATTGCAGAGTTTGCGTATAACAACAGTTACCAAAATTTTGCCAAGATGGGTCCCTTTGAGGTACTCTATGGATGGAAGTGTAGAACACGAGTTACTTGGGATAGCCCACTGGATCAGATCATGTTAGGGCCCGATTTATTAAAGGACTTGGAACAGTTGGTTACCAAGGTCCAAGTGAACCTTAAAGAAACACAAGACCTCCAGAAAAGCTACACAGATAAGAAAAGAAAATATAAAGATTATCAGATAGGGGACGATGTCTACTTGAAAGTAAAAGAAAAACAGAGCTCGTTGAGCTTTTGAAGGTGTGGTAAGTTAGCACCTAGGTTTTGTAGACCCTTTTAAATATTGTCCAAGAGAGGGACAATGATATATGAACTAGAATTACCTATGCACATAAGAGTCCATAATTTTTTCCATGCATTGCTATTAAATAAATATGTTTATGATATTAAACATGTGATTGATTGGTCCTTATTATAGGTGGAACCTGAAGTGGAGTTTTCCCCTGAACCTCTTCATATATTGGATAAGAGAGAGGTGCATCTCATGAAGTGCATTGTAGTCTAGTTGAAAGTGTAATGGAAGCAATTTGAAGCAGATGAGGCTACTTGGGAGAATGAAGCCATCATGAGAAAGGAATACCCCACCTTGTTTCATGATTTCATTTTGAGTCCCTAGAACACCAAGGACAGTGTTATTATAAGGAGGGAGGGATGTAATATATTGAATTTTGGACCTAAAACTTATGGGCATGAGCCCCATTGATTATGATGTTACCTTGGTGTTTTATTTTGATATACTGGGAAAAATACCACACTGCATATGAACATGATGATTTGTTTCATATATTGGGTGTAAGAAAATTGCATATGATATACATATACGTCTGCTTATGTTGGGTTTGGACCCTAGAGCACATGATTGATGAAATGTTTTGTGTTGAGCGAGGATCTCTGGAGCACATTGGTAAATTGATGTTTTGTGCTGAGCAAGAAGCTCTGGAGCACATGAGTACTTATATTTGTGTTGAGTGAGAATCTCTGGAGAACATGATTTTTGAGACGTTTGTGTTGAGCGTGAAGCTCTGCAACACATGAAAAGATAATTTTTAAGTATTGGGAATAAGCCTTGGAGACTTCCAAGTTGATGTTGAGCATAAGCTCTGGAACATCGAATCCTTGGCCATTGTATCCCTAGGTGTATCCTACAAGTACATCCTAGCATTAGTGTTGAGTGAGGAGCTCTGGAATCGCACTAAGTTTGTAACTACCTCTTTATAGTGTTGTGTATGGGTTCTGGTAAGCGCTAGGAGTTACTGAAAAGAATTAATAATTCTTGAGTCAAAATGACTCTAGTAAATATTGATCTCATCTCACTTATTTATAAATTAATAAATGAAATTTTGAATTTCTGTATTCTCATCAAGTACTGAAGAACTACCATGTTATACAAGGAAATCCAACATGCAAGGATGTTTAGATTTTTCTAGCCTAGCAAACCTAACCATCCACTTGATGACCTTAATGAAGAAAGTGTCATAAGTCTAGGGATCACAATATGTGATACCCTAAGACAAATGTTAACAAATAATATATTATTATATATTTTATACACAGCATGTATAAAGAGTACACATAGTAATAATATTATTAATGTAAGAAAGAAGGAAAAGTTCCATCTACCATTATTATTACTAAGAGAAAACTAAATATTTTAATACCTAGAAAATTTCAATTAGGAACTAGTTAAAATTTCATAAGTTTAAATATTAAAAGTACCTAAATTAAATAAAAAAGGGTTAAATCAAGAAATCAAAGGATTCTTGATTTAACTACCCCTTTGACTGAAAAGTCTATTTATAAAGTCCCAAGCCAAAGAGAGGCTTGGGGATCGCATCCATCTTTTTGGAGTCATTATTCTGCCTGGTTATTCTGAAGAGAGTTCTTGGAGAACATTTTCCTAAGAGGAAAAAGAAGAACTAATCCAGGACTAATATACCAGTTAGGGAATCCTTACCTTAGGATCTCTAAGCTACTTGCATGTTGGAACCAACTTGGGGGGATTCGAATTAAAACCAGGAAAATTTTTGGTTCATGGTTGGGTGGAACATGGTACTTCCCAAGTGATTCAGTTATCTATATAGAGGGAAGATATGCCTATGAATTGTTAATGCTAGGTAATTGACTGTGCAAGTTTCAACCATTAGAAGAGCTTCACTTCTCAGGTATTAGGTTCTTGACTGCCTTTTTCATTATCTAGAATAAGTGTTGGCTAGATGATTGCAAATGTTTATATTATATTTTCTAACCCTATGTACCTTTTCTTTGGTGTCAAATTATTTTAGGGTTTACATTTTAATGATAAAACCTATGATATAATTTAATTCTTGTATAAGAATTATCAAGGGTTTTTTTCTTTCATTTTTACTTATGTATTTTCATTTACAGTTTACCCTTTGTCTTCCTAAAAACCTAGGAATTACTGCTAAACCATGCCTATGTGTTTATTTACATGTGAATCTCTACCAGCAGATTTGATATTTCCAGCAGAGTTATGTTTATAAGTAAAATACTAGCTTAGAGTTAACATTCAAACAAAATATAAACATAAAACACAGTTAACTAAAAATAGAACCTATTAAACAAATCATTATATAATATCCTATATAAACAAAACCAGAATCTAATTAAATAATATTATAACCTTAGTATTCTTTATCTAAGAATTATCATAAATTCAAAGTAACTAAGCTAAGATAAAAACCAGCAAAGTCCTCTTAGAGTATGTATAAATATACTCATTCCAAGAACAAGGATCACCACTATCACTTCTCATTAATCAAATAATATCATAAATAAAATCAATAGTCCAAGTATCAAGATTATCTAATGGTGCATGATTTATATTATTACTAATAATGACATCTACGAAAGCTTATGTAGTAACTAGTCACATAAATAATCCATTGCATAAACAAAAAATCAAACCCTCCAAACCTTATAAATTACATTACAAGAATCATATACCTTAAATGCAATGCCCATTATAATAAAACCACCATAATACTAAATGCACAACAATCATTTAAAAGCCATATAATTACACAGCGGTCGCATGATAGACTTATGTGGGTGTTTAATCCCAAATTGCAAACCATTTAAATATAAACCCTCATCAAAGTAAAACGAACCAGGATTGAATCATGTAAGGTCTATTAATAATTTACAAAGGCATGCTATATTTCTTATACACAAGCTGTAAACAAAAAGCAAAATCTTTGCACATAGGTTGAAAGAACCATTTTAATATATATGTTGAAATATATGGCCCTAATCCTTTTACACATCCAACTCATTATAATAATCAACATTTCCAAAGTATTACAACCCTGACAATGTTTACCCACAGTGACGACTGATAGTCACATGGTTACACCACAGGCAAACCCCATAATTTATTACATAACAAAATCATAAACAGTAATACACTATCATGGCTACAAGGGCGGGAAACACAAATGCCATAAGGCATGGCCCCAAAGCCATAAGGTTGTCACCCATTTCATCCATACAACCAACGCAAACAACGAATGCGAATCCACGCAGTCTAAGAAATAATAACCATAGAAATTGACGCATCTTATGTATTTAAACAAAGTATTTACAAACCATTAAAGAGTTTACACATCCATTTACTTCCAACCATTGCACCATTTCAAGCAATAGTGCTGCCCTTTTCTAGTAACACAACCAAAACACTAACTACAAAATACATAGAGCCTGTCGAGAGCTACCCCGGCCCTTTCTGCTGAATAAAGCACCCATGAAATAAATCCCATTACATTTCAAGATCAAGCCCGAAGGAAAATTAAAACCCCAACAAACAAAACCCCAAGTATGTCGCATTACGAAATGCAAAGCCATTAATTTACAGTCAAACCCCAACCCAAAACGAATCCATTAGAAACCAGACCCAAGCAAATCCAACCAATGACGAGTGAGAACTCAGTCATAATGATGAATCCAAGAGGGGACAAGTAAATAGATGTACAACAGGATAACCGAATGGTATGGCTTTTCCCATGGCCTTGCCCACGAGCTATGACCCACACCTAATCTCGCCACCCGTACAAACCTACAACAGAGCAAAGCCATGATGTGAGAAGTATGAATAATATCCATTTTCCAAATCAACAACAATGCTAATGAAACAGGACACCCACATACCTGTCAGCTAAGCCATCACAGTCACCTTCCTTCATAGTGAGCAGGAGCAGAGAGCAAGCAACAATGCTGCGAAATTCCCAACTATCGCTTGGGCCAAGCCCTAAGCTTGATCCTCCCTTCTCCCAAGGTGCATTGATACTGCCACCTTGGAAACCATTAATGAACACCGGACCCATAATCATATATTCCTTGGATTATATTAAACTGTGCCACCGAAATGAACATAAAGGCTTAAACCCATACATGCATCAAATAACTTAGGCTTTAAGCCCTAAGTCCATGGCATATGAAATATGCCATGGAAATGTTTAAGCCAAGTTTTTTGCAATTATATTACCAACATTAAAACCATATTAAAACCATATAGTAAGAATATGTTAGGGAATGAATAAATTTGTAAGCATTTACACCATGGTGAATAAGCGTCACATAAATAACAAGTATGCGTCATGTAAATAGTAAATGTGATAATGATCCCGTCACTATCATAAATTTTGTAATGATAACAATAACAAGTAGTAAAATGTCACTAGGATAGAGCTGCAAATGAGAGCGCTAGTGACCAAACGATCAGTATTTTTCATTAAGCTTTATAAACTAGTTTTCATTACCAAGTATACATGGACGTAAATGGGACAAGAATGCATTAGTTTGTTATAACTAAGCAAGCTCATTGTGATAAGTAGAATTTGTTACCTCTCAAGTGGTTACAAGGGAAACTAGTCCCGCCACTCCACCTCTTTATTCATTAACAACGTCAAGTTAGAATCATGTATATGACAACAAGCACATGTTATAAACAATGAAGTATGTAAAAAAATAACTAATTTACACATGAATGCTTAACCATAGTACAAACAATATGAACATCACGACAATGAAAGTAACATAATAATAACCATATCGAGAAATATGGAAGCAATATGTAAGAACAACTTACAACAATACAGCAGTACAAATAGAGTACGACACATCAAAGTTCAACTAATGTCTAGCATAGGTAGTTTTGACTAGCCTAATAATTTTTTTTTCATTTTCAATTTTTAGGGACATTACACTAAACCCATCCTTAGTGATTAAAACAACCTAATGCTGTCAATTCCCACACAAAAAGCTAAGAATGTCCTTAATAGGTAACATATGGTGGTTTAAGGTGTTATTGGTGGTCCTAGATGCTTAAAAGATTCATTTAGGGCCTAAATTATAGGTTGCATCCCTTGACAATGTCTAAGACCCCATGGCCCTCCCTCCCACTTATATGTCTTCCCCTCCCACCAATCGCTTACCTTTATATTTGTCCTCCCTCTATCCCCCACTCATATCTTTTCCCTACCCATTCCACCGTTCCCCTTATATTTATCCTCTCTTCATCCCCCCCATATATGTCCCCTACCCATTCCTCCCTCCCATCATTCCATCTACACTATCCTCTCCCTCGTTTGACTCCCCCCCTCTTAACCAATGTAATGTTGGGCCATGAGCCACCCCATACACCGTTTGAATGGAATATTGGGAGTCTAAATGGTATTATAATAGGATAAGAGTGCCATTATAGGTTTTTGGATGGGAGGGACGGGTCTCTAGACCTTGACTATAGTCATGGAAGAGAAGAGAATAAGTTCCTAAATCAACACACATGCCTTATAAATGGAATATTTGGCCTTTAGTGGGACATGGGTGTCATTATCAGGTTATATGCACTAAGAATGGGTCTTGGGGTATTAACCATGGTAGTGGGACAATAGTGTAACCAAAAAAAGTCTTAAACCACTACACATGCCCTTTAAACGAGACATCCACCCTTAATATGGTATATATGTTCCATTATACTATTTTATACATTTAATATTGTTCATGAGGTGTTCACCATGGTCATATAGGAACCATTATGAATATTTCCAGACAAGATATAGTTCTGAAGGCACTGCCATGGTCCAAGGATAGGTCTAGAGGTCTTAACCATGGGTATGGGTTCCATTATAAGGTTATCAAGTTTAAATATTTGATATGCACTAAATCACATATGCGATTTACCAATCATGTAATACAAACTTCCTGTTAAGTAAAAATCATTATATCCATATCGCATATGTAATAAAACAAACATGAGTTATATTGCATATGTGATATGTGTTTTATAAAAAATGTTGGGTTGCATGTTGTGGGCCAGGATTACTGTAGAAAAAGATAGAGTTCTTCTAAACGCGCACATAGAGAACTATTCAACTTGAAATTTAATCATTTCTTACATAAATCCATAGGTTTTGTACAAGTTTGGGTGGATTTCAATGAGGAATGTACCTAAGAGAGGTCAGCAGTCGGTGAGGAAGGTGCTTAAACCAAATGAAGCTAAAAATAAAAAGGAAAAGAAGAGGGAATATTCAATAAATCGTCGGCATTCATTGGATGAGAAAATACTTTTGTAATGTCCCTGTTGTATACCCAAAAATATATTTGACAGTATGAATGTATAGCTTACTCATTTTTCTGGTGAGGAGCTCAAGGCCAAGGCCCCACCAGTAAAACCCTGTAATTAATACTATCTAAGTTCCTAAGTTGTAGACCTAGGAGACTCAAGATATCGAAACAGCTTAAAGGACAAGAAACTGAACCATGAGGGAAAAATGAGAATGGTTAGGGAGCCTTAATTCTGATGTCATACTTTGATCAACGTCTAAGCTATGACATCCTATAGGGATCTCTATTTTTAGTCGTAACTAGCCCAACTAAAAATACTATAGCCTAGTGTTTTGAATTCTAGCATAATTAAGCCATGGCATGAGAGGTTACCACCATATTAACCTATTAACCTCGACAAAGGGACAAGGAGTTATTTAAAAAAAGAAAAAGAAAAAACAATATTTTAAGCTACTAAAGGACATTATGACAAATTGATATTGTCACTCGAATACCTCGATTAATACTAAATGATAATGTACCATTTATATAGATTAATTTAGGGTGACATATATTAGCATATACCAAACTTATGAC
>LPNX010116036.1:279294-378158 GCA_001517045.1 Pseudotsuga menziesii
TCAAAGCAGAATTTAAATCTAAATACTGACATATTTAAGGTAGAATATTGCATGAGCAAAAACAAGATTTTTGGGATAAGAAGATTTTGTTTTTTCCTTATCATGAGGAACCATGCATGGGTAACTGACTCGCTTAAAATAACCTTTCTGGAGATTATGTCAGGGTATTAATGTCCTTGACAGACCTTTCCAAAATTCCTCCCTTTAAATTTAGATGGGCACACCAGGAAAATAGAAAGAGCGTTAATTATTCTGGGGAAAAAATCTAAACCAACCGGTAAATCTGCCCCACCCCTCCGCTATAAGTTAAGGAAAAAAATGCAAGATAGGGGGCATGTGCGTGACCGGGATAGCATTTGCATTTGGCACTCAGTGCGGGATCTCTTTGGTTTGGACTGAAGCTCTTGGAAACCGATCAGTAAAGGAGGACCAGGAACTCATAGGATCTACAAGCACACCAGGGTATGCAAATGTTTTCCTTATTGGTTTAAATTTCTTCTGTATTCCTGCACATGGTTGACTAAGTGTTGTGTATATCAAAATCATGAATGCCTTGGGGAGTATTTATTTGTCGAACAAGATCTATTCGTTCTCAACCGATTTAGGTATTGTGGTTATGCTTCTGTTTTAGATAAAAACACTTTAGGTGCTAATCCTGTCAACACCATACCTCTGCACAGTGGAAATGCTTGAATTCTTTATTCTCGGGTCTGATCCATATTATAGCTCTGTTTAAATAGGACACTCTGAGTTTGATCGCTATATGAACCCGGGGGGGGGGGCATTGTTTAAGTTACCGAGAATCCGAAGTCCTTCGACATGCGCAGGCCTACATATCAATTTTTTTCCGGTGAATAGGATCATAGAAAAAAATGGAAACCATTATACACTGCATTTTTTCCTTTGAACCCTGGTGATTTTTTCCTTGGATTTTTAATTTGTTGCTGGGTTCTGAGCCCTAAGATCAGAAGCTATGTTTCCCTGTCGTCTTGTTTTATTTATATATGCACTATTTTTTAGAGCATGAAGAAAAGTTTCAACAATCCAAAATACATTTCCTTAGCCCAAATGTTGATCCTAACCTGAACAGGCCATGCCTTCCTTAACCGTGTGACCATTCTGAGCTAGAAAATTCTTCTAGACGCAGGTTTCAATGATAGTAGTTTTTTTGTTGGAAGCTTATGTATAGTCGCCACTCATGCCAACCCGTGAGATCAATTAAAGTGTCCAAGTGGGATTTGCATAAAACAGTTCAATAATACTAATTCCATGGACTTCCAAGGTACGTGGGGACTGGGTTCTTGTCCAGGATAGTGACTTGGAAGTTATGGATGGAGTATATGTGTGTGGTTTAGAGGCCATTTAAGGGGATCTTTTATATTTATGTGCATTGTTTGTGTGTGGTCAATCAATTGCATGTGTGTGTCAAGATGTGATTGTTTTTTTATATGCAATATCTATGCTCATTGTGTTGGGTAGGTGCATCATATGTGTGTGAGTTTCACTTATATGCAACAAAGTATAATAGATACATAAGAGTCACTGCCCATGATAAAAGTTTGAAACTAGAAAACGAGTTTCTTTTCTACCTTTACACGCCTTGGGTGGATATAGTTTTGTTTCTACTTTTCATGCCTTGTGTGGTTATAGGTAGATATACTTTGAATCGTAAAAAGATGTCTTGATAAAAAGACTTAAAGTTGAAACCTATAGGTGAAAGAATATATGTACATATGCATTCATATAATCACCCAAAAACCTATACTTCAATGGTTGGATAAATGGATTTAAAATTAAATAGGTGTGTAGGTATTAACCTAGAGTTGAGTGGGGATACCTCATTTGGATGTGAGGAGTGGTATGTATGAGGAAACACCTTTTCACACTAAATATGTGGATTTAGTGTATAGTGTGTCAATAACAATAAAAGAAGGATTAAAAAGAATGGAAATATCCTAGCCTTGAAAAACAAAGGCTCGGCTACAAACATTATTACATTTTGTATGGGTCTCAAACATTATTACCTTAGGGTAGTCAATCTACCCCTAATTGCAGGACTTGGATATTCTAGAGTTCCTAGGAACAAAGTAGAGATATTTTTGGAAAGTTAGTCTGTGAGACTAATAGAAAATATAGTACGGCAACAATGATGTTGCAGATTGTAATCTTTATTGAAATAAGTGTCACAGGATGTGACGGTTTTGTGGACGTAGCCCATGGATCGGGTGAACCACGTATTTCGATATCTCTCTCTCTTGTTGCACCTCATGTTTGTTTATCTTCATGTCTCTGTGTGTTGTGTCTACATGTTTTACTTTCTTTCTGTACATATTATTACGTGCTGTAAATGGATTGAAATAACATAAATGATAATTCAAGAATGTTGTTATCATCATAATGTTTTTTTTAATGTACACATAGTAAGTCATGTTCAGAGCCCTATGATGATACAATATTGGTGGTTATGAATAGTATCTTGGGGAAGTTTACATTAAAGAAACATTGTCGAAAGATTGTTGTTACAATGCTCATGTTTAGACACTATCATATTTGTGTGAACATGTTTTATGTGAAATGCCATGAAAATCTATTGCTAATAGGATTAGCTTGCTTTGTAGTAGAATCCAAACAAACATTTAATTATAGAATTGTGTTTGAGGACACCTTAAGGATGAAGTGTTGGTGTACTGCACCTCTTAAGCCACAAATGATAATATATCAAGATTATATGACAATGATTAATGTATGGAACAGGGTGAATATGTGCGACTAATAAAAAAAAATAGAAGTGGTGCCTCCTATGTCTCTTGGTTCAATTTAAGATAGTCCTTAACCACAACCTCTTTACTTAAAGGGATGATAGATCTGTAACTCAGCACCATTAAAAGATATATACATATATATTTCGGATAAAAACCCAGGATTGGGATGGTAAATTAAATCAGGAACCCTTATGATATTTCGCAAGTCAATGTATGTTAAAAGGCGGTTAAAAGCATGTATTCATAATGATAATTGGAAGATGCAGATAGGTGAATTAAACATATTCATGAATACATTGTAGATCACAAAGTGTATGTTATTATTGAATTTTAGCATTAGTGGTGTGGTTGTTCATTATTGTTGAAAATAGAAACTTTTTTACTTTGCTATATTGGGAGATGTTACATTTGCACACTAGGAATTGATTAAAGGCACTTTAATGATGTATACCACCCCCCTTAAGTTTATAAAACTGCATTTGACTTACACTAAATATATTGACATGATTGACATATGAAGTTGTAAAGTTGCGATATGAATGGAAGGGATCCTCTTTGTTTTCATTAGCTACAAACAGTCTTTGGCCTTGATTTGAAATTTTATTAATTATATGAACCTCTTGTTACAATCATTTGTATACGTTTAAAGAGCAAGGAAATTTTTTTTTTACCCCATTAATTCTGCAACTTTCCCTAAGGAAGTATGGGTACGTTACAACTTTGCATTCCCATTCAACAGATACCCGACGTAGAGGCTGAGGAAGATAATGTAACATTAAAGGAAGTTGGTTATAGGGGAGATGATATTCTTGGTCCATTATTAAGCGGACAATATTGTGAAGAGTTCAATAATTATATTCCTCACGATGCAAATGTGAATCCGCAACAACAATGCCAAGTGGTTCAAGCTCCTAACCGAAGTTATCAGCCTATAGTGGATGTAAATGTCACTCCATCATTTCAAATGACAAGAAATATTGCATCAAAACGAAAGATAACTCCTAAATTCATTCAAGGGGACGAGAGACAATTGACTTCCAAGGAAGTTAAGGTGGCTAAACACGCTATCCTCCGTCATTGTTCTCAAATAATGAGACAATATTTTTATAACAAATCCAATGCCGGTAAATGCCAATTTTTTTTAGCTTTGCTTAAATATAGAAATATGGAAATTTTTAGAAGAAAGTTGGGAATAAGAACATTGAAGAATATCAAATCAAGTAATCACATTGTCAAATCTCTTGCTATTGCACTCACATCATTTGGTAAAAAAATCGTTCACGGGACTGTAATGTGGATTGTTGCGTATTGGCTGAACCAATTGTATGTAGATCCACAAGACAACATCATTTACTTAAATGCACATAAAAAATTCTGCCTTTACATCCAAAGACACTTAAAAAATATTCAGTAAGAAGATACAAACTTGATGTAGAGGGACAAATGGAAACATTATGGGCATTTAGTGGTAGGTTTCCCACAAACACATGAAGTTAGTTGAAGTAGTGAAGGGACTAATGCACACGTTTTGGCACGATAACACTAGGCCTTCTTATAACACAAAGGATGTCTTAAAAAATTGTAGGGGTTCTATGAAAAATGAACCCCATGTTAAGAATTGTCTTGACATTACACAAACTCAATTGTTCGAGATGTTTAAAGTTTCGCATGTAGAGATAAGGCTTGGGTGAAGATATTTTGAAATGTGCAAGCCTTGGTATGTTAGAATCAATACCATTTGCAACACTTGTTGTTGTAGATACCACATAGAGTTTGATCTATATTATCATACATTTGCACATATACATCATTTTTTTCATCCTAACCATGTGCAAGAATGCTCAAGTATAGTACCAGCAATGTCATCCAGAGATTTCATCCATAGCATAATGTGTCTGAGGAAAGATGGGTAGACACATTACTTAAAACTATGTGTAGAGGGTTCTTGCAACAATTGTGGTGGGATTTCATTATGGTATGATTTCATCCATGAGAGTGAAGATCAAGCATTCGAGAATGCAATTTTCGAGAAGCAGAACTATCAGTATGAGACATATCAGATACATGATGGGAAAGAAAGAAGGAAAATAAAATTGGTAAATTCACAGGTGACTTCATGTACATATTTTTATGTTGTTTTATAACACTGTTTATTTTCTTATACCAGGTGCAAGTATGTGATTTTATTTCAGATTTGTGTGGAAAGATCCAACAGTAAATTCAAAATGTCAATATGGCACGGTGGCAAGATGAGCAATTCGGAATATGTTGGGACACCTTCTCTCTTAGAAAAATACTATCAATGATTGAATTTGTGGAAAATTACACCCTACAACCACAAAATGAAATACAAAGTTAATATTGTCACTTAGAGCAGGTGAGCATAATGGTCCATATCACGTATCGACATGGGCCAGATAGCAATGAAGAGAAACACGTGATACTGAAATAAAGTCACTTCTACATAAGTGATGACCTGATGCATAGCATTCATTACATGCAACAATTCTTTAAGTTATTCTATGATCATGTGATAGCTATGGATATACCATTTTATCGTCATTTGATTTGGTCAGATGGTTGTGCTAGATAGTTCAAGAATGCACGTGTATTTCAATGGTTGTGTTTGTTGCACATAAAATAAAAGGTGCCACATACATGGAACTACTTTGAAACTGGTCATGAAAAAGGAGAGCACGATGGTACTGGTGCATGCATAAAAACTTCCCTTTGAAGGGAAGAGATGAATTTTACAGGTGCTCTCCTTCGAGACGCTGCGTCTATAGTGAAATGGTGTGCATCTATCATGGGAGACCAAGCAACAAGGAAATGCTTAGTGTAGAGAATATTATGGGAGGTGACAAATGTAGACTGATCCCAAACACATCAGGTGAACATAGTGCATGGAACTCGATAGTTTCATTCAATTAGAAGCTCAGACAAATCGATCATACAAATTTGGACAAGATTGAAGGATTGCTTTTGCAGTTCCTATAGCATGGATGAATGAAATGATTGTGAGTAAGTAGATACAGTTGATACATGGGATCGAGTGACACTTGGAACTGATTTCAAGGGGGTTAATGAAATAGACCATTTGGAAGATGATCAAACACATATTTCTACAAACTATGATCACATATTGGATCTCATACAAGGAGGTACAAAAAAGTAAATTAGTAGTACCTAAATTAGAAATTTAATTTATGTATTGTTAACTTGACCTAAGTAGAATTTAATTTATGTATAGGTTAGAAATGAAAGACCTTATTTAAAAAATGTATTGTTAACTTGACCTATTTCCTTTCATAGGTCACATATATGCAATGGTTTCCCCAAAAAATAATGAATGGGGTTCTAACTATTGGGTGGCACGTTGCTTAGAGGGGAAACAAACCATTCTCAAACTTGTTACAAATGATGAAAATATTGAATTACCAACTCAACCGATGGTTATAAAAGGGGAATACTAGACACTAGAAGCACAATAGAAAAGGAAAGGTGGGTATGTATATCAAGATTATAGACCAGGAGCTAATGTATACCACTTCACCAACCTAGTAGTTGGTATAAACATCAGATTGTGTACACTTAAAAAAAAAAATAGGTCATGTGTATGATACTTGCTACCTCAAATAGAGAACGAAATATTGATGGACACCATTGGCAGTAGAGATGATCCAGATGGCCTACTCGACTGAGTTCATTGTTAGGTGTTACTAGATTGTCCAATGTGGCTAGATTGTCATGTGTGTTATTTAACCTTTAAACTACATGCTGAAGCACAATTTCAATTATTTATCCTTAGTTTATTCCCAATGTAATAAAACTATGATTGAAGGATACCATTCAAAGACGTAATACTATTCAGAGGATACTCGACACTATAAACACGATCCTACAACCGCACGTGAATTATCTATAAATCATGTTTACACATTTTCATTGGATTCTCTTTATTTTCTTATGAGAGTACTAATGTTTATCCTTTCATGTCCCTAGGATACAAACAAAATCTATGGAACATTGGAGGTGCAAAGAATAACCTGGTGTCTTTAGACACCAAAAAATAGAAATAAAAAAATAACATGCTCTCGAGTTGTTGCAATTTTTTTTTAAAGATTTTTATACTAATGTACATTTAAATAGATTGTTGGGTCAACTCTTGCAACTCTTGCATTGGTGGGTGAAATATCCAAAACCATGTTTCCCTCTGCCTCATGTTTTCAAGGCTGAGTGACTTCATTGTGGATTGATTTAGTAAACTAGGGTTTTCCTCAGTTTCCTTCAATGCAATTCTTACATTGGTGGGTAAATGCATGAAAAAAATCAACCATTCTTGTGTTGTTAGGGTTCCCATATCACCTTGCCCATACATACTTGCAGGAGCCAAGGACATGCAATTTTGCTACTCTGTTTGGTTTTTCACTCCCGAACCGAAAGTCACCAAGTGTCCGTGAACGACATTTTCATTCGATTTTCAACTGAAAATAACTCAGAAACCGGAGGTCATACCAAATATTTTTCGACTATGTTGGTCTCTTGGCATGTGATTACCTCTATCTAGCCCTCTCCCTCATGTTTTCAAGGCCCAACGACTTCATTGTGCATTGATTTCGTAAACTAGGGTTTTGCTCAGTTTCCTTTAATGCAACTCTAGCATTGGTGGGTCAATGCATGAAAAACCTCGATCGTGCCTATGTTGGTAGGGTTTCCATATTGGCGTAGCAAATACAGACTTGTAGGAGCCAACAACATGCAATTTTGCTGCTCTTTTTGGTTTTTCTCTCCTGAACTGAAAGTCACCATGTGTCCGTCAATAATATTTTCATGTGACTTTCACCTGGACATAACTGAGAAACTGGAGGTAAGATCGAAGAACAATCGACTGTATTGGTCTCCTGCCATGTGATTACCTCTAGGTGGCCCTCTCTTTCATTTTTTCAAGGCCTGGCAACTTCATTGTGCATTGATTTCATAAACTAGAGTTTTGCTCAATTTCCTTCAATACCATTCTAGCATTGGTAAGTGAACGAATGAAAACCCTCAACCGTTCCTATGATGGTAGGTTTCCCCTATCAACCTTTCCCATATAGACTTTCAAGAGACAATGACATGCAATTTTTCTACTCCGTTTGTTTTTTCTCTCCGGGACCGAAAGTCACCAAGTGTCTATGAACGACATTTTCATGCAACTTTAAATTTGACATAACTTGAAAACCGGAAGTTGGATAAAAAAAAATCGACTCCGCTGGTATCCTAGCATACGATTACCTATAGGTGTGCCTCTCCCTTATGTTTTCATGAACCAATGACATCATTGTGCAATGATTTTATAAACTAGGGTTTTGCTCAATTTCCTTCAATGCAACTCTTGCATTGGTAGGTCAACTTTTCAAAACCCTCGACCATGCCTATGTTGGTATGGTTCCCATATTGGCATTTTCTTGTACAGACCTGTAGAAGCCAACATCATGCAATTTTGCTACTCCATTTGGTTTTTCGCTCCCAGACCGAAAGTCACCAAGTGTTCATGAACAACATTATGTGTGTGAGTAAGTTATGGGTGCATTTTGAAGAGCACCCAATTGGGGTCATTTCTAGTTTGTTAAAATTGTTTTTTCTTAGTATGAAGGTGCATTGATTGGACATAAAGGATAAATCGTAAGTCCATCGAATATCATACATTGCTGCTGGAAACTTGCTACAAAACACATACAAATCTAAACTCTATACTCATGATTTCAATTGGCAATGGGATTAAATTGTTCACATATGTATCTTAATTTTTCCCTAGTAATTTTGTTTCATGTATGTGCATAGCCTAGGTATATGGTCATAAAACCCTAGTTCCATCTCATAACTTCTCAACCCTAGTTATAACATGCAATTTGTAGTTCATGAAACCCTAGTTGGTTTTCAATTTGTACATGTACATGTGTTTCTAGTTCCATCTCATAATTTGTAAAGAGGTCATAAAACCCTAATTCCATCCCATAACTTGTAAATAGGTCATAAAAGCAATCTAATGATATAAACCTAAAGAGCTCATATCAACCTTAGTTGATTTTTCTTGTTATTCATTTACATGTATTTCTACTTGTAAGTCGTGAATGCATGTGAACTTCCACTTGTGATCCATGTTCAACCCTATTTTTTGTTTTTCATGTATGTGCATAGCCTAGGTATATGGCCTTTTGGTTTCTCCTTAAATGATACTAACCAATCTAATTTGATCTTCAAACCTAAACAGGTCATAAAACCCTAGTTCCATCTCATAACTTCTCAACCCTAGTTATAGCATGCAATTTGTAATTCATGAAACCCTAGTGATTTTTCAATTTGTACATGTACATTTGTTTCTACCATCTCATAACTTGTAAAGAGGTCATAAAACCTTGGGTGCATCTCATAACTTGTAAATAGGTCATAAAACCAATCCAATGATATAAACCTAAAGAGTTCATATAAACCTTAGTTGGTTTTTCTTGTAATTCATTTACATGTGTTTCTACTTCCAATTCATGCATGCATGTGAACTTCCACTTGTCATCCATGTTCAACCCTATTCATTATGTTTCATGTATGTGCATAGCCTAGGTATATGTCCCTTTGGTTTCTACTTAAATGATACTAACAAAATCTAATTTGATATTCAAATCTAAAGAGGTCATAAAACCCTACTTCCATCTCATATCTTCTCAACCCTATTTATAGCATGCAATTTGTAGTTCATGAAACCCTAGTTGGTTTTCAATCTGTACATGTACATGTGTTCCTAGTTCCATTGCACAACTTCTAAAGAGGTCATAAAACCCTAGTTCCATCTCATAACTTGTAAATAGGTCATAAAACTAATCTAATGATATAAACCTAAAGAGGTCATATCAACCTTAGTTGGGTTTTCTTGTTATTCATTTACACGTGTTTCTACTTCTAAGTCGTGCATGCATGTGAACTTCAACTTGCAATCCATGTTCAAACCTATTCATTTTGTTTCATGTATGTGCATAGCCTAGGTATATGGCCTTTTGGTTTCTACTTAAATGATACAAACCCATTTAATTCGATATTCAATCCTAAAGAGGTCATAAAACCCTATTTCCATCTCATAACTTCTCAACCCTAGTCATAGCATGCAATTTGTAATTCATGAAACCCTAGTTGGTTTTCAATTTGTACATGTACATTTGTTTATAGCTCCATCTCATAACTTGTAAAGAGGTCATAAAACCCTAGGTCCATCTCATAACTTGTAAATAGGTCATAAAAACAATCAAATGATATAAACCTAAAGAGGTCATATAAACCTTTATTTGGTTTTGCTTGTTATTCATTTACATGTGTTTCTACTTCTAATTCATGCACGCATGTCAAATTCCCCTTGCAATCCATGTTCAACCATATTCATTGTGTTTCATGTATGTGCATAGCCTAGGTATATGGCCTCTTGGTTTCTACTTAAATGATACTAACTAATTTAATATCATCTTGAAATATAAAGAGGTCATAAAACCCTAGTCCCATCTCATAACTTCTCAACCCTAGTTATAGCATTCAATTTGTAGTTCATGAAACCATAGTTGGTTTTCAATTTGTACATGTACATGTGTTTCTAGTTCCATACCATAACTTCTAAAGAGGTCATAAAACCCTAGTTCCATCTCATAACTTGTAAATAGGTCATAAAAAAAATCTTATGATATAAACCTAAAGAGGTCATATAAAAATTAGTTGGTTGTTGGTGACCCACCTCTGCCCCCCTCCCCTCCCCCTCCCTCTAGGTACATGTATGTTTTGCTTGCTTTGAAAACATCATTTTCCGTCCATGTAGTATGTGTCTCGTTTTATTTTTATTATATGAAATTGACATATGTTACTTTATGCAGGCTTCTAGTGAGGTAGCGGTGATTGAAGAGCACCAAATCAATGTTGTTGGTGACCCACCTCTGAGCCCCCACCACATACATTTATGTCTCTCTTTCTTTTGATTGTGCTTTCAATGATTCAACAAGTACTTTATTAATTATTTGAAATTGTCTACTTGTATCTTTATGCTTTTGTACGTAGGAACGTAATTTTGATTATGATGTCCACCGAATGACCTTCTTTGCTAATGCATATGCCAATCCTTTTAGTCCATTGTTAGTTGTTGCACCCACTAGTTACACACCTCTTCACAACCCCGAGGCATATTTATATATTGCTTATCTTGCTTATATTGTTTTTCGTACATGCAAGTATCTTTTTCCTTGTTTCCCCCATCGATATGCTGACACTAACGTCTATATTATTTTATGCAGCTTAATAAGGAGCGAGTGATGCTTAAAGAGCACCCAATCAGGGTTGTTGCTCACCCACCTCTTCCCCCCTCCCTAAGGTACATGTATGTCTCACTTTCTTTGAAAAAGCCATTGTCCCTTCATGTAGTATAGTTTTATTTGTACATGGAAGTATGTTTTTCGTGCACCCATTGATTTGTTGACATTGGCATATATATTATTTTATGCATCTTGATAGTGAGGAAGTGGTGCTTGAAGAGCACCCAATTCGGGTCACTCCTAGTGAGGCACGATCACTTACACCACGACCCATCATTGTGTCCGTATTTGGGTTTGTGTTTTGTACTTGGTTATTAGTGGGTTCATTTTGCACATTTTCTTCAACATTTTTGTTCTCTCTTAACATTAAAACAACAAATTCAAAATTGTTTTAATATTTCATTGTTTGATTTAATTCAACAATTTTTATTAAATTCCTTTTAAAAATAACAAAAACTATAAAATTAAAAAACACAAACAAAAATTGAAAGCAATTTTGAAGGAAATGAGCACTTACCTTCCATTGGAACTAACTTCTTAATTGGCCCTTCCAAATTCACCTCCAAAGTCACTCAAACTCAAATCTTCGGTGTTGTTTTTTGCATTCCAGTTATCATGGCCTTGATTGTGAAATAATAAATTGAGGTTGCGGGCCTTTGTTTTGTTTTTTGTTTTGTTTTGCATATCGCAAGTGTGATATATTGCAAGTGCGATATATCGCACTTGTGATTTGTAACTAGTAAAAAACGCAAGTGCCATATATCACACATGCGATATTGACTAACTAAACTTAGCCTCAATTTTGGGGCTTGGGTTTTCAGAACGTTGCCACAATAACACATATGAGCTATAGATTTGTAGATCGGATATGCGTTTTTTATTTCTAAAGTGACACTAATAAGTGGAACCAACTTCATGCGAGTGCAGAGTTCTAAAATCATTGGAGTTAAGCTAAATCATTAAATTACGAATAGTAATCGTGAATGTTTAATGGAATGTTGTTTTTCCCATGTGTTTCCCTAGTTACAATGAAACTAGGTCATCATGAAATTGCTATTATTATTTCAATACAATCATACGAGTATTTAATTATGTTGAAAGAATGGTTTTCATGGTCATAGAATGATCCTTTACTTATTAAGGAGTTAAACTTAAGAGATTTCACATGTGTTTCCCGAGTTACAATGAAACTAGGTCCTCATGAAATTGCTATTATTATTTCAATACAATCATACGATTATTTAATTATGTTGAAAGAATGATTTTCATCGTCATAGAATGATCCTTTACTTATTAAGGAGTTAAACTTAAGAGATTTGGTAGAGAAATTACATATAACTCTTTTCAATGGTATATGTTCTTTAGATGGAAGAATAAGGTAAAGATTTTATTGTTGTGAGAATCATATATTTATGAAAGATTACCCCTGTTTTATTATAGGGGTATTACAAGATAAGTCATGTAGTGCATGGTTGAGTTTGATGATAGTATGATTGTAAAAATACTATATTTTTAGACTTAATGGTACATTATAAAATATCATATGGAATAGAGTTTATTTGGTTGTGTCATTATAAGTTATGATTAAAGGATTTGTGAAAAGATATCTCGATCCTTACAATAGAAGTATATATGAATTGAATTATAAAACCTCTATGTGGGAGTTCAATGTAATAGTACTAAAATGAGGACCATTAGGTATGTAATTATTAAAAGATTTTTTTGATGTAAATAATAGATGGGTGTTATTTTCAATATGTGTGATTATGATTGCGAACTATTACAAAGACTAACATAATGGATGTTGAGATGCTATGTCAATTAAGGAAACATTTCATACCCCATTTCTTAAAATAGCGCCAAGGAAATTAGGTACATTACAAGTGGTAATAGAGCACGGAGTCACAACATGATGACCTATGGACTCACAAACAAGTATGTTGTTTACTCTATGAAATATTAATGCTAGGTATTTGCGAACAATAAATTTTGTGGATCATGCATGACTTAAGATGGCCAGTTAGAAATGTCTTACTAAGCATAGAAAATCTAGATAGCTTGATTGGTAGTGAAAGCATACGAAGGGTTTGAGAGGCGTGAATGTATAATAGCGATGATTTTCTTGTTGTTTGCTTGGGAAAAGTAAATGATGTTTTGATAGGCATATTTATTTCATAGTATGCATGTGAAGAAATAGCTACAAAGTCATGGATAGAAAGAAGGCCGCAAACATAAAACTATCAATTATATTATGTTATAGAATTAGTGAGCCATAAGTTGTAAGTACCATGAAATGGTATAGGAAGAATATAATGCATCTAAAATAGTATCATGGTAAACATTTAAAAACATTTGAATGCATATAGTGAAGTATGAGTAATAGTACTAAAGAAAATCGTTATGATAGTGTCATGAAACTTGGCATAGTTCAATGTATGGAAGCAATTAAGATTGCATACTATCACGAGTGTAGATGTGGTCATAAGTGATGTGATAATGTTTGGGAAGTTTATTTTTATAAAAGGAATGATTACATTACAAATGCATCTTAAGTTTGTGAGTAGTAAGAAACATATGATATGTGAAACACCCAATGAGGATAGAAGACATGAAATTCCTTGCTCAAGTGGATAATTGGTCCTCAAGAAGGATTAGGGAGGCTATCGAGATCATAAAAAACCCCAAGAGTCTAAACAATGATGATAGCTTGACCATCAACACATCGTGGCTTCCTAACCTCACTAAATTAAGCCAAACTAATTAATAACCTAAATTGGCATAACCTATCAAAACTAACCTATAACCTATAAGATTAAACAACTTTTCATTAGTATTATCAAATAAATTATAACCTTTAATATAACAAAAAACATAACATAGATTAATGAAGTGAAAAACTCAACATATAATAATAATATTAATAGTACTATGTGAAGGTAATTTAATAATGATTGTTAAAACAACTTGCTCTAATAAAGTTTAACACAAAAAGTTATAATAAAAAACTAATACTTTATAGTAAAATAATATGACCTTTAATAGAAAAAAACCATAACATAGATTAAAGTCAACATATAATAATAATATTAATAATATTGGGTTAAGGTAATTTAATAATTATTAATAAAACCACATGGTTTAATTAACTTTAACAAAACAAATTATATTAAAAAACTAATAATTTATAATAAAATAATATGAATTTTAATAAACATAGGTTTATATATAATAAATAATTCATAAAATAACATACATTAAAAGCCAATAAATAGTAACTTAAATAAAACAATTTGTAAATAAAAATTTCACAATTAACAAAATAATAATATATTAATATTAAAGAATATTAAGAAATAAAAATAAATAAATGTATTAATATCTAGCTATTATAAAAAATTAATTAAACATTAAACATTAAAACTAATTATCATTAAATTAACAAAACCCTAGTGTCGGTTAGTTGTGACTGTTCTATATCTATATTTATCTAAATTGGAGATCTCAAGAATTTTCAAGGCATCGATAATGTCCTCATGGTGAGCCAAGAATGGCTTGAAACATTGACACTATTTAAATAAGATTTTAAATAAGATGATAGTTAGAGTTATAATCTCCCAATTTTCCAAAACTATAGTGAGCTTGGAAAGCTTCTTGGCAAGCTTTTTTGGCAAGAATTTTGAGCACATGAACTTTAAACTAAACCAAGTATTATCATTCTTAAGGTTTGATATGCTAAAGTTGGTCTGAGTGGATGTTAAGTATCATCATCATCATCATTCCGTGAACACTAAATTGATTTTAACTATAAACTTGTTTTTAGATTTTCCAAATTCCCCAAAATTAGAGCCTTCACCCATAGTCTCTCGTGGAAGAATAATCTAAATAACCGCAGGATGACTTTGAAGTGTAAGGGCCACCTTAGAAGCTAATTTGCTTGCGGTAACCAGACATAGAATCGAGTCTCTGGAGTACAACTCTAGAAATGAAATGAAACCCGCATAAAAGAAATAGAAAGGGGATATTCGTTGGATGGTGAGGATATGCATTTAGGATTCATTGGATTAAGGAAGCGTTAAGCAATATTAAAGTATCGATAAGGTTCATTGCCGGGAGGGGAAAAAAAAGATGCATATCTCTTTCCCTACAAAGGAGGGGAAGGGGACCATATCTTCTATATTTTCTAGGTACTGAATATATAGCTCGGAATTGTAGTCCAGTCGACGAGTATCCCGAGATCCAAGCCGAGTCAGCAAGCCAAGTGTAAAAGCCAATCTCCATTCCATTCTTTCAACTAATAGTAAATGAGTCTGTTTTCTATATAAATAACTGATATCCCTGAGTAACCAACCAAGTTGGTTAGCAGAGCCGATCAGCATCATATATTTGAAAGCACAATGATGTTATTTATTGACCTACTTGTTATATATAGTTTTAGTTTTTTTATATTTTTGTCATAAATGTGGTTAATGTAATATTATTTAATGTTGTGTAATTTTTTTTTTATGTTATGAGCATATTACTCGTTATATATATATATATATATATATATATATAAAAGTTAATTTGTATTTGTTAGTGCTTTTTCTTCCTTGCATAAAATTAAATCTTTCTTTGCATTTTGTTTATGGTCAATTTTTATTTTGATATATAAATAAAAGACAATATTTCTACCAAAAAAATTTGCAAGGGCCTTTTAAAATCTGATTTGTTTTTATGAAAAAATCTTATAATTTTAATATCTTCTTACTATAACATTATTTTAAATGTAAGGGGAGGCGAGAGGGGGACGGGGAGGGGTTCTCATTAATCTTGATGGAGTTCAGGAAAAAGTCTACTCATGGGGCCTTGCAGACGAAACAAACAATGTTGTTGAAGCTCTTGCTCTTTGGCAAGGTCTCTGCCAAGCTAGAACCCAAGAAATCTCGAAAATAACTATGCTTGGGGACTCAAGATTAGTCATTCAAGATTTGACAACCAATTCCCTTCCTTCTCTGATTAAGATCTGACAACTGATAAAAAAAATACAAAGTCTTGCCAATTCCTTTAGGTGGATAGACTATTTTCACATCCTAAGAAGTTTAAACGATAAAGAAGACCAGGCGGAAAATTTCACTTTTTTTGTAAGTAAAGGAATTCTAGAACTTAATGGAACTAGATGTTTCTGCCAAATTCCTTAGGACCATGGACAAAAGAATGGAGGGTTTATCTCTTGGGCCTCCCATGTGGTGTCGACCTGTCTCGTCTTTGGCTCATGGAAAATCATTGCCCCTCTCTTCAGTGAGTGGGTTGCTACATTGGACCGTTAATTTAGGAAAAAGAAGGACTAGTTTTATTCCTCAGACATTCAAACCTATGAACTTGATGAGTGATTTTTTCTGCAATTTGAATTTACTCATGGGACAAGGAGGCCACCTAGAGGAATTCCCACCTAGGGTACACAATCAAGCCAACTAGGATCGACCCATTTCATGTTTTTTTATGCTTATTAGCTAATAATATGTAAATAACCGATCCCTTATTATAAAAGGTGAAACAATATCTAATACAAGCATTCTCATTTTGCGTAAAACCTATTTCTCCCATATCCTGTTTGTGTGTTGGTTATCGTTCCTCGTTTTGCATGTCTTTCTAGTTTTTTTAGGATTTTAGCTGAGAGAAGCTAGTGCATTTCCCTCTTGGTAGCACTGTGGCTCCTCCTTGTTGAATGAAAGCTCCCCCTTAAACATAGCCTTTCTCTTAGACTATTACCTCACACCTGGGGAATCCACTCTCTGCTCAAAACACACAATGCCAGAAGGAGGGAGCACCTCTTGTTCTGCACTCCTGCTAGACATCGCATGCTTCCTATAGGTGCCAGAAATGCACCCACCTATTGCTACACCTAAAACACCCTATTCTACTCTCCCAGAAACCAAGCAAGAGCCCCCTATTATTGATGGGACCTTCTAGTAGCATCTGCGCACGCTTGTAGCTGCGCCCATTCTTATGAGATGGGGATTGTTACTTTAATAGCCGGGTCTGCAACCTTAGAACCCATAGCTTGTTCGATGGCAGATCAATTGGTATCAGAGCCTCAGGATCCATGAAGAAATTTAAAATTTCTTGATTTTCTTTCCAATATCACACCCTTCTGAGGGTTTTGGTTTCCATACAAGTGGACACACAGATCTCATAGCCCCAAGGGCACAGAAATCTCCACTAAAATAGAGAGGAGGTTCACAAATTTAAACCAATATAGATCTCTGCTTCTAGACCACCAGTGCCTTTGGTTTGTGCTTCCAGGGTTTGTGCCCTCTGTTCACACAACAAAGCCTGACCCATATTTCAGTTTTTCCACCTAAGTTGGCTTTGATATTCAGTTGGCCTCACCATGCCTCCTCAAAAATATTGCTTAGTAGTAGACTCAGATTCCCACACTTCAAATCTAGTCCAATATCTTTCTTTTGTCCTCAATGAGTTGTTGAGGATGCAACAAAAGAACAATCCACACCCATTCCGGTTGGACAGTAAAATACAACTCCCTACGTTTGCTAGGAAAACGAAAGGAGAAGTCGTTGATTCATGGATATGTAGCCTCTCCACCTATTTTAACACATGCATAGGCCTCACCAAGGAGAGAAAGCTTCAAATTGCCTCCTTGCAACTTGAATGGATTGCACAAACTTGGTGGGATATAGAGCAAGAAAAGACCACATTTGTGGTGGAACTTGGAAATACTCGAAGAACTTCTTCCTCGACACCGATCAGAACTTGGGCCTAACTTTCTGAAGCATTGAGAACCCGCTTCTACCCACCAGGGCGTATACAATATTTATGGATCAGATGGCATCAAATCAGATAAATCCCTTCACAAAGTATTCAAGGCTACATCGAATCCTTCTCAAAATTGTTCCTACAGCTCCACATCCTAGATCCAGAGGAGGCACTAATTCTTAAGTTTATTGCTGGTTTATTGATTTAGTTCCATAGAGAGGTAGAGCTATTTGAGAATCCAACATTAGACAAATTTTTTCAGAGATATTTAGCTATCAAAGGAAGATTGATCTCCTAGTGCTTGTACTCCTTAGTCTTGCCCCAACCTGCATGCATCTCCCTTGCAAACAACCAGATCCAACCCTTCAGCTCGTTTCCCACATACTCGGGCTCAAAATCTTATTAACCATACAAATACAAGAACACCCTGGTGTTCATTCCATAATACTACTTCACACAACTCCTCAGATTGTCGAACCCTCCAAAATCTAAAGTCCAACAAAGCCCTACTCACCAAGATCATTACTCCTCCACCAGTAGAGAACACTGAAGAAGTCCCTCTGGACAATCCCACCAAAGCGGATCTCTCTTTGATCCTAAGAACCCAAGAATATTTCAACTACTCAACCCAACAAGTTTTCACTCATAATTTCCAAATAAAAAATTCTTTAGCCTTACTAATTATGGACAATGGTAGCCAGAAAATTTGGTATCTCAATCCCTAGTTAACCACATTAACCTGGTTACTACTCCTCTCCCACACCCTTATTAGCTCAGATGGGTTCAGAAGGATGGTCTCTGTCTCTTAGTATCTTGCTTCCTTGTCACGTTTTCCATAGGCCAATTCAAAGATAGTGTTCTCTGTGATGTTTTCCCCTTGGATTGTTTAGATTTACTGTTAGGAATACCCTACCAATCACAAAGAAATGATATCTATATGGACAAAGATCTCCAATATAAAATTTCAAAAGATGGTGACACCTATATCTTAACATCTTAATAGCAAAAAAACCTCAAAACTCCTACTACTACAGAGAAAAGCCCGCATATCTAGTTGAATCAGTGTGTATCTCTCTATTTGGTGCACCCAGTAACACCAAACAATACCACTCATCCTATTTCGGAATCCATGACTTCCCTACTCCAAGAGTTTTCCAATGTGTTTCAACATCCTACGGGCCTCCCCCCCTCTACGAACATATACCATTGAATCTATGTCATCCCCGGATCTTCCTTACCTAATGCACTGACTTACAGATCGACCCCCACAGAAATGGAGGAAATGGAAAAACAATTGAGAGAAATCATTAACTCTCGTCACATCCAACCCGCTTCTTCTCCTTGTGCTTCTACCACATTTTTTTATTCCCAAACGAGATACCCTATACATGCACCCTGAACAAATATACTCTAAAAAACCATTACGCTATACCACAGGATGAGGTGTTAGTGGCACCCTCCAAGGAGAAAATGGTTCACCAAGCTAGATCTAACAGCTGGGTACCATCAGGTTTGAATGAACCTAGATGATGTATGGAAAACAACATTTAAGACCAAATTTGGTCTTTATGAATGGAAGTCATGCCCTTCGGCCTCAACAATGCTCCAACAACATTTATGAGGCTCATCAATGACATCTTCAGACAACATTTGGGCCATATGGTGGTCATCTACTTAGATTACATTCTCATCTTCAGTTAGACACAGTATGCTCACATGCAGCATGCCCGACAAGTTATCTAAATACTCTAAGACAACAAGTTGCAGGTCAAAGAAAAGAAGTCATATTTCAATTAGTGTTCAGTTCCCTATCAAGGATTTGTTGTCAATTGAGAAGGTATTCAAGTAGATCTAGCCCATATCCAAGCATTGAAGCAATGGCCACTACCATCTTCAACCAGTGAGCTCAAAATCTTTCTCGGTGGTAAAAATTTCTATCATAAGTTCATTTTTCACTTTTCTCAGATTACTAATCTGTTACATCAAATTTCTAATAGTTCTTCAATATTTATTTGGACTAATGAAGCCACTAGTCATTTTACGCAACTCAAGGAATCCCTATGCTCATCTCCAGTTTTACATCTGCTCGACATCTCTCAAACTTTTCAGATTGAGTTTGATGCCTCACAATATGCTATTGGGGTCATGCTTAAACAGGGATCCCACCCCATTGCTTATCACTCTGAAAATATGTCCAAGGCAAACATGAATTATAGCACCTGTGTGTAATATCCCGTATTTTCGGACCTAACATTTATGGGCATGAGCCCATTAATTATGATGTTACCTTATTGGTTTATTTTGATATACTGGGTCGAAGACCACATTCCATATGAACCTGATGATTTGCTTGATATACTGGGCGTAAGCCAATTTCATATGATATATGTGTGTGTGTGTGTTTTCTTGTGTTGGGAGGGGACCTTGGAGCACATGATTGATGAGATGTTTTGTGTTGAGCGATAAGCTCTTGAGCACATGGGTAAATTGATGTTTTGTGTTAAGAAAGAAGCTCTAGAACACATGAAAATATAATTTGGAAGTGTTGGGCATAAGCCCTGGAGCCATCCATGTTGATGTTGAGCATAATCTCTAGAACATCGAATCCTTGGCCATTGTATCCCTAGGTGTATCTTACAAGTACATCCTAGCATTAGTGTTGAGCAAGTAGCTTTGGAATTGCACTAAGTTTGTAACTCCTTGTTTTTAGCATTGAGTATGGGATCTAGTAAGCACTAGGAGTTACTAAAAAGAATTAATGAATCTCAAGTGAAAAAAAATCGAGAAAAATATTGATCAAATCTGACTTATTTATAAGTGATTAAATGAACATTTTGAATTTCTGTATTCTCTTCAAGTACTGAAGAACTACCATGTTATACGAGGGAATCCAACATGCAAGGATGTTTAGAGTTTCCTATCCTAGTAGACCTAACCATTTACTTGATGACCTTAATGAAGAAACTGTCGTAAGTCTAGGGATCACAATATGTGATACCCTAAGACAAAGGTTACCAAATAATATATTATTATATATTTTATATAGAGTATGTATAAAGAGTACACCTAGTAATAATATTAATAATGTAAGAAAGAAGGAAACGTTCCATCTATTACTATTATTACTAAGATAAAAATTAAACAGTATAATACTTATAAAAGTCCAATTAGGAACTAGCTAAAAGTTCCTAAGTTAAAATATTAAAAATACTAAATTAAATAAAAAGGGTTAAATCAAGAAATGAAGTGATTCTTGATTTAATTGCCCCTTTGACTAAAAAGTCTATCTATAAAGTCCCAAGCCAAGGAGAGGCTTGGGGACATCATCTATCTATTTGGAGTGATTATTCTTCTTGTTGATTCTCAAGCGAGTTCTTAGATAAAATTTATCTAAGAGGAATAAGGAGAACTGATAAACACCTGATATACTAGTTAGAGCATCCTCACCTTAGGAGCTCTAATCTACTTGCATGTTGGAACCAGCTCGGGGGGATCTGGATTAAAACCAAGAACGGTTCTGGTTCATGGTTGGGTTGAACGTGGTAGTTCCTAAGTGATTCAGTCATCTATACAGAGGTCAGATATTCCTATGAATTGTTAATGCTAGGTAATTGAGTGTGTCAGTTTCATCCATTAAAGGAGCTTTACTTTTAGGGTATGAGGTTTTTGACTGCCTATTTCAATTCCTAGAATAAGTGTTGGTTAGATTATTCAAGGGTTTATGTTATATGTTCTAACCCTATGTGCTATTGTTTTCCCCTATCAATTTCTTTTAGGGTTTACATAATAAATTATAAACCCTCGACTGTAATTTATTCCTCTGCTAGAATTATCAAAGGTTTTGTTCCTTTAGTTTTACTTTTGTAATTTAATTTATGTTCAAATATTTATCCATGGTTTTGATTTCTTGTCATATTACTCCTGTATTCTCTTTTATAGATTAAACTTAGTTTTTATTTCTAAAAATAGTACCTGTATATTTTAATTGTTTAGGAACCCTACTGGCAGATTTCATATTGCCCGTAGAGCTTTGTCTAAAGGTAAAACCTAGATTCAAGTCAAGATTAAAGAAAACCTAATTATAGATTATAATAAACTAATATAATACAAATAGAATCTAATGAATGCTTTATATATGTTATATCAAGTATAAAACCAAACTGTAAATACTAATTTAACAATATTATAATCATAATTTTTTTTATCTAAGAATAAACATAAATTCTAAAGTAAACAAGCTAAGATAGAAACCAGTGAAGACCTCTCAGGGCCTATATAAACAAAATCATTCTAACAACCAAGATAAACATTATCACTTTCGATTAATAAATTATATATCACAAATCCATTAACAGTCCAAGTATCGAGACCATATAAATGGTCCACGATTTATAACTTTGAAACTAGGTATATCTACAAAGCATAAGTAGTAATTTTATTATCAACGTTATAAAATGACTATGTAATTAAAACAAATCAAGCCCCCTAACATTATGAATTAACATTATAGAAATCGCATACCATAAATACAATGTCCAAGTGTAATAAAACCACAACATTATTAAATACACAGTACTTAATCATTTAAAATACCGAAGAAAATTGTACAGAGGTCGCAAGAACGAATCGTGTGGAAACATAAGCCAAATTGTATCCATAACTAAAACCCTTACTACTTTACATGACCCAGGATAAAATCCTGTAGGGTTGGTTTTATTTACAAGCCATGCTACACTACTGGCATACAAGCTGTGAATCCAATAATCAACTCTTTACATGGAGGTCGTAAGACCCATTACATTTTATACACATAGTCATCTTTGGCCCTTAGCCTCACAATTAACCATACATTAAATTAAACTACTAGGATGTTTAGGTTTACCTTAGTAAGGAAACTATTCATGTTTACTTCACATTCTTTAACAATTTCTGAAACCTTTTGTTTCGTACCGGTGGCTAATTGTACCAGCCAAGGTTTATCATGCTTTACTTTTTCTAACTTGCATAAATCAACAATATTAGGTGAAACATAGCTCTAGTAAGCACCATGGTCAATAATTATTGAAACAAAGGTGTTCAAGACCTTACCTTCCATCTCAACCATTGTAGCTTGATGGTCTGCCTGTCGACCATCTAATGCTACATAGATTCACGAGGTTCCCGCTATATGCTCAACGGTAGGTTCTTCTTGCAGGTTATGCAAGATTCCATTGTTCTTGCTCTTACAATCTCGGGCATAATGCATCCCGTTGCACTTCCATCACTTCAATGCTAAACGGGTAGAATTGCCTCCACTTGCCACTTGCATATTCCCATTAGGAGCTAGTACATAAGGCTTCGTATGAGTTTTGTTGAAGTTCTTGTTTGCATGAAAGCTATTATTTTGTTTTCTATAAGGCTACGGGTTTGACCCAGGATTGAGGTTATCAAAAATGTTTCTAGACTTTTATCGGTTTTGGTTCTGGTTTTGTTGCCATAACTGCCCATGCTCATAGCAGAGGCGAGCCTTGTGTATTGTAGTATCCAGTGTCTTTGACATGTCGAATTATATCATGTCCCAAAATATAGGAGGAAGACATCCTAGGAATTGTTGGATCTTCACTTTCTCTTCTTTGAGATACGGTACATAATGCAGCAGATCTAGAAATCTGTTTATAAATGCGTCCAGAATCATGGACCCCATCCACAGTTCATGGAACTATTTTACCTTGCAGTCAAAGAACCTTTCTAACATGTATTTTTCTTGGAAAATGTTCCAGAAGTTTTCCCATCTTATTTCTCGCAACTCATCTTTCTTTGTGTGCTTTAAATCTCGCCACCATCTTGATGCCATACTATTCAAGTTGTAGATGGAAATCCTAGCCTGCATCACACTTGAATTGTTATGAACCTGGAAATACTTACACATTCCCAGGAACCATTTTTCTACCTTTTCTCCCGTATTTACTTCACCTTCATAATTCGAGGCTCTTATTTTTTGAAACTCCCCCTAAAGACTGTCATCACTTCTTTGCTTCTTTCTCCATGGAGAAAGTGAGTCATCACTAGCAGGACTTTGATGATCTCTGTTAGTTTCTTTAGGTGTACCTTCCTTTTCTACTTCTCTTGGGCTACCATCCCACTCATGGTACAATTCTCTTATGGATCTATTGGTGGACTGGGTAGGTTTACCTTGTGGGCTCCCTCTCATCATGTTATGAAATAATGATTCATTTATAGCTTTTTGTTCCATTCTTTCATTAAGACTGTCTTCTCTGAAACTTTTCAGTTTAGCTTGAAGATTGTGCAAATTTTTCAGCACATCAGAGTTTAGCTCGACCACCAAGTTCACTTCGGGAGTGGGGGTGGTCATTTCTTCCAGTCGATTGTTTTCTTCCTCAATGTTCATAAACTCAACAACATTGTAAAAATTTTCCTGTAACACAAAAAAAATTAATTGCAACAAAAATTTCTGTTAGTAACAAAAATTACTTATCATACTTTATTTTCTTTGCATGAATGCTTGGTGTGCCCATAAGTCTCTCAGTATTGAAACTAGGCTCTGATACCACTTGTAATGTCCCCAAAAATTTAAAAAAGAAATTATAGGTTAGTAAAAAATACCCTTAGGGGATCATTATTACTCATGTGGAATTACATGCACTACTTAAACTTTCGATCTCTTCAGAAATTGCTCATACTATCTTGTTAATCTCTTCTCCATTCAGTGATTATTAGTTCGTTTACTTCTTATGTCTTAATTCTGTTATTTAAACTATTTGTACATCTTAGTTATTACTGTCACTGAATTAATGAATTGTATAGTTCATTGTTTTACTTCTGCACATGTGTACTTTGTTGATGGGAATAAAGTGGTGGAGTAGTGGGACTAGTTCTCCCATGAAAATCTAAGAGATAAGGTATTACTTGGTTACACAGGCTTGCTTAGTTCAATTTAACTAAGGCACTTTTCTCCTTTACTTACGGAGTTCATTAGTTTGCGACAGAATTAGGTGTAAAGTGTGTTTGACTGTCTTGATCCTAGAGGACCCGCTGCTAGTTGTTATGCTGCTTGTCAACTTGGATTTATAACTTAGTAAGTGTCATTATCGTCAATTTAGCTATTATGGATAAATTTCCTATACATTGATTATTATTCATTATGGTTTTAAATTCGTTATCCTGTATATCATTAATATCTCTTTCGTGATGAGTTTGTTTTTAATATACTTATTAATTTCTCTTATGTTCTTTTATTGGCAGGTTAATAGGTTGGTTTCAGAGCAAGGCTTTGGATTTGATAGTTCGAGAGATTATCATGGGATACTTTGTATGCCATGGTGTTTAAGCCTAAACACCTTGATACTATGGTATTAAAACCTAATCTCTAAAACTATGGACTAAACCTTATCTACATTCCTAAGCAAAGGTCTTAGACTTTGGACTAGCACAACCTATGACTAAGGATTATTGTAATACTATCATAGTACAAGCTTTGTAATATATTAACATTGATATTAGAGTTTGCGGTGACTTTATATATGGTATAAACCATACATTCTAGGGTTTAAGCGTTGGTATGAAGGTTGGAATGAAATGACACTTTGTAACAAATTGTGACTATGGGAGTGGGTTTGTTGAAATGTTAATGGACTCCAGCCTGGTGCATTTAATTCTTGTTAAAAAACGTGACAACCTTCCCCTTAGGCTTGGTTCATGATGGATGTGAATTGCATTGTCATTTGGGGTTTCTTCGTTTTGGCTCTGTGCATAGGTATGGCCATAGAGGCAACCTCCAAGTTGTGAGATAAACCTGCATGAACTTATAAGCCTACACATTAGTTTTGTTTACAGTTGGAGGATGGCATACTCCTCATCCCATTTGGTTGTTTCTTGTAGGTGCTGAAATGAATGGAGGAGCCACGTGGCTACGATACTGTTGGATCCAATCGTTGCAACCATAGCCATGGCTAGCCTGCTAATTCAATCTTATACTTGTCACCCTTCATTCCTATGGGAAGAGCTACGTTTAGACTTATTGATTGGTTCAGGTTTGATGATGTAGCGAAATAGATTTCTCCTTCGGGATTTGAATATAGATTTGGTTGTTTTTGATGTTGAGGCATTATGCCATGACTTGATTATTAGCCCATTCAGCTCTGTGT
This sequence comes from Pseudotsuga menziesii, assembly GCA_001517045.1. Lineage (NCBI taxonomy): Eukaryota > Viridiplantae > Streptophyta > Pinopsida > Pinales > Pinaceae > Pseudotsuga > Pseudotsuga menziesii. Next base: position 305,275 of record LPNX010116036.1, read on the forward strand.
AATTTTGTTTCAGTTATGTGAAATCGTTAATTTTTTGGTTTTGGGATTTTATAGCCAAGGGCTGCACCATTGCAAGCAATGGTGCCATAGCCCATTGGCACGCCTGTGTAAAACCTTCTTCCCAACCTTCAATGGTGACTGTGTACAGACCTTGGGATCTCTGTGTATCAATATGTATGTATTGGTTTTATAATGTAATCTTTAAACTTGATAGGTGGTGTATGTGATTTCCTTCTGCGTTTTGTATTGGGAACTAATTTTAAATAGAGGCATTCACCTTACCGAATCCTCTGTGTGTAATTTTCCATTGTTTAGTTTGGTTAATGTATTATCTTGACATCGTGGGAAAAGGCCAAGACGTCAATGGCATGCGCCTTCCCACAGTGCTACGATAACTTGTATTTAAATTGTTTATGGTATTCGGTTCTGTGTATTACGGCATTTATATTATGAGGATGTAGACAGTGTGGGTATAGGCCATGCCATAAATGGCATGTGCCTTCCCACAGTGCTTCGATAGTATAGCATAGGGTTTTAAAATGGTAGAGACTATGTATTGGATTTAAAATTTGGTCGAGGCTGTGACTTATGTGAACACTGTGCATTAGTGGTTTTCTTGGTGGCCAAGGTATGCAAAACATTGATGGAATTTGTTGTTCTTAATGTGTAATTGGACTCTGTAATTATTTTAATGGATTTATTTATAACCCACATCCAAAGTACGATTATACAACGTGGCCTATGTGAGAATGAATATAGGATTTGGTTGTCATTGGTATATATAATACGCATGGGTTGTTTTATTATGACTTTTCCTTGGGTCCTGACATCCATGGGAATAGATGTTGTGACCTCTGTTGGAAACAATGTTCTTAATGTAATGTAATGAAATATATTTTGATAAATAAAACAAGCTGCACTTGCATGCCCACATGATTTGATTCCTTCTTTTGTTGCAATAAATGGAGTTAAGTTATGATGTTGAATTATGCAACTTTGTTTATGGTTATGTATAGATGTTAATACTATAGGTTTTATGGCAGAGTCTTGATAAGGACCACATGGATGGTCACGGTATTCTTCTGATTATATTTAATGTTTTAATCCATTTATGTAAAGCACTTTGGTTTTAAATGATCATATGAACCAGAACTTGGAAGTTCTTTATTAATTCATTTTAGCTTCATTATTATATGAACTTTGTTCTTAGTAGATCTAGTTTAAAATATAAATATGTATAGTTTAGCGTAAACAATATTTTAGTCAATTATTACTGAACTAGTTTATTTAAAATTCTAGGGCAAGCCTCTGCTAACAAATGAAATATGTCAGCACAGTATTAAATATAGAGAACACGGTATAAACATAATACTAATATCAACACCTAGTTAATATAGTAACATTTATGAAGGATACCACCCTGAACATAAACAACATATAATAAAACTTCTCCAGCATAAAATTAGAAAATTGTAATTACAAACCCTAGCAGTTTGTTAATCATAAAACTTAACCCTTAGGATTAGAAATTACATTGCAGCCATTACTTAATATAAACAGTAATGAACCTTTAGGAAATAAAATAGAATAGGCTTTCCAGGGTTCATACCTAAATTTGAAGCTTTGTCAATGGCTGGACCTGCAGACTTAAATAACCAGCATTAACAATTCAATGCATATCTGACCTCTGTTTGATGACCAAATCACTTGGGAACTAGCACATTCCATCTAACCATGACCTAGAACCCTTATGTGTTTAAATTCAGATCCCCCTGAGATGGACTTCAACATGCAAGTACATTAGAGCTCCTAAGGTAGGGTTTTCTATCTGGTAATCAATTTTGAATCAATCCTCCATCAGTTTCAGGAGCAGTTCTCCAAGAAAACGTTTGAGAGCCAAAAAAAACCGAATAATAATTCTCCTAGGGAAAAATTAGAACCCCAAGCCTTTGCTTGGCTTGAGTCTTTATATGCAGACTTTTCAGTCAAAGGGCCAGTTAAATCAAGAAATCCTTGATTTCTTGATTTAACCGTTTTAAATTTACCGGGGTAATTTTCAATTCTTAACCTAGGAAATTTTAACTAGTTCCTAGTAAATCTTCAATAGATGTTTCACTATTTATAAATCCTTTAATAAAAAATAGTAATTGGTGGAAATTTTCTTCTTTCTTTAATAAATTATATAATTAATTATGATTAATTCTTTATGCATACTATGTATAAAGTACATAGTATTAAAATGCTTGTTAGCATTTGTCTTCGGGCATCATGTATCATGATCCCTAGACTTAACAACACTTCTTTATGAAGGTCAAGTAGATAGAAGGCTCATGTCGACTAGGCTAGGAAACTCTAAACATCCTTGCATGTTGGATTTCCCTCATATAATGTGGTAGCTCTTTAGTACTTTGATGAGAATACAGAAATTTGAAATTTCATTTAATCAGTTATAAGTAAGTAGGATTATGATCAAAAAATTTCTTGAGCCATTTTTGCTCTGATGTTGTTAAATTCTTTTCAGTAACCCCTAGCGCTTACCAGAGCTCATACTCGACACATATAGTAGGGAGTTACAAACATAGTGTGATTCCAGAGCTTTCACTCAACACTAAATGCTAAGATGTACTTGTACGATACACCTAGGGATACAATGGCAAAAGATCCAATGCTCCAGAGCTTGTGCTCAACATCAACATGGAATGATCAAGAGCTTATGCCCAACATTTGCAATTATATTTTCATGTGTTCCAAAGCTTTATGCTCAACACAAATGTAAGTACTGATGTTCTTGAGAGCCTCTCGCTCAACACAAAACATCTCATCGATCATGTGTTTCAGGGTCCATGCCCAACAAAAAAATTTCATCAATCATGTACTTCAGGGTCCACGCCCAACACAAAACATATATATACATATATATCATAAACAATTGGCTTACGCCCAATCTACAAAACAAATCATCATGTTCACATGCAGTGGGGTCTTCGACCTAAAAATAAAACATTAATATAATCATCATGATCAATAAGCTCATGCCTATAAATGGTAGGTTCAAAATTTAGGACATTAAATCCCTCCCCTCTTAGTACAACACCGTCCCTGGTTTTTTAGGGACTCTGAATGATATCATGAAACAAGGTAGGGTAAGCCTTTCTCATGGTGGCCTCATTCTCCCATGTAGCCTCATCTACCCTAAAGTGCTTCCACTGCCCTTTCAATTGGACTATAGTGCACTTCCGAAGCTACACTTCTCTCTTGTCCAATAAATGCAAAGGCTCAGGGGAAAATTCCCCCTCAGGTTCCACCCGTAATAAGGACCAATCAATGACATGCTTAGTGTCATAAACAGATTTCTTTAATAAAGATGCACTTAAAACATTATGAACTCTTACGTGCACAGGTAATGCTAGTTCGTAAACCACTGGTCCTTTCTTGGCCAAAATTTCAAAAGGTCCACAAAACCTAGCTGCTAAATTACCACACCTACCCAAGATCAATGAGCTCGGTTTTTCTTTGAATTTCAAGTAGAGATGCTGACCTACTTGATAGTCTTTATCTTTTCTCTTCTTATCCGTAGAATGTGTCTGATGGTCTTGTGCCTCTTTAAGGTTTCCCTAGACCTAGGTAACTAACTGTTCCAAGTCCAATAATAGGTCAGGCCCTAACATGAGCCAACCCACCAGACTGTCCCAAGTAACTGCGGTCCTACACTTTCATTGATAGAGTACCTTGAAGGGACTCATCTTGGAGGAAACCTGATACTTGTTGTTATATGCAAACTCTACAAGGTTCAAATAATCCTCCCACTTGGTGTGGTTGTTCTAGACATACATTTGAAGCATGTCTTAAACAATTTGGTTTACTCTTTTAGTCTACCCGTCCATCTGCAGGTGATAGGCAGTGCCAAAGTTTAGTTGTGTCTCTAATCCAGAGGATAAATATCTCCAAAAGTTTCCTGTAAACTTAACATCTCGATCTGGGATAATTGCTTTGGGTATCCCATGCAATTTAAATATCTCTTTTAGGAATATATCGGCAATGTTCACAGCCTTTAGGTCGATTTTACGAGGATGAAGTGTGCTTCCTTTGACAACTTGTCAATGACTACGAAGATGGAATTAGTTTTCTTCTTGCTTTTCAGTAAGCCAGTAATAAAATCCATACTAATAACCTCCCACTTCCATTATGGAATGGGCAATGGATGTAGCAATCCTGAAGGATGTTGGTGCTCAACTTTAACTAGTTGGCATTCCTAACATTTTATTATAAAAATTGCAATGTCAGCCTTTTACTTAGGCCAGAAAAAGTGTCTCTTGAGGGAATATATCATCTTTTGATATCCCGGGTGCACCGAGTAGGGTGTCATATGAAATTCTGTGAGGATGCTGGACCGAATGTCCCCTCCATATGGAACATACAATCTATCCTTGGACCATAGTAGTCCAGAGTCATCCACCTTGTATTCCTTCTATTGTTGAAACAACCAGTCCTCCTGGACCCTCGTGAGGTTTTCGACATAGGACAGGCCAACCTTGTTAGCCATTCTAATCTTCTCATCTAAATCTGCATCAGTTTGACTCAGGGTCACCTCATTTATCATATGAGTTCGTTAACTCAAAGCATTGGCAACTTTGTTCTCGTTGCCCTTAATATGCTTTAGTTCAAAGTGATACTCACTCAGGAAAGCCAACCATCGGGCTTGCCTCACATTTAGATTGGGTTGATCGAACAAATATTTTAGACTCATATTGTCAGTCTTTAGAAGGAAATTCCTACCCATGAGGTAGTGCCTCCACATATTCAAAGTGTGGATAATGGTCGTTAGCTCAAGATCGTGCACGGGATAATTCTGCTCATGCTCTTTTAATTTATGGGATTCATAACAGATCACATGGTTGTTTTGTAAGAGGAATCCTCCAAGTCCTTCCTTTCTTACATCCATGCATACAACGAAAATCCCCATGGGATCTGCAATCTGCAACACTGGTGCGGTCATCAAAATATGCTTAAGCCTTTGAAAACTTTCTTCACACTTGTTAGTCCATAAGAAATTTTTTTCTTTCTTTCGCAAAGTCGTCATGGGGTAAGCAATTCTCGAGAAGTTATCTATGAACTTTCGATAATATTCGGCTAATCCCAAGAATGACCTAATGTCAGTGAAACTGGTCGTGGTAGGCCAATCCTTTATGGCTCAAATTGTTTTCGAGTCCACAGTTATTCCTACCTTAGATATGATGTGACCTAGGTATTGTATTTGTGGTTTGTAAAAATCACATTTACTAAAATTAGGATAGAGCTGGTGTTCTCTCAACAATCGAAGTACTATGCGAAGGTGTTCTTCATGTTCCTCTTTATTCTTGGAATAAACCAGAATGTCGTCAATAAATACTAGTACAAATTTATCCAAATATTTACTGAATATGTTTTTCATCATACATATAAAGTTTGTGGGTGTATTGGTCAACCCGAATAGCATTACTACAAACTCGTAGTTCCTGTACCTCATATGAAAAGTGGTCTTGGGAATATCTTCATCTTGGATGTGTACCTGATGCTACCCATATCGCTAGTTAATATTCAAAAATAATTTGGCTCCTCCCACCTGGTCAAACAAATCATCGATGCTATGGAGTGGGTATCGGTTCTTTATAGCCATTTTGTTCAACTAACGATAATTAATGCATGTTTGCATCGTACCTTCCTTCTTCTTTATGAACAAAATCGGTGCTCCCCAAGGGGACACACTGGGTTGGATATACCCTTTATCTATTAACTCCTACAACTATAGTTTGAGTTACACCAATTCTTGTGCACTCATGCGGTAAGGGGCTTTGGAGGCCAGAACTGATCCTAGGGTTAGTTCGATGGAAAAGTCTAGGTCTCATTTTGGAGGTAATCCAGGGATTTCCTCAGGAAAAACATCCTTGAATTCTTCAAGAACAAGGAAGTATTCTATGCATTGTTCTCTATCAGACTCTACGTCTTGGATGTTTACAGCAAACAACATGCAACCCTTCCTAACACACGTGTTTCCTTGTAAGGCGAAGATTTGTCTTAGAAACAATTTCTTTGGGATGCCTTGAACCTTCACTTGGTTCCCTTAGCTATCAGTACACAAGATAGAATTATGTAGACAATCGAGCATGACATGGTGTTGTTCCAACTAGTCCATGCCGATAAGAATATCGTACGATCCTAAAGGTAGGATGTTCAGGTTTACCTTAGTAAGGAAACCATTCAAGTTTACTTCACATTTTTTAACAATTTCTGAAACCTTCTGTTTCGTATCGGTGGCTAACTATAGCAGCCAAGTTTTATCATGCTTTACTTTGCCTAGCTTGCATAAATCAACAATATTAATTGCAACATAGCTTCGGCAAGCACCGGGATCAATAAGTCTTGAAACAGAGGTGTTTAAGACTTTACCTTCGATATCAACCATTGTAGCTTGATGGTCCGCCTGTCAGCCATCTAATGCTGCATAAATTCATGGGGTTCCCTCTATATCCTTAATGGTAGGTTCTTCTTGCAGGTTATGCAAGACTCCATTTTTCTTTCTTTTACAATCTCGGGCATAATGCGACCCATTGCACTTCTAGCACTTGATTGCTAAAGGGGTAGCATTGGATCCACTCACCACTTGATTATTCCCATTAGGAGCTGGTATATAAGGCTTCCTAGCACTTTTGTTGAAGTTCTTATTCACTTGAAAGCTATTATTTTGTGTCATGTCCCCATCCCTCCGACCGGCGAAGAGGACGCTACCATGGCGTTAACCATCCGGGATACCAGCCCCATGAACACGTGAATTCATAAAATTGTTGTAATGATGAAATAAAATGCTTTGAACTAGAGATGCATACATGATCATCTATCATACACATATGCAATTACGTATCATACACAGCTACAATTATTTATCAGGCACAGCGGAATCAACATGCATTCATACAAGCATTCATTCAACATGTTCCTCATTTTCATTAATACAAAATATGACTGCAGAATTAAAATGGACAAGATCACTTATCTTATGAAGAACTTGTTCCGCAACTAGCTACGTCACTACAACGTTCCACCCAACCATAGGCCAACGTGCTCCTTAATCTCTCAGCAACGCTGCCACCCCCGATCTGGGCATGATTCTCCAAGGAATAAAGGAATAAGAAAGCTTACACATAGCCAAGGATACACAAGAACATAGCCAATCCAACACAGTTGGGTTTATTAGGCCATCAAGGAGTTGGGAAAGGATAAATGCTAATCTGATGAGCTCATTACAGAGCTAGGAACACCTACACCAAAACTAGGCTGACTTCTAAGACACCCATACACACCCAACATAAGGTATCAGTCCCTTCACTGCTACACAGCCCCTCAGGCCCTGCATTCCCTTCCAGTGTTATTCAGGGGTTGTGGAGAAGAAAGCCAGCCCTCTAGCTCTATCTATGTGGTTTCCAAACACACCAGGTTTATCAAGCAAACCAAGCCCACACAATCCGAAGACCAACCATTGCACTCATGCAATCATTTAGCTATCATAGCTTAAACAAGGAAACGAATCCCAAGCGAATTATACAGTCCCAAACGTATCAGTGAACATGGGGAAAACAATAGTCCCAAAACATAATCAGTGAGCATAGTTCACAACATGGGGAACATGACTCCACATAGTCTGTGCATGAGGGAAACTTGCACCAGACCCCAAATGTAAAGAAGACCACAATAATCACAACGTAAGGGAGACCACAGCAGCACAACAAAGCTCGAGGAGAATGGTGGCAACCATAACTCAAGGGAAGAGCAACAGTCCAAATCTCAACATTGAAATTGACAGGAAAATTACATGACCATATCAGTCTGTAAGGAGGTCATACAGCCGAAAACGTGAATGGCCCTTCACAGCAAATCATGGATGGAAGAGCACGGCCCCCAGCTCGTTGTGTGCGCCCAAAACCAGGAAAAATCTTATGTGTGAGAATAATGGACGACAATGGTCCCTGTGTGAGGATGAACAACTTCACCTATGCGTGTGGATGAACAGACAACGCAGAAGTGTGTGAATGTCTCCGCACGGTCGTGGAGAGAGTAGTATGTCTGCGGGAGTGATGTCGGTGGTTTGTTTTGCCATTGTGAAGTCAACTGCGGGTGGAGTGTGCGTGTTGGAAAGTACTGACAGTCTTGCCACACTCCACTCCCAATCATAACTTCCCCAACTACCAACAACAATTCTTAATGGAGGTGGTTGGGTAAGACAAGGTGGTGACACATGGGTTTTTCCCTCATTGCCCAAGGTTTGAAAATTTCCCCACCCTTATCCTTGTGAAAATCATGCCCCTTCTCAATTTAGTTGCCGCGACTGTAGCTGGTTGGATTATTTAATTAAAGATGCATATTTACATGATGACAAACTCAATATGTATGCCGCATGCCCCGATATTCCATCAGTGACAATTTAAATTGGAAACATAGCATAACCAATCAATGGTGGGGCCTTGGCCTTTAGCTTTGCACCATGATCATTTACAATATATACATCATATACATCTAATGCAATAGGGTCAAAACTGGGGTGTTACATTTTTCTTTCTATAAGGCTGCGAGTTTGACCCAGGCTTGCAGTTATCAAAAAAAATTCTAGACTTTTCTCAGTTTTGTTTCTGGTTTTCTTTCCTTAATATCCCATGCTCATAGCAGAGGTAGGAATTATGCAGTGTAGTATCCAGTGTCTTTGGCATGTCGAATTCTATCCTGTACCAAAAAATGAGAGGAAGAAATCCTAGGAACTACTGGATCTTCACCTTCTATTCTTTGATATATGGTACATAATCCAATAGATCTAGAAATTTGTTTGTAAATGCATGCTTAGTCGTGGACCCCATGCTTAGTTCATGGAACTCTTTTACCTTGCGGTCAAAGAACCTTTCTGACATATATTTTTCTTGGAAAATATTTCCAAAAGTTTTCCCATCTTATTTCTCACAACTCATCTTTCTTGGTGTGCTTTAAATATTTCCACCATCTTGCTTCCTTACCATTCAGGTTGTAGATGGCAAGCCTAACTTGCATCACACTTGAATAGTTATGAACTTGGAAATACTTATTCATTGCCAGCAACCATTCTTTATCCTTTTCTACCGTATTTACTTCACCTTCATAGGTCAGGGAAGGCTTATTTTTCAAAACACCCCTTGAAGATTGTCATCACCTCTTTGCTTATTTCTTTGTGGAGAAAGTGAGTCATCACTAGCAGGACTGTGATGATCTCCTTTAGTTGATTTAGGTGTGCCTTCTTTTTCTGCTTCTCTTGGGCTACTGGCTTGCTCATGGTATAGTTCTCTTTTGGATCTATTGGTGGACTAGGTAGATTTACCTTGCGGGCTTTCTCCCGTCATGTTACGCAAGAATGATTTATTTATAGCTTGCTGTTCCTTTCTTTCATTTAGACTGTATTCTCTAAAACTTTTCAATTCAGCTTGAAGACTATGCAAAGTTTTCAGCACATCAGAATTTAGCTTGACCACCAAGTTCACTTCCAGAGTGGCAGTGGTCATTTCTTCCTGCAAGTTGTTTTCTTCCTGAGTGTTCATAAACTAAACAACGCTGTGAAAATTTTCCTGTAACACAAAAAAAATTAATGGCAGCAAAAATTTATGTTCGTAACAAAAATTAATTATCATAATTTATTTTGTCTGCATGAATTCCTGGTGCACCCTTAAGTATCTCAGTATTGAAAATGGGCTCTGATACCACTTGTAATGTCCCCAAAAATTGAAAATATTTTTTTTTATAGGTTAGTAAAAACTACTCTAAGGGGATCATTATTACTCATGCGGAATTACATGCGCTACTTAAAATTCTGATCTCTTCAGAAACTCCTCATACTGTCTTGTTAATCTCTTATCCATTCAGTGATTATTAGTTTGTTTACTTCTTATGTATTAATTCTATTATTTAAACTATTTGTACATCTTAGTTATTACTCTCGGTGAATTAATGAATTATATAGTTCATTGTTTTACTTCTGCACATGTGTACAATGTTTATTAAGTATAAACTAACTTAACTTTGTTGATAGGAATAAAGTGGTGTAGTGGCAGGACTAGTTCTCTGATGATGATCTAAGAGGTAAGGTATTACTTGGTTACGCAGGATTACTTAGTTCAATCAAACTAAGGCAGATTTCTCCTTTACTTATGCAGTTCATTACTTTGCGATGGAATCTGGTGTAAAATGTGTTTGACCATCTTAATCCTAGAGGATCCGCTGCTAGTTGTTACGCTACTTGTCAACTTGGATTTATAACTTGGTAAGTGTTGTTATCGTCAATTTAGCTATTACGGATAAATTTGTTGTACATTGATTATTCTTCATTATGGTTTTAAATTTGTTATCCTGTATGTCACTGATATCTCTTTCATGCTAAGTATGTTTTTACTATACTTATTAACTTCTGTTATGTTCTTTTATTAGCAGGTTAATAGCTTGGTTTAAGAGCAGGGATTTGGATTTAATAGTCATAGAGATTATCATCGCATACTTTGTATGCCATGCTGCTTAAGCCTAAACACCTCGATACTATGGTATTAAACCCTAAGCTCTAAACCTATGGACTAAACCTTATCTACATTCCTAAACAAAGGTCTTAGACTTTGGACTAGTTCAACCTATCACCAAGTATTATGGTAATACTATCATAGTACAAGCTTTGCAATAGATTAACGTTGACATTAGAGTTTGGGGTGACATTATATATGGTATAAACCATACATTCCATGGTTTAAGCATTGGTATGGAGTGTGGCATGAAATGATACTTTGTAAGAAGTCGTGACTATGGGAGTGGGTTCGTTGAAACGTTAATGGACTCTAGCCTGGTGCATTTAATGCTTGTTGAAAAATGTGATAGCCTTCCCCTTAGGCTTGGCTCACAATGGATGTGCAATGCATTGTCATTTGGGGTTTCGTCGTTTTGGCTCTGTGCAGAGATATGGCCATGGAGGAGACCTTCAGCTTGTGAGGTATGCCCGCATGAATTTATAAGCCTACACATTGGTTTGGTTTATAGTTGGAGGATGGCATACTCCTCATCCCCATTTGGTGTTATCTTGCAGGTGCCGAAAGGAATGGAGGAGCTGCGTGGCTACGAGACTGTTGGCTCCAAGCATTTCAACCATGGCCACGGTAAGCCTACAAATTTAAGCTTATGCTTGTCACCCTTCAATCCTGTAAGCAGAGCTACGTTTCGACTGGTTGTTTGGTTGGGGTTTGATGTTGTAGTGAAATTGATTTCACCTTCAGGATTTGAATACATACGTGGTTATTTTTTATATTGAGGTGTTATGCCATGGCTTGCTTCTTAGGCCATTCGGCTCTATGTAATTTTGTTTCAGTTATATGAAATCGTTAATTCTTTGGTTTTGGGATTTTATAACCAAGGGCTGCACCATTGCAAGCGATTCTTCCATAGCCCATTAGAACACCTGTGTAAAACCTTATTCTCAACCTTCAATGGTGACTGTGTACAGATGTTGGGATCTCTGTGTATTAAGATTTATGTAATGGTTTTATAATGTAATGTTTAAACTTGATAGGTGGTGTATATGATTTCCTTCTGCGTTTTGTATTGGGCACTAATTTGAAATAGAGTTGCATTTTTAAAAATAGAGGCATTTGCCTTACCAGATGCTCTGTGTGTAATTTTCCATTGTTTAGTTTGGTTAATGTATTATCTTGATAGCGTGGAAAATGACCATGCCGTCAATGACATGAGACTTCCCACAGTGCCGCGATAGCTTGTATTTAAATCGTTTATGGTATTTGGTTCTGTGTATTACGACATTTATAGTATAAGGATATAGATAGCGTGGGTATAGGCCATGCCTTAAATGGCATGTGCCTTCCCACAGTGCTGCAATAGTATAGCGCAGGGTTTTAAAATGGTAGAGACTGTGTATTGGATTTAAAATTTGGCTGAGGCCATGACTTATGTGAACACTATGCATTGGTGTTTTTTGTGGTGGCCACGGTATGTAGACCCTCGATAGCATTTGTTGTTCTTAATGTAATTGGACTCTGTAATTATTTCAATGGATTTATTTATAACCCAGAGACGGTGTATGATTTTACATCGTGGTGTATGTGAGAATGATTATAGGATTTGGTTGTCATTGGTATATATAATACGTATGGGTTGTTTTATTATGACTTTGCCTTGGGTCTTGACATCCATGGGAATTGATGTAGCGACCTCTATTGGCAACAATGTTTTTAATGTAATGTAATGAAATGTATTTTGATTAATAAAAACAAGGTGGGCTTGCATGCCCATAGGATTCGATTCCTGCTTCTGTTGCAATAAATGGATTTATCTTATGATGTTGAATTATGTAACTTTGTTTATGGTTATGTATAGATGTATACTATATGGGATTTTTAAAGATATAATGTATGTGATCTATGGTATTTTAATATAGATGTTAAGACTATAGGTTTTATGGCAGAGTCTTGATAAGGACCACATGGATGGTCATGATATCCCTCAGATTATATTTAATGTTTTAATCTAGTTATGTAAATCAGTTTGGTTTTAAATGATTATATGAAGCAGACCTTTGAAGGTCTTTATTAATTCATTTTAGCTTGGTTTTTTTATGAACTCTGTTCTTAGTAGATCTAGTTTAAAATATAAATATGTATAGTTTAGTTTAAACAATATTTTAGTTAATTATTACTGAACTAGTTTATCTAAAATTCTAGGGCAAGCCTTTGCTGACAAATTAAATATGTTAGCACAGTATTAATACAGAGAACAGAGTATAAACATAATACTAAGATCAACTCCTAGTTAATACTGTAACATTTACGAAGGATACCACCCTGAACATAAACATCATCTAAGATTAATAAATTCTAATTACAAACCCTAGCAGTTTGTTAATCATAAATAGTAACCCTTAGGATTATAAATTACATTGCATCCATTACTTAATATAAACAGTAACGAACCTTTAGGACATAAAATAGAATAGGATTTCCAGGGTTTTATACATGAATTTGAAGCTTTGTCAATGGCTGCATCTGGACACTTAAATAACAATCATTAACAATTCAATGCATATATGACCTTTGTTTGATGATCAAATCACTTGGGAACTACCACGTTCTACCCAACCATGACCCAGAACTGTTCCTGGTTTAAATCCAAATCGCCCTGAGCTGGACTCCAACATGCAAGTAGCTTAGAGCTTTTGAGGTAGGGTTTCCTATATGGTAATGAGTTTTGAATCAATCCTCCTTCTGTTTCAGGAGAAGTTCTAAAAAAAAACACTTGAAAGCCAAGAGCATGCTAAATAATAATTCTCCCAGGGAAAAATTAGAACCCCAATCCTTTGCTTGGCTTGAGTCTTTATAGGAATACTTTTCAATCAAAGGGGCAATTAAATCAAGAAATCCTTGATTTCTTGATTTAACCCTTTTAAAGTTACTCGGGTAATTTTCAATTCATAACCTAGCAACTTTTAACTAGTTCCTAGTAAATCTTTCATAGATATTTCACTATTTATAAATCCTTTAATAATAAATAGTAATTGGTGGAGATTTTCTTCTTTATTTAATAAATTATGTAATTAATTATGATTAATTCTTTATACATACTATGTATAAAGTACATAGTATTAAAATACTTTTTAGCATTTCTCTTCGCGCATCATGTATCATGATCCATAGACTTAACAACACTTATTTATGAAGGTCAAGTAGATAGATGGCTTAGGTCTACTAGGCTAGGAAACTCTAAAAATCCTTGCATGTTGGATTTCCCTCATATAACATGGTAGCTCTTCAGTACTTTGATGAGAATACAGAAATTTGAAATTTCATTTAATCACTTATAAATAAGTATGATGATGATGACCAATATTTTTCTCGAGTCATTTTTGCTTGGAAGTTATTAAATTCTTTTCAGTAACCCCTAGTGCTTACTAGAGCCCATACTCAACACCTATAGTAGGGAGTTATAGACATAGTGCGATTCTAGAGCTTTCTCTCAACACTAAATGTTAGGATGTACTTGTACGATACACCTAGGGATACAATGGCCAAAGATTCGATGCTCCAGGGCTTATGCTGAACATCAACATGGAATGCTCCAGAGCTTATGCCCAACATTTCGAATTATATTTTCATGTGTTCCAAAGCTTTATGATCAACACAAATGTAAGTACTCATGTGCTCCAGAGCCTCTTTCTCATCACAAAACATCTCATCGATCATGTGCTTTAGGGTCCACACCCAATAGAAACATTTCATCAATCATGTGCTTCAGGGTCCATGCTCAACACAAAACATATATATACATATATATCATCAACAATTGTATTACGCCCAATATACAATACAAATCATCATGTTCATATGCACTGGGGTCTTCAACGCAAAAATAAAACATCAATATAATCATCATGATCAATAGGCTCATGCCTATAAATGGTAGGTTCAAAATTTGGGACATTACACTGTCATGGAGTTACCCAAGCCTCTTTCAATACATAGAGTTTGGATAATAAACCCGTTTACATCTAAATGATTTAGGCCTGAAGGCAAAATGAAAACCCCAACTAATGAAACCCCAAAGCTTGTATAATTCTAAATGCAAAGCCCATTTAAGTTACAGTCAAACCCCCGAAACCCCCAAATTCATCCTTTGGAACTAGACTCAAGCAAACTCAACCATCAATGAGTGATAAATTAGAAATAATCATGAAGCCAAGAGGTGACGAGTGAACTCTTGTGCAATAGGATTACCGTAAAGGTATGGCTCATTTACATCCTTTCCCTCGAGTGACAAACCACATTTCCCCTCGCCACTCCTGGAACCTGCAACCACAAAATGAAATCCATGATGAGAAGTATGAAGTGTAAACAAGCTAAACAACAAACCAATGATGCGAAACCAAACCACAATCTTACATGTCTTCTAAGCCATTGCAACCATTTCCTTCATACTGAACTATAGCAGAGAACAAGCAACAATGCTACGAAATGACCAAACTAAGGCTTTAGCCAAGCCCTAAGCATGGTTGCGTCCTTTCCCAAGGCACATTGAAAGTGCCACCTTGGCCACCATAAATGCACACCAGACCCATATTTGTATAGTCTATGGACTATGTTATAAACTTGCCACCCCAAATTAACATAAGGTTTAAACTATTACATGCATCGAATACCTTAGCTTTTCAGCCTTAGGACCTTGTGCATCGAATACTTAAGGATTTAAGCCCTAAAACCATGGCATATAAAATATGCCATGGGATATTTTTTTTTAAGCCAAAGTTTTTACAAAGTATTACAAAATTTAAAATGAACATGTAATAAAAATATGTTAGGATATGAACAGGTCTTAAACCATTTACATCATAATATAGTAAGTATCACTTAAGTAATGAATTTGTGCCCTGTAGAGAATAAGTGCAGTAGGACCCCATCACTATAAATAGGCTGTAATAATCAAAATTGTAAGGAGTGTAATGTCAATAGGTTAGATATCCCAAGATGTGCACTAGTAACTCAAATGGTCGGCTTGTAGTTCAGCTTGTTATAATTAGTTTCCAAACACAAAGTGAAGCTACACGAAAAAATGAAGAAGTGCTTTAGTTCAACATAACTAAGTAACCTTTCTAGGACAAGTAGAAACTATTACCACTCAGGTAGTTACATGGGAGAACTAGTCCCGCCACTCCACCCCTTTATCCATTAACAAGGTTAAGTGAGATTCATGTTTACGACAGTAAAAAAATGTGAAAATCGGTGAAGCACATAATCAAAGTATTGAGCATACATAGCATTGCGCAACCACAGTAATAGAATATTAATCAACATTACCACATCATAATTAAACATAGTAATAATCATATCGAAAAATAAGGAAGCAAGACATAAGAATAGCTTACGAAGAAACACGCAATATAAATAGAGTATGACACATTTCACAAGTCCAATAATGTCCAGCATAGGTAATTTTGACGAGCCTAATAATTTTTTATTATTTTCAATTTTAGGGGACATTACACTATGACAAAGAGTTTTACAGCCGAGTTCAACCTCTCAAGCAATGGAAACATTATTTTCTAGGTAAAGAAACTATCTTGCATACAAACCACCATCCTTTTATTTTCATCAATTCTTAGTTGAAGATTCAGGAACAAAGGCACCTTAAATGGGCCTCCTACATTCAACAGTTTCACTTGGTCATCAGATATAAGAAAATAACTTCTAATAAGGCTGCTGATGTTCTCACCCACCTACTATAGTCCTCCCCATTTTAGAAGTTCGTTGTGCCAACTATGACACATGGAAGGAGCAATATGCTACGAATCAAGACTTTCAAAATATTTGTGTATCCTTGAACATACCTATGGAGATCAATCAGACCCCCTTCCTAGACTACACTATCTAGGATGGTTGGATTTATAAATTTAATTTGCTATGTGTTCCACACTCTAAGGACCGCCTCTTTCTCATCAAGGAGGTGCATACTTCATCCTATGGTGGCCACTTATGTACCACAAAGACCGTCCAAAATATGCAACACCATTTCCATTGGCCTTCCATGCAACCTCAAGTTGAGAAATTTATTAGATCTTATGCATTATGCTCCCAATCCAAGCCATCCAACCAGAAGCATGGCTTATATTAGCCATTGCCTCTTCCTTCTCAGAATTGGGAGTCAATCTCCATGGACTTCCTCAGTGGAATTCCAACCACCCAAAACAAACATGATGCAACCTGGGTAGTGGTATGCCGCATCAAAAAAATAGCACTTTTTATTCCATGCACAAAGACTACTATAGCATCCCAAACAATAGAGTTATATTTTTGACATGTCTGGACACATTTTGACCTACCAAGCACTACCATATCAGACAGAGATCCCCGCTTCCTAAGCACATTTTGGAAGACAATGTGGGTTCTAATAGGGTTCCAACTCAAGTTTTATACATCATTCCATCCTCAAACAGATGGCCAAATATAGGTGGTTAATAGGGTCTTGGTCCATGCTCTCAGAACGCACTTTGGGCATAGTAAACAATGGGGCAATTACTTGTACATCCATCGGCATAGCTACAACAAGGCTACACATTCTTCTACCAAGGTTTCCCATTTTGAAGTCTTGTTGGGATTCCAACCATCATCTCCAGCAGAGCTCCCACTCACTTTAGCTCCTCAAGGTACCGTGCATCAACAATAGGAACAAATATCTGTCCAAAGGTTTCTACAAAAAATTGCACAACGCCACACTGCAGTCACAACAACACTCAAAACAACTTAAGATCATGCCAAGCAACTCCATGACAAAGAAAGGACCTTCCCATCCTTTCAACTGGGAGATAAAGTCTGGTTACACTTGGATAAGAAGTGCTTCAAAGGCCAGCATCACAAGCTTCTGCTAATAAGATATGGCCCTTATACCATCCTTGACAAAATTGGAGAAAATGCTTACAGATTGGATCTTCCACCAAAACTGGGAATCCATAATGCCATTAATGTAAATCACCTGAATTTGTTTGAGACTCCCCTATTGGAGGAACCATTTACCATTACTCATCCATTCGACAACATTCCATAATTCCAACTCGCTTTGTCCAAACACACTCTACTCGCCACCTGGACTCGTTCTAAAGGCACCGGGTATACACATCTTAACTGGTGGCCCGCCAAGGACAAACTCCAGCTTAGGAAAAGTGTATTATAACTGGATTCTTACACAACATGTTTCCTCACCTTCTCATGGAATTCAGGACGCTTCCATATCTAAACAAGGAGGAACTGGGCCAAGGAGGCCACTTAGGGGAACACCCACCTAGGGCACATAGTTCAACCAACTAAGCTCGACCCATTTCATATTTTTTTATGCTTATTAGCTAATAATATCTAAATAATAGGTCCCTTATTATAAAAGGTGAACCACTATCTAATACAAACATTCTCATTTTTCCTAAAACCTATTTCTCCCATTTCATGTTTGCTTGTTGGCTCTTGTTCCTCTTTTTTCTTGTTTTCTCAGGGTTTTAGCTGAGAGAAGCTAGTGCACCTCCCGCTTGGTAGCATTGTGGCTCCTCCTTCCTAAATGAAAGCCCCCCTTGAGAGATATCATTCCTCTTAAGCTATTCCCTCATGCTTGGGAAATCCACTCCCTGCTCAAATTACACAATGCCAAAAGGAGGGCTCACCTATTGCTCTGCGCTTCTGTTGGACATCACAATCCTGGTTTTTATGCAATCCTGTAGTTGCGCCCATCCTTCATAGGTGAGGATTGTTGCCTTAATATCCAGGTTTGCAACCATAGAACTCGTAGATTGTTTAATGGCATATCAACTCAGACGTCCTTTTCTATCCTTTCTGCAGCATGGGAATTGTGTGATGGATTATCCCGTGATCTTGGAAATAATTATTTCTAAGGGAGACTTAATAGATGTCATCTGACCCTCAGTAATGCATGTAATCTGCATTTCATCTTAGTTCTCTGGAAGCAGAGAAGAAGTGAGGCAGCATGAATTTGGTTTAGAATTGCCACTATTTCAATGGAATCCTCCTCCAAGTCCACATCTTCCTCTGATCCTACCCTATATGTTGCAGCCGAGTTGAGAGAAATCAAAACGAAGATTAAGAGGAAGAGCCGTATTTTGCATCAATTGGACACTTAAGGGGGGGTGCATTGGAAATAGTAGATAGATATATGTCTCAGCTCCGTGAATATTTTTTGCATTCTATCTCTCACACAAAGAAGGAATTGACAAAATTCCTAGCCAAGCTGGAAATTCGGTTCGATAAAATGGAGCTCAAAGTTGAAAAGATAGAACTGAAGGAAAACATTGCAAATGAAGGCCCATGAACTAAGAACCATGGCGACCGAGGAAAGTAATTCAGGATTCCTCTAGGAGTATTTTGTTTTTTGTGATTTCTGCTATCTCTTTGTAAGAGAAGTTCCAACCAATGTATGGGTAGTAATTTTTTTTTTCTGTTACAATCTTTATCTCTGTGTAAAGGAAGCACTTAGTTGTGTTGGGTGGCCTCAGGATAAATCCTTTTGGCTTCTATGTAGGGGATGTAGTAAATAAGTATTTTGGTTTCTGGTTGCTGTCTTTAAATGACATGGTTGAACTTTGTAGATCTTTCGTCAGTGCTTACACCATTGCCCATTTAACAAATTATATTTGTTCTTGTTAAAAAACAACATTATTTTAAACCTAAAAGGATTGTATTCAAAAAAATAATATTGCTAAGGCCTTTTAATCTCGTTTTCTTATAAATACAAAAATCTAGTTAATTGTAATATTTTTGTATAGATTTGTCATTTTGTTTAGATTTATATAAAATTCTAATTCTAATACGTTATATAGATTTTTTGTTTTATTTTTTTAATGTAAAATTATAATTTCAAAAAATTATATACATTGCAATTTTAAATATTTAGTTTATATATAACTATAATTATATAAACATAAAAGTTGGTCCATTTACATAATTAAGAAATTCTAAATTAAAAGTTTTATCTAAATCCTTTTAAATTTTGATGTGGATGTTTAAGTGACAGAAAAAAATTTAAAAGTTATTTTGGGAAGGCCGTCTCGTCAAAATTAATTAGTTGAGGTAAATTGGCATTTATAAACCACTTAACTTGTGGCTATGTTAGTGTAGTTTTATTTTCAATAGTTTGGTGGGTGATGTGCTACTTTAGTTTTAGTTTCAATAATTTTGTGAGAAAGGACCCATCATAGATATTGTTATTTAGTTTTATTTCCAATTATTTGGTGGGGGAGGATGTTTTGGTTTCGGATAATCTATCTCTTTTGGAAATTTTGGGTTTGGTATTGAAGCCTTGAGATTCTTTTGATTCAAGAGGAGAAGGGATGGACAAAATCATTCTTTCGATATAGCTCTTTGGCTTACCTATACATTGTTATGTACATGCCATTAAAGAATTGGTTGGAAGTAAGCTTCGATCATTCATGGAAGAGTTTCTAAAACCCCTATACTTGGAGGGTACTCCTTTTATTTTGATTATGAACTCTACATTAAGGTCTCTTTGATAAGAAAGAGATTTTGAGTGGGAAGGAAAGAGTTGGATCTAGGTTCAAGAGTGCAAAATTATGCAATTCCAAGGGTTATCCCAAAGGGTTAGCTTGAATGATATATGATTTTTCATGCCAACTTTAATACAATAATTAAGGAGATTATGAATTTCAATTCAACTAAATCTGTCAATTTTAGGCATAAACATTTTGTGCTAGCGATAGTTCTCCTTGGCATCATTAATAGTAATGAACTACCTCGAGTGTTTTCCCAAACACACACACACACACACACACACATAAAGTGTTTTTCCAAAACCACACACGTAGACACACACACAAACACATAAAGGAAAATTGTATAAAGAGACCTCACGGATGCTTCCCCAAATTCTTGCAATGTAAGCTAGTGTACCTAACCTAGGGGATTTGGACCATGAAAATGATCACATTAAACTAACAAAATGCCTAACAACATTCATGATAGTTGGTAGAAATAAGATTCCCACGCTTTCTAACTTATGTTAATGTATAGGCATGCCTTCGATAGAAAAGGAAATTAATTAATTAATTATATGTACATATATAAATTATTTTATTTTATAAATGAACTATATCAATCCAAACACCAATTGGGTGTATAAGATCTCGTTTGTGATTTAAAGTCTATGAAAGTGTACATACCATACTCCCCCTTTAAATTCGAACCAATACTTCTTAGGATGAACAAATATTCTTAGCAATTAGACTTACTATGTAATCAACAAAACAATTTTAAATAAAATTATAACCTTATAACCTCTTAGAATTAATCGACATTGTCTTAACGTGATTTTTTTTCATTATATATTATTAACATTATTTTAAATTATCCAAAAAAATTTCAATGTAGTATTATATATTTCTAATAAATATTTCATTTAATAAAAATATAACATTATTTTAAATTATCCAAAAATATTTTAGAATTTTCTAATAAATATTTGATTTAAAAAAGATATAATTTTCGTCTTTGGGTATGCTAAAGAGGGTGTTGTAATGTTTTTGGTTTAATCTCGTGACTCATGTTTACCGTGGGGCAATAGGCCTGGCCCATATTTCATTGTAAAATGAAAAATATGATTATATCTTTTATAGAATAATAACATTATTTATATAAATAAAACAAATTAATAAAAAATGCAAATTTTGAATAGCTTTTGATATTTTTTTTTCTTTTTAAAAATTAAAACCAATTCACGCATCTAAAAGAAATTATTCATTTGCATTCATTCTCATCAATGCTAGTCATACAATGTTGCTCTATGCTTAAAATCATCAAACAAGATATCTACATGGTGGACAAGAGTGGGTGTAATGTTTTCAAAAATCAAAAATAAAATTAAAAAAATTATAGGCTAGTAAAAACAACCTAGATGGAACATTATTTACTTACCCAATTCTATCATACACTTTATGTATCTCTGCTTAGTCGTAAGTTGTTCTTATGTTTTGTCGTTTAGATTTCAGTCCTTACTTTTAATGTATTCTACTTATGAGGTCGTACTACTCTTTACTACTTAGTATTATGTTTACACTTTTGTCGCTTATGTGTCATCCTTGGATTTATGTGCTTCATCCTTTTTGCATTGTCGCACTTGTTAATTATGGAATCCTAACTTAACTTTGTTTGTGAAAACAAAGTGGGCGGAGTGGCGGGACTTGTTCTCCCATGACGGTTTGAGAAGTAAAGTATTACTTGGTTACACAGGGTTACTTAGTTCAATCGAACTAAGGCACCTCTTTTATTTACTTACGCAGTTCATTACTTTGCAATGGGATCTAGTGTAAAATGTGTTGACCGTCTTGATCCTAGAGGACCTACTGCTAGTTGATATGCTACTTATCGACTTGGTTTTATAACTTGGTAAGTGTCGTTATCGTCAATGTAGCTACTACGGCTAAATTTCCTGTACACTAATTATTCTTCATTATGTTTTAAATTCGTGAGTCTATATGTCATTAATACATTTTACATTATATGTATATTCTTACTATACCTATTAACATCTATTATGTTCTTCTATTGATAGGTTATTATCTTGGTTTAAGAGAAGACCTTTGGATTTTTATAGTCAGAGATGTTATGATGGCATACTTTGTATGCCATGGTTCTTAATCATAAATACCTTGTTACTAAGGGACTAAAACCCTAAGCTCTAAACCTATGGTCTAAACATTATCTAAATACTTTAAGCATGGGTTCTTTAACTTTGGACTAACGCATCCTATGGACTATGTATTATTGTAATTCTATCATAATGCAAAGTTTGTAATACGTTAACATGTGATAGAGTTTGGGTGGCAACATAACATAGGGTATAAACCATACAATAGCACGCTTTAAGCTTTATGTGAGAGGTGGTCAGGTTGTAAAGCAGTGAAACAAAACTATGGAGAGTGAGTTTTTTTGTGGATATAATGGTTTCCAGCTGGTGCAGTTAATGCGTTTGGTGAAATGTGACAGCCTTCCCTTAGGCTTGGCTCACAATGGTTGTGTATTGTTTTTCATTTGGGGTTTTGCACTTTGGCTCTGCACAAGGGGAAAACCATGGAGGTGACCTTCAGACTGTGAGGTATGTCCACGTTGGTTTTAACATACCTGCACATTGGTTTGGTTTAACATTTGTTCATGGCCATACTTCTCATCCCTCGTTCGGCTTGTGTTTTGCAGGTGTCGAAAGGGATTGAGGAGCAGCGTGGCCTTCCTTCTGTGGGCTCCAAATGTTTCCACTTGTGGCCATGGTAAGCCTGTGAGCAAGATTTTACTTGCTACCTTTCATTCCTCTTGCGAAGACTATGCATAGATTGTTGCTTAGTTTGGGACTTTACGTTGTGGGGGTTTTTAAGTTTCTCCTTTAGGCATGATTACACGCTTGGGTTTTGGACAGTATCTTGATGGCTTCGGCCATGGAGTGAAGTCGCACTCCCTCTGGTTCTGTGTATAAATTTGGGTTTGTAATTTTACTTCGGTTGTTTTCGCAGTGAAGAGGGGAATGTTTGGGCTTCGTAGCACATTTGGTTCTTTTGGTTAAGAAAATCATTTGCGTTGGGGCATTTTAGCCATGGGATGTACCATTGCTTGCAATGGTGCGTTAGCCCATTGGCATGCCTGTGTAAATGTGTTTGTAAGTTTTAATATGGTGACTGTGTAGTTTACTTGGCAAGCTCTGTATGAACGGATGCATAATATTTTTATTACTTGATTTACCATGGTTTAATTTGTGATGTGCATAGCATGATTTCACTTCATTTATTCGATGGTTATGGTCGATTTATGTGGGCATTCACCATCTTGAAGGTTCTGTGTATTATGTCGTTACTTAGTTTGTAATGTAAATATATAGACAGCGTGGGTATAGGCCATGCTGTGAATGGCATGCGCCTTCCCACCGTGCTGTGATAGTATAGCGTAGGGTTAATTTGGTAGAGACTGTGTATTAGATTTAAAATTTGGCCGAGGTCATGACTTATGTGGGCGATGTGCATTAGTGGGTTTCGTAGAGGCCTGGGTTTACAAACCCTCGATGGTGTTTGTTGTTTAATATGCAAATGGACTCTGTGTATTTATATTGTAATGGATGTATTTTATAAACCACAACTTGCATATGATTTGATGTATAGCATGGCCTGTATGAGAATGGTTATAGGATTTGGTTGTCGTTTTATATATACATTACGTATGGTTTGTTATTATAGCTTTTCGTTGGTCTGGACAACCATGGGATCGATGTCTCAACCTCTGTTGGAAAGCAGGGTTTTTAATGTAACAAGTTGTAATGAAATGTATTTTAATAAATAAAACAAACTGGGCTTGCATGCCCACAGGATTCAATTCCTGTTACTGTAAGCAATATATGGATTTATGATATGATTTAGTCTATAAGATATATTATTTTAATTTGGCTATGGTAATGTTTGTTGAGTTATGTAATTTTGTTTATCATTATGTGTAGATGGAAAAGTTAGAACTGTGGATTCTGTTATATGAATTATGATCAAAGAATTGTAAAGGACAACATGGATGGTCACGATGCTTCCTCTGATTATTTATAATGTTGTTTCATTTATGTGGAGTATTTTTAATGTAAATTTGTAATATGGATAGAAACTTTGAAAGGTCTTAGATGAGGTATTTAATTTTGGAATTTAATGTATAGGTAGTTTTCATAAAGGTTTATACTTGATGGTATTATTTATATGTATATATAATTATCTTATAAAATAGTTCTAGTTGTAAGTAATACCCGAAGGTATCTATTTAGTATATTTAATCATCTTAATCTTATTGTTATGATTAACTATGCTATAATTTGAAACATGTCTCTACTAAAAAATGTAATATATCAGTAGAGTTATAAATAATAGGTGAGCAACAAATAGCAGTTCTCGATTTACTTAGTTTTACAATAATACATTTATGAATATTGAATGAGTACAGAAACAAAATTTAGAGATCCAGACCTAGCTATATACAGCCTATGATAATATTTACCACCCTAAGGAGTATTGAAGAGAATACAAAGCATAGCAGAATCTAGGCAGAACATCAATTACATAGGGTTAGTAAATCCATTGGAAACTTTCATCTAACATATTCATTATATAATCTAGAAGATAACATAAGCAGTCTAGGGTTAGATTTTAAGAAATGTAACCCTAGGAGATATGGACAAAACCAATCAATTCGAGGGTTAATAATATATATATATATAATCTTTTACATAAAGCAACTAGCATTTACCCTAGAAATGAACTTTGACATACTAAGAACTCATACCTGTAATTTATCTTCGTGAAGCTCCCTTAATTGCTAAACCTACACACTTTTTAAATAACCAACATTATCAATTTAAGACATATATGACCTCTGATTTTGATGACCAAATCACTTGGGAACTACCACGTTCCTCCCAACCATGACCCAGAACCATTCGTGGTTCTAATATGGATCCCCCCAATCTAGAATCCAACATGAAAGTAGCTTAGAGCTCCTAAGGTAGGGTTTCCTAACTGGTATCATTTCTAAATCAGTCCTCGTTTTCTTGCAGGAAAATTTCTCCAAGAAAACACTTGAGAGCCAAAAAACAGGCAGAATAATAATCCTCCAAGATAAAAATCAGAACCCCCAAGCCTTTGCTTGGCTTGAGTCTTTATATACATACTTTTCAGTCAAAGGGGCAGTTAAATCAAGAAATCCTTGATTTCTTGATTTAACCCTTTTTTCTAATTACTGGAGTAATTTTTCGAATACTTAACTTAGGAAATTTTAACTAGTTCCTAGTTAATCTTTCATAGCTATTTCATTATTTATTAATCGTTTAATAATAAATAATAATTGGCAGAGCTTCTCTTCTTTCTTTATTCAATTATATAATTAATCATAATTAATTCTTTATACATACTATGTATAAAATACATAGTATTATAATACTTGTTAACATTTGTCTTTGGGCATCATGTATTATGATCCCTAGACTTAACGACACTTCTTCATGAAGGTTGTAACATCCCTCGCAGCCTCAACCTAAAACTTACAGCATAGGTAAATATCACTGTGAGTATGAAAGCTAACTCGTCGAACTTTTAAATATAACTGCTGGGAGACTGAAAATGTGTGTGACTTAAATGATAAAGGGAACGAATCCACTAGGGGGAAAGAGCGTTCATGTAAGTGGAAACTGAGGACTCGATGAATGATCACTATGTGTCATGAGGATACTTGTCAATTGTGAAAGAATAAGAGAATTGTGGTTACTTATTAACACGACAAAATCTTGTGTATATAGGTGAGTCGTTTGAGAAAAAATACTCCACTCATTGAGAAAATGGGACCATGCAATTGTTAGAGTTTGGTAAGTTAAACTCTTTATTAAATTTATATGGTACCAATTCCACCATAGTGAGCTGTTTGGTATTTGCAGTCTAAATGTACCAAATAGTAGAGGAAATGGGCTCTTACACATAAATATAGAAGAATCAGTAAGATATATATATGAATATATATACATATTCCACGAAGAAAAGACTAGAAGGCATATGACTTCTATAAGACATTTCTATATACTAACCTTGATATAAGACCTTTATAAAGGACTTTGATGTAAATCCAATATATTTAAAGATGAGGAAAGGAAAAAAAAATAATGAAAGTACTTTTAGCATAAATACAAATGTGATATCACAAATATATATATAAATGTTAGTATAATGAAAAGAGAAATGCTTTATGTATAAAAACAAGAGATATGCTTTATGCATAAAAACAAGTGATACCACGATGTGAGAAAGTTTAAAATACTAAAAGCAAGAAAATGCTTTATAACTAAGAATGCTTAGCATAGAGAAATGCGCAACATCAACGTGAACAAAGGCAAAGAACCCTTGAACCCATAGGGAGAGGGAAAAATTTAACGACAGAGTTCAGAACTATGAAGAAACATAATTGTAAATTATGAATTTGTTTTAAACAAAATGTGTAAGGATATTAATCCCACATACACTCGAGACAAGGAAACAAAGGACCCACGCATTATAAAAGGGAGAGAAGTGCAAAGGAAAGGGGCCCACCCTTCCAAGTTTTATAATCTCAAAGAGAGAGTTTATAGTCTTACAGAGGGTTCAGGTAACCCTGAAAGGGAAAAAGGACCCAAGTCCATTGTCAGGAAGGGGCACCAAAAAGGGGCGCAGTCTCCAAGCGAATCGATCAGTGTTTATATTTTTGCATTTTTTCTTTTCTGTTTGTCCGAATTTATTTTTATTATGCTGATGATTCTTATCCTTCTGAGGAATGCATTATGGTTTTGGTCGGATTTATTGTTTAAAATCCATTGTTTATTTTTAATCCAATGAAGGCATTTTAGCTCAGATCGGCTCATGGTCTAAATGCTGTTATTTATGCTCATGGTCTGGTGTATGCTTGAAAATTCGATCTATGCTTATAAAAAGAAAACGCTATTATTTAAATGTTGCTAGTTAATGCCCACAATTTGTGTCCAGATCTATCCATTGCTAGTTAATGGTCACGATTTGGACTCCGGATCTGAAATTTCTTTATAGCTTATTTTGTACATGCCTGAGCACTATGTTTTATGGATACAATTTCCAGAAAGACATCGTTTTGGACGCTTGTTTTTTTTACATATTATTTATAAGATCTATATCCTTGTAGCATGATTTCCGGTAAGGAATCGATTTCAAAGGCGTGATGATTCTTTTAAAAAATAAATCTCTGGTTGTGATCGATTTGGGTTAATAAATCCCTATTTCTGCCATGATCCGAGAAGTGATGCCGATCTGCATTTTGTTTATTTTTATTTGTTTGTTCCAACATCGATCTACAGCTTGTGATTATTTTTCTTTATATAAAATCTCTACGACATGATTTGAGGAAAGGGAGTGGTTTGAACTTTATCCTCTTGGTGCCACGATTTTTCTGTAGTTTGAATATCATCATATTTTTTTTTAAAGTCTCTGCACCATGATCCTCATCGCCTTGAGGTTTCTTTATAGTTGGCGTCATGCATGTCTGCACATTGTTCAGGTTATCCGTGTTTTCCATCGATCTGGGGTTTTAATTCTAAAGTCTGAGCATCATTAAATCACTGTTAGCATGCCTTGGATGTTCATGTTTAAATTATGCTTGCGTCACTTTATACTTGTCTGAAAAATCATCAGTACTAGATTTGGAAGCCAATAAATGTGAATCCTACAACAAGTGCTGTTAGACTTAATGTTAAGTTAATTAAACGCCTTAGTTCTTGTTCTGTAGGAAACCTTGATAAGTCTGCTCGCTATGTCTGGTTAAAAACTCTGTCTTTATTTTGAGCCATTTCAGATGTAGTGGTCAATAATAGTTTTTTTTTTTTTATACTCGATCTGAGATGAGTTTTATATGTGCCATATCTGGTGGTTGAATTGTGATTTGGATCTACTCATGCCTGTATTTAGTCTTCTATATGTCAAGATATCAATCTGGAGATTTATTGTTTGAATGGTTGGCTATTCTGTAAATCAATGTTTCCTTTTGGTAACTGATTTTATGCTTGGTATTGTGATAACTAAATTTGTGCTTGTCGAAGTTTGCCTTTTCTTTATCCATGAGCGAAAAGTTTTTATCTATGATGGAGTGATAGTTGATTTATTAGTTGTATCTGTGATTTTTAGTATTCATGTCACTCCCTACGTTTGCCATCGATCTACTTCTGTACGGAGTATATAAGGTAATTCTTGCAGCAATACTGATCTAGGTTGTGAATAATGCCTTTGTTTGGGCTTCATGCTCGAACTGGAAGTAATGGGTGGAAGACAGAGATTATTCTAAATGCTTTCACATCCTAAAAAGATGGATCCTGTAATAATTTTGATGGAACTTTAAAATGCTTATAGTTATATGTTTTATGTTCTAAATATTGTAACTCTTTCAGATCTAAAAAGGATCAAAGACATAGCAGCCTGCTATCGTAAGAGCTTAAGTTGTCTTTCATGTCAAGTGCTAACTCAAGTTGTTTTTCCCGTGAGCTCATAGAAACAGTATCAGTTGAAAACTAACTGGTGATGCAAAGTTGAGGCTAAATCAAACTATAACAGATAAGCCGACTCATTATACCCCCTTTTTAAGGAATAATTAATATAACGACTAATAATTTGGTGGACGTAGCCTCGTGGACGAGGTGAACCACGTGAATATGGTTGTTTTGTCCTTTGTGTATTTATGATGTGCATGTTTACTTCTCATGATGATATCAGTATGAATGCAGTTTAAAGGTTATTAATAAAATAGGTTAACAAACATATTTTGCAGTCTTTCAATTCCGAAGCACTTACTTGGATGGTATAAGCTCTATTAAAGAAAATAAAAATTTTCTTACCCTTTTTATCTATTTTCCAGAACAAGGTACCTTTGGGGACGTTACAAAGGTCAAGTAGATAGATGGATTAGGTCTACTAGGCTAGGCAACTCTAAACATCCTTGCATATTGGATTTCCCTCGTATAACGTGGTAGTTCTTCAGTGCTTGATGAGAATACAGAGATTCAAAATTTCATTTAATTACTTAAAAATAAGTATGATGAGATCAATATTATTCTCAATTCGTTTTCACTCAGAGGTGATTTTAATCTTTTTAGTTACCCTTAGCGCTTACCAGAGCCCATACTCAACGCTTATAATAGGGAGTTACAAACATAGTGCAATTCCAAAGCTCTCGCTCAACACTAAATGCTAGGATATACTTGTACAATACACCAAGGGATGCAATGGCCAAGGATCTGATGCTCCAGAGCTTATGCTCAACATCTACATGGAATGCTCCAGAGCTTATGCCCAACATTTCCAATTATATTTTCATGTGTTTCAGAACTTTATGCTCAACACAAATGTAAGTATTCATGTGCTTCAGAGCCTCTCTCTTGACACAAAACATCTCATTGATCATGTGCTTCAGGGTCCATGCCCAACACAAAACATTTCATCAATCATGTGCTTCAAGGTCCACGCCCAACACAACCAACATATATATCATCAACAATTGGCTTATGCCCAATATACAAAGAAAATCATCATGTTCATATGTAGTGGGGTCTTTGACCCAATATAAAAATAAAACATCAATATAATCATCATGATCAATAGGGTCATGCCTATAAATGGTATGCCCAAAATTCGGGATATTATAGTGGGCTTTGTTGCATTCTATTTGGTAAATTATGTTTTTATATTTGATGATTATAGGTTGGGCGATTTGCTACTTGTTCTATTGTACTCGTCATCATCATACCAATTGTGGAAAAGTCTTGCCATTATGGTTAATAGCAGTAATCTTGTTAGTCACTCTTAGGTGCATTATATAGTTTTATAATTGGTTAGTCTGTATTAGTTAAAATTGTCCATTAAGTAACATATATATACAATTGTATGAAAAAAAATATTAGTTTAATTATTTTGGTTTTCTAAATATTTAGTTTGATATTCATTTGTTTGGGCTCTCTTTGTATTTGAGCATAGTATCAGAGTTGTAGGTTGCTCCAAATAAGGATTAAACCTTGGGAGCAAATCTTCTTTGGATATCCATCCATTGCTATTTGTAAGAAAAGTTTGTGAAGTGAGTTGAAGGTGTTAAGATTGACACAATTACCACAAGTAAAGTTGGTAGTGAATGCCAATAGAAACAACTAACCACTTAGTTTTGTGAAGATATTTGGTTGTTAAATGAAGGCTAAGATATATAATTTATATCCATTATTCATAGCATATTGTTAGAGTTAATATAAGCACAAAACAAATACTATTTAATAAAAAAACAAAAAAAAATGATATGAAAAAACAAAACAAATTGTTACCTGGCTTTTTAACCACCCTTTAACTGAGGTTTATTTAAATTTTAATGAATATACATTTAATCCTATAACAAGATATGACGACCATGAAATGAATCCCAAACAAATTGTTATGTGTTTCTTTAACCACCCTTTAACTGAAGCTTATTTAAATTTTAATCAAAATACATTTAAATATAACTAGCATGGATCCATTTTAAACCCGGATCTATCAATCACCGAGAGGGATCCAATTTTTTGAGGTGTACATTTGGATCCCTCTAGGTAAGATGGATCTATGCTAGTTTATTTTTTACTTTTATTTAAGTCATATATATATATATATATATATATATATATATATATATATATAATGTCTGGCTAGCATAACGTGATTAAGGATCTCCTCTATACTGGGCTGGACAGCACCTAGTTTCTCTTGGTGCAACAAGATACCACCACACTATTACTTAAAAATAGGAAAAAAGAAAAATAGATATTTTTTTATAGACAATGTGAAAATCAAATGAAGGGAAGCAAGTAGTCCTAGTTGTGCGAAATTAGCCATAGTAAAATGACATGAAGGTTATGTATTAAAAAGCTGGAAAGACCAAGCACTCCCTGAATTTGCTGAGTGAAAGAATGTCTTCCGTGTGTGGAAGAAAGAATCTGATGCATAAAAGGAACATGCAAAGTTAAAAAAACCGTCGTGATTGGTTGAAGCAGTGAATACGGTGAGAAGGAAGCTGAATGAAAATAATCATTTGTGAAAATAGCTGCATAAAAAGATATAAATCAGAAAACACTCCTTGAAGTAAATAGTCTTCAAAATAAAAGAGGCAACCGTCGATCCATTTTCTTTGAAGAATCACTGCATCACTGCACAACATGAAACAGCCATTAGTCAAAATCTTGTTTGAAATATTTTAACTTTGTTATCAGACGTCATATGAATGTTATTTAATAAAATTAGTGATGATTAAGGAGCAACTTTATGAATTGTATACCTTAGATTATGTTATTGGGTGAAGGTTATTTTAAAAAAGTTGTGAAAATGATTTAAGTAAATAAATATATATTTTCACGAAGATTAGATTTTGTGAAAATGTTTTTATAAAAGGACTTGCGGTTATTTTTATGAAAAAAAATGATTTTGTCAAGATCGAAGACTCAAGTTTAAGTTGAAGAAAACTTAATTTTGTTAAGCAACATAAATTTTGCGATGGGTCTAAAAAAGGATTGAAACAATTTAAGAGTGACAACGATGGAAGACTGACCGATTTGTCAAGAT
Organism: Pseudotsuga menziesii; assembly: GCA_001517045.1. Taxonomy (NCBI): domain Eukaryota; kingdom Viridiplantae; phylum Streptophyta; class Pinopsida; order Pinales; family Pinaceae; genus Pseudotsuga; species Pseudotsuga menziesii. The sequence goes on from LPNX010116036.1 coordinate 336,992, forward strand.
TGAAGGCTCAAGTTTATGTTGAAGAATTCCTAATTTTGTTAGGAAAATGAAATTTTGTGATGGGTTTGAAAAAAAAAATTAAAACAATTTAACAATGGCAAAGATGAAAGGGAGATGCTATTTTTTGTGCATGATCAAGATATGATGCTTTATTTGTATATTTGTTGTTTCTGAATGCATTAAGATTGTCTTGTGTGGCACAAGTATCTCACATACTTATGTTGTATACTGTCATCGTTACATTGACTTACTATAGCAATGTGTTGGATTGATTATGATAAACCAGTAGCTAGTGTACTTTCCTTGCAAACTGATAAGCATAGTAGGTGGTAACAAGATGTTTTGGTTGATAAAAGTATGTCCATAGGGTTGTCATTAATTCAATCTATGTACAATGTACGGTCTAAAGGTACGGTTGGCACATATATCACAGTTTTTGTATTTGAACAGAAAGGATGCATAAAAAATGTAATGGTCATAATGTAATTGGGCATATGTTGTAATGAGGTGTATGCGTGGTTGTACCCGACAACTTCAAGTTTTTGTTGAATTTTTTGGTCCAAGTTGAATGCTTCATTATAGGTATGTCTATGTCCCCATTTTGTTGTAAGCATGTTTGTTCTATGCTTGTTCAATACACATACTCGTTTTAGAGCTAAGGTGCATGAAGTCACAAGATTTGCTACTCCCTCAAGGTGAAAAGAATCTTTGATACATGGGGATTAGTTAATGAACCAGATATATTTCCTATAGTCATTATAATGAAATCCCAAAGATAAAGAATAAACAATGTTAGAAATTAACATTAGTAACAAGCATGAACAAGCCTAAAAAACCAGTCTGCAGCATTAAAGAAAAGGAAAAAGCTCTACACGAGGGATTTGCATTTCAAAATTTTGCTCATAAAAATATCATAATCAACAAAGTAACTCTCCAAATTAAAAAAATTATTTAAAATGGTAGTACTATGTTAATTGCTTTAAATTATACAATCCCATAATTAACTAAAATGTCAATTATATAACATATATATAATTATTTATAATATATAATCAGTTGGTCCTATGTGATTTGATACTCATTTGTTTAGGCTCTCCCCATATTTAAACAATTGCATCACTCTACTCCGAAAGTCCAAAAAGTATTTTAAGAAACTTCTTGTCATTGTTTTTATACTTTTCTACACATATTCTGGAAAAAGTGTTTTTACACTTTTCTACACATATTCTGGAAAAAGAATCGCAAGGAAGGGAATGTTTTACACATCATAGTCAGCACCTCTGGAAATTGAATGAATTCGGGTTCTTGGAAGAAATTAGGCTATTCTGTTCACAGAACTAGCGTAAATTGCGCTCAGATGCCTAGAGTTGACATTTCTTAATCGTGAAGTAACGGATATTATACTCAAAAAAATTATATTAGGCACGAGGACGGTGGAACATCTTGACTTTAATAGAAAGTATTGCAGGCACAATATGCAATATGCAGGTGCTGCGTGATTATACGGGTCGTTTCCTTTATATTCTTTCACAGCGAAATAACAGAGGGCCCTACTGCATCTACCATTTTATGTACTTTTAAGACTAGATTTCAATCTTGGGGGATCCCTTTTTAAATGGGTTATTCTTCAAGGATGATCAGAATAATGGAATATTGCACTTGCAAGCATATTTACGAACGACTCTCATCTATATTTATTTCAATTCAAATCCAGAGGAATCATATTTCGGTTCAGATGTTACCATCCATCTCCAAAATATACAAGTGTTCCAATATTCTTCCTTCAAGAGGTATTTTAATATGATATTTTTCGAAGCTTCTTCCTACAATCCCGCAGAGAAAATCAACGAGAAGGTGGTGTGTTCATATGGCATTGGAACCTAACCAGGTCACCGACCACTTCTTTGGTACTTGACCGAATCCTGAAGATGTCTTTACTTTATTTTGTTTCAGATTCTCTAGCTTTTTTGGTTGGGATTCATGGTCAATGTTAAATGCTAGTTCATAAACCCTAATGTTTTGTTTTACCACGTAAATACAATGCATGGTTGGTGGAATCAAATCGATATTTCCTTTTTCTTTTTATAACATGTTCGGGAAACATCCATTATTTCTTAAAAAGTTGAATGAATGGGCCATCCAATTTAAGGGTCGCTAGGTGAAACATCCATATATTGGTAATGTAATGACAAACAATCAACCAACCATAGTAGTATAATATATGTAAGAATATTAAAGGAAAAATTACTAATAAAAAAATCCAATATCAATAAAATAAGGGAGTAGACTTTTTATACATAATATTTTTAATTAAATATATAACTTTATAACATTTATATATACTTAAACATATACAATAAAATATTAAATATCAACCATTAAATTTTAAACTTAAAAAAACATTTTTTAAACATATTTTTTATAATAAATTTGCAAGACAACTATGGAATCCACCATTCACTAATAAACTTATTTATTTTCCCCTTATCAATCATCTAAATTCTGAAAAGGAGCTTAAAGACATGCGAAACATCTAAATTCTGAAAGGGAGCTTAAAGACATGCGAAACATTGTCTTAAGTTTTGATTTTGATTTTATATCATGTATTTATTGCCACTGTTGTAGCTTGTCCTTTGGGGCTTCGTGCAAATTTTTTTCAGAAGCTTAAAGACATGGGGAACATTATCTTAAATTTTGATTTTGATTTTGTATCATGTATTTATTGCCACTTTTGTCGCTTGTCGTTTTGGGCTTCTTACAAATTTTATATAATTTGTCATTCAATAAAAATATGAAGATGTGCTATGTTTTTCCCTTGTCTATGGGTATTTTTCGCTTCAACTTTCTCTCAACCTGGTAATAGTGTCTAACGTGTAGCTCATTCCCTCATGAATCGTGGACACATATTCCATGTTGACTTGTAGATGGACCAGCTAGTCAAGCTGAGGAAAATCAAAGGGGAATCGAGTTTCCCACGAGCTTGTGTGGTATATGTTTCTCGCCAAGAAGCACACAGTTTAGTCTCTGACCTGAAATTTTTTGTAGATGGCATCAGGTAGTGTAACCTAGTTATTGGTCCCTCACACGGAAGAACTATGACACCGAGAGTATTAGAATGAGAACCATGCTAAGTTCCCAGGATTTATGGGGTTATGTTTTAGTGGGTTACCGGGAGCCTTTCGATGATACAACTGAAATGGCTTTAACAAATGATGAGCCTTACCAACTCAGGGAGATTAGGAAGAAAAATAACACGGGCCTAGGTCTTATTCAGCCGATCGAACAACAGTCTTCAATTCTTCCTTAATTTGTAGATGTAGCAATTATATCAAACAACTCTCTCTTTATGAGATGACTTAATACAACAATAAGAACGATACACACAGAAATGATAATCGTTATTATAACAGTGAGATACATTACAGACGCTTTATAGCAGATTGCCTTCGGACAACGAAGGTCGGCACTGCAATTTACAGGATTCACCTAGCTCAAGCTTCTGATGAGATCTTATACCACTAGGGCAAGTCTCAGAGCATAGACTTGATTTACAGACAAATCTAAGACTCAGATCTTTTCTGATGCAATGTTGTAGGTCGAACCCAACTTGCAGAGCATATTCAGTCTGGATACAGACTCAACACACAGACTTAGGCAGTTCTGATGCTGTGTTATAGCTTTACACCAACCAGCAGAGCATACTATGCGTATTACAGACTCTAGACTTAAGGGCCGAGTGAACTACTTGCTCAAGGAACTGACAGACTCAACTCGCAGATTTGCAGAGCGGACTACTTGCTTGATGCAAAGATTCAAATGACTCTACCTAGGATGAGGCCCGAGGCTCTCATTTATACAAATTTCATCTGGTAGACCGGTAGCCAGTAACTGACAGTAACGGGTCATCCGGTGGACCCGGTTACCAAAACCTACACTAAGAGGTCAAAACCGAATCATCCGGGGTGACAAGTGGGGACAGCCACTGTCGTTATCTCGTTCCTTAAATAGCTTTTGGCATTACGGGAACCTGGAATCTTCGTTCATGGCCGACAAACTAAAGACACATAGTACAAAGTGGAGCATTACTGGCCCATGACAGTTTATTCCCTAACTATTACAAACGTGGAGCATTCATCCCGCCCACGAGGGAAACAATGTGGACAAAACTGGTCCACTCAGCCTTCAAGGTCCACCGCTACTTCCAGCTAATCATAAGGATCACATCCTTGCAGGATCTCCCAAATCTTCGAGTCATCGGAGTCATAATCATGACCAAACATAATATCTTCATCCAGAGGCGGATCTTCTGGAAAGGGAGCTGGTGGATACAACTCAGTACCAAAATAGTTTTCAACATCCAAACCCTTGAACAGTGGATTCGGTCCAAACATGAATTCACCCCTAAAGTGTGATTCAACCCGATAGTCCAGTGGGATTTCTCTAATAGTAACTTTGGACTCAAGATGATTATCTTCTATGCTTCTTCTGATGAACTTCTGCTGAGCATAGATACGGTGCTCCAGAGGCTTATATGAACCTCCTTCATGATGAAGCATGAATTTAAACCACTGATGCTCCTGATCAGTGACTTCCATATCAGCTTTTAGATGGAGAATAAAATTTGCATGTCTATTCTCCCAGTTCCTCCTCAGACAGAAGGTATCAAGAAACACATCACTCCATCCGGACCAGCTGGTATTATGACGAAGGTTGGCAGGATCGGCACAGATGATGATATTGCCATGCTCTCTGCAATACTGAAGGATTAAATTGTATGATGTCCATTTGAGATGTCCATCACATAGGTCAACATATTTGTTTCCTTCATTATCTTCATCCAAGAAAACTTCTCGGCATTCTCTAAGCTTTGGGTAAGCATCTGCAAAACTATGGAATGCATCTTTTTCCCATCGCTGCAAGATTTCAAGCTTCAATGGCGATGTCTGGATGTTCTTGATGAGAGTAAGTTGCAGGAATCTCTTAGATTCATCTACTGAAGCATATTCAAGGGTTTGAATCCGGACTTCAAGCGGCTGGGTGTTATCCCAAGGAAGGATGAATAATCCTTCTCTGGAAATAAGCTCTTCATAAGTGAGCTTCTTTTCTTGAGCGATATTTTCTTCCTCTGCGATCAACTCTTCTGTAGTCATAGGAGATTTACCTTTATCATCTTTCGGCTCTTTGTCTGCTCCTGTGGTAGAACTTCCGGTGGAAAACATCTTCAAGGCTACAGGTTGCTTCTATGTCCACTCCTTGGTTAACATGTCAGCTAAGCAGTTAAGATATCCTGGTTTATGAACAATTTCATAATCAAAATTATTTAACCATAAAAACCACTTCAGGATTCTATTGCTGCTTTCAGCCATGAGACTTTCATTTTTAAATATGCCGGGCATTATCTTCAAGTCTGTTCTTATGATAAATTTAACTGGTTTCAAGAACAGAATGAAGTGCAGGACTGTTTTCTTAACAACCAAGATTTCTTTATGGCTTGAAGGGGAGTTTAGTTCGGCTGATTTAAATGACCCTGAGCCATAACCACAAACATTCTCTATGCATTCTAAAACTTCTAACAGGACACCACCCCATGTTGTCGACGAGNTGAAGGGTAGTTTAGTTCGGCTGATTTAAATGACCCTGAGCCATAACCACAAACATTCTCTATGCATTCTAAAACTTCTAACAGGACACCACCCCATGTTGTCGACGAGGCATCTGTCTCTATTATTAACTGACCATTACCGGTAGGCAAAGAGAGAGGCGGCAGTTTCAAGACTTTCTACTTAATTTTCTGAACTGCTGCAGACATGTCAGCTGACCATTTTGGTGGATTCTTTTTCAATCGTTGCTGCAAAACAAAGATATCAGCTACTTGGCCCTTATATAAAGGTCGAATATAATTCAGAGATCATAAGAATCTCTACAACTAGGTCTTGTCTAGAATTTCATCGGGGAACTTACTAAAACAAGATAAGACATGATCTTGAAGGATAACTTGTCCCTTCTCGATCTTGAATCCAAGGAACTCTATTTCAGTTTTCCTGATTTCCATTTTAGGTTCAGACAATACTAACCCATGCTTGTAAATGAACTCATAGAACATCTGCAAATGTGTCTGGTGCTCTTGCAGACTTCTGGAACATATGAGTATATCGTCAATATAAACTAATTCCCAACTGTAATCTCTGAGTATATCCTCCATTCTTTTCTGAAACTCAGATGGAGGATTGTTTATACCAAATGGCAGCACTTTCCATTGGTACTGTCCTCTGGGTACCACGAATGTTGTCTTGAATCTGTCTTCAGCTTTAATACCTATATGGTAGAAACCAGAATTCAAATTGAACTTGCTGAAGATCCTACAGCCTATGATTCTTTGTAGCAGGCTAGCTTTGTTAGGGAGAGGATATCTAACCTTCTGTAAAGCTGCGTTCAAAGGTTTATAGTTGAATACTAACCTCGGCTTTCCTCTCTTCTGTTCAGAATGCTTGTTCACGACAAAGGCTCAGCATGCCCACGGACTTTTAGCAAGTTCTATTAAACCTTTAGTCAACAGCTCTTTAATTTCTGCATCGCAGAACTTGACTTCGTTAGGAGACATTAAAGCTGCAGAGGCTTTCACAGGCCTAATATTTTGCTGAGGATCATAGGGCAAGGAGACAAAATACTTCTCACGAGTCCAAAATGCATTTGGACTGTCTGAACAGCAATCTTTTCTTATTTTCTCGGGGATTTCTTTCAAAGCTTTCTCTCCATGGATTTCTGAGAAAATCTTACATCTATCCATTTTCATTAACTGGGCTCGGTTAGGGATCTTTACAGGAGGGAGCTCATATATCTTACATTTCAGGATAGATCTGAAGGACAAGGGTAAAACAACCTTCTTATTTTTCATTATACGGGTGAAGGTGCATCTTCGATGGTCTACCAGGTAAGGATTGAATTGATGCAGGAAGTTAGATCCTAAGACACAATCTTCACGAAGGTCATACATCCTATATACAGTTAAACTGTCATGAATTCCATTAAAATATACAGAGAGATTAGCTTTAGCCTCTAACTAGATAGGGAATCCATTAATGGCGGTGCCACCATCAATAGTGTTTTCCCAGTAGAAAGATGGGATAGCAGATCCACAGGCTAAATTGACTTGGCATCCTAAGTCTAGTAAGAAACTTAAGATATAGGGTTTATATTCACATGGATGAAAGGAAGTTGGAATATACAACTTTGGAACAGAAAGCATGGAAATACTTACAGTCTGCTGTGGAGGATGTGGAGGAGAAGGCGGAGGAGATTCTTCTTCTTCAATTATACATTCAGTACTCAGAGCACTCTCATAGTGCTTGCTTAGGTCTTCATCTGAAGACTGATCTCTTTCCATCTGGAGTATCTTTACTTCTCTCTTGATATCTTCTACTTTTCTGCAGAGCTTTCTCAGCTTATCTTGTTCTTCTTTTATTTGGAGTCTGAGCTTAGCTTCCTTGTCAGTTCTGAATCTCTGTCTATCTTTATGTTCTTCTGGGTAGTTCTGGTATAATTCTGCAGGACTGTAAGATACAGAGGTTTCATATTGCTATTTCTCTTTCCCTTTATGCGGGGCAAGCTGTTGAAGGAGTTGTCCCTTCTTTCTTCTGAGATTCTCTTTCTGCTAGAACTGATATGGTTCAAGCTCAAAGATCTTAAGATCTATAGCAGCAACTTCTTTCTCTAATTCCTGCTGCCTAGATAGGGAAAACATATCAAGAGAAAATATGTGAGATGAAAACATATTTAGAGAAAAGCTAAATTCAGGTATCTCAAACCCCCCCAAATTTGCTTCGGCTTCTGAATCAGAGGAGGAGGAAGACTGAGCAAATTTGTTAAGAGCTAGCTGAAATGCTGAAGCTGAGTCGGATGAAGAATCTAAATCAGAATCGGACTCATCTGGTAGATAAACAACTTCTCCTGAAGGTTTTTCTGCATCATTAGGTTTATCCCACGACTTTGGATCTAAATTGTCACAAAAAGCTGCTAATTTTGGTTTAGACTTCTTCTTAGGACACTTGTTTGCCCAATGTCCGGTTTGACCACATAAGAAACATGCTTTAGAATCAGCTTTGTGAGACCTTCTTTTTATAAACCGTTTCAGTTTCTGCTTTTCATGAAAAGACTTTCAGAATTTAGATCGATGCTTTCTAGAAAACTTCAAGGATTTATTCGGATAATGATATCGCGGTTCACTGGAATAAAATCCTTTTTTCTTTTTAGAATGACACTTACAGCTGGACTATAAATGCCCACGGTTGTGCGCACCACAACCCCAATCAAGAAGCTGAGTGACATTTTTTCAAAAGGATGGAGTGAACATATCCTGATGCCGCTTAAAATCTTTCTCAAAACGCTTAGCAAGACAGTGTTCTTGCCAGGTATCAAGAATATACTGATGTAACTGAGCTATAGAAAGATCTTCATAATGCAAATTTCTATCTTTCATAAACTTTTCTACAGCGTCAGGAACATGGCCAGGAAAACTGCACAAGTAGTGTTTCAGATATGTAGGGTCATTGGCTTTTTCGGCTGAAATGAGTAATTTCTGCATATAGCAGAAATACTGTTCTGACTGTGACAGATTACAGAGACGGGAAGTCATGAACTGCGAAGCATAATGATCTATCTGATCTGCTTGGTCTTCTCCATAAAATTGTTTACTGAGAGCCTTCAGTATTTGTTGATCTGCATCATTTTCCAATAATAAATCATTTCTTACATTACTAGCTAGATGTCGCCACCATTCTGCAGCAAGGCCAGAAAGACTGGCTACAATGAGATTACCCAGATATTGTCCTGTTAGAGTGGGATCTTTAGTTCTTTGGGCAATTGTCCAATTATACAGCAGAGTCAGGGCAGTTTTGATTTCGTCTCTACTCTGGCATTGGATATTTAAGACAGGGTGATCAGGCACTTGAGCAATGAGGTTGGTGATAGCAGTAACTCCAAACTGGGTGTTAAACCTGGGAGCTGCGGATGCAGAAGTCATCAAAACATCTGGTTCCGGCTGGTTAGGCTCATATTTAATCATCTGATGGGTAGACATCATATGCAGATACTTCGGTTCAAGGGCTGGCTTCAAAGACTTCATGAATTCTATCCAGTCTTTGGCTTGTTCATATTCTGCTTCATCTTGACCAAAACTGAAATCCAATCTGTCATCTTTTTCATTGGGAGTGTTAAACATCCCAAAGGAAAGGCTTCTCTCTAGCTGAGGGCCAGAGGGATTCTTCTTATCATATCCTTGCAATGCTAAGGATAGAGCCATAGGACTAACCTATGGGACTCTTTTCTTCAAATTCTCGTTCTGAGCAAGGAGCTGAACAATTTTTTCCAATCTTTTTTCAATTTTCTCTGCGGCTTGAGCTACAATAGTTTTTATTTCACTAGAATTTGATAGGAGATGATCCATCAGTTCTAACTTGGCTTCTACAGCTGAAACCTTATCTTTTTCTTCTAAAATGGTGCCTTTAATCTGAAGTAAATCTAGAGCCATATCATCTAGATTTTTGGAAGTAAGCTGCTGCTAGAAATTACCCCAATTAGCTAATTTGATTTCATTAGACACGACTTCATTTACCTCAGAAGACTTATGAGGCAAGTATTCTTTTTTAATTTTTCCGTCAGAGGAGAATTGTCTGAACGGGGTGTCTGGTAGGTTCCGACCTAGATAGTAGGACCTTTGGGTTTGGCTATTGGTGGTTTCCATGGCACTCTTATCTCTAGGAAGTGAAAACATTCCTAAGGAAGGCTTCTTTTGATAGTGCTGTATTTTCTGTAAAGTCTTTCTGCAAGCAGGACACTTTTGATGTTGTCGACGGTGCTCATAATCTGAAAGGCCTGAGAAAGATGCTTCTGAAGGAGCAAAAGGATCTGTATGGGTGATCCTCTGATTATTAGAAACAGAATGAGATCGAGAAAGAGGAGAGAATCTAGTTGCAAGAACTAGATCAGGTTCAGGATAACGGAATGAACTGGCTTGTCTGTTAAACTGTAAAGGCTTGGAAGCTAAGGCTTTTGGAGTGGCTGCTGTGTTTCATAGGTCATTGTATTTCACTTCCCATTGCTGTGGATATTTAATGTGTGTCCATTCGAAGGTAACTGGTTAGGCTTGCTTGGATCTGTCTTGTTCCACCACGCTGAGCAAGTGTGAACTCTGATGGATAGATTTCTTCAAAGGGGGAAGAGTGTCGTTTCCAAAATGAATGCAGACAAGGATTTTAAGCTAAAGGATGTGAGAACCAGTCATCATACTGAATCCTTGAGGAAGCACATACGCTTTTAACAAGTCATATATGTGAGGGTCATCTAAGCTTACACTGAACTTAGGAAATATTGTACCATATGCAGGACCATTGTGTAAGGGAGCAGCAAAACCTCCTATTATTGCATCTATGAAATGGGTGTGACGTGTATCAATAGCAACACATAATGACGAGACAGGTAAGAAATGACGTACAAGGGGACCAAGGCCAAGACGTATTGCACCGAGATGTGCATATTTATAACCATGTTTTTTAGCCTAGTCTATTTGATTTGTATCTATGAGATTAATATGGACTGGCTCCTCAGAGTCAGTGAAAGAAATATCAGTAGTAGACAGAAGAATATGAGAACAACAAATATATTCCCAACAAGAGAGTTTATAGACATCTTTAGGAAGGATTGTCGGTAATTGCCAATCAGAAGAGGGATTGGTATGATCAATGTGAATGATTGAAGAGGATGGGTCGGAAGAGGAAAATTCTGTGAAAGATGAGCGCCTCTCTGCAAGAGACACTTCATTGTTACCATCCTGTTGACAGTCTAGAATACTGTGAGAAGTAATATCCATTGAGGGATCCATTTCAAAAGGGTTCCGTCTCACTATTAGGTCAAAACAACAGGATTTATGATGCCTTCACCAATGGCTAATTACCCTAAATAGACCTCTTAGACACCCTTAGGATTATCCTCAATTACTCAGTAAGTCATTTCCACTTACCTACGGGGAGTATTACTTTTAGACATACATCAACAGTATAATGAATAGTAAAGGTATAGTGCAGATTAGCTTACAGTAAATATGCAGGGTTACTGTTACTCGGCTCTTCATTGTTGCATGGCTCTGATACCAAGGGACGCCAGCGATCGAACAACAGTCTTCATCTAAAGACTAATCTCTTTCCATCTGGAGTATCTTTACTTTGCTCTTGAGATCTTCTATTTTTTTGCAGAGCTTTCTCAGCTTATCTTGTTCTTCTTTTATTTGGAGTTTGAGCTTAGCTTCTCTGTCGGTTCTAAATCTCTGTCTATCTTTATGTCCTTCTGGGTAGTTCTGGTATAATTCTGCAGGACTGTAAGATACAGAGGTTTCATATTGTTGTTTCTCTTTCCCTTTATGCGGGGCAAGCTGTTGAAGGAGCTGTCCCTTCTTTCTTCTGAGATTCTCTTTCTGCTGGAACTGATATGGTTCAAGATCAGAGATCTTAAGATCTATAGCAGCGAATTCTTTCTCTAATTCCTGCTGCCTAGATAGGGAAAACATATCAAGAGAAAATATGTGAGATGAAAACATATTTAGAGAAAAGCTAAATTCAGGTATCTCAAATATGCATAGTATATTCTTGAGACATGTTATCATGCTGTGTCCAAAGTAAAGCTTGTAAAGTTCCAAAATCTGAGAGACTTTGAGAACTTAAAGCTTAAGGATGTAACATACCTGAAATTTCGTGTGAAAGAATGAAGTAAACTTTTCACCTTTACAATAATCAAAAGGACAACCATGTTAAAATTCTTCAGAGTGTACAATCTTATAATAGCATTTATACTAATCAACACCATGGTGGAAATATTGGTTACTCTCTTTTAAATTCTTTAATTTCACATCAAAAACCCCCATTTCCATGTCCTGCCTTTTGGTTTTATCAACAATAAATGGTCATAACAATTATGAGTAACAACTCCATTAAAGCATGTGTTAAGGTGATACCGACTATCCAAATATTACCTTAGGAATTTCTACCTTAATTAATTATGACTCATTTAGTAATGTTTCATACCGGATAGTAAACACTTTAAGAGACTATTTATTAATTCCATAAGGTCATGTATATCTCTTAGTGCATTCAAACCTTGTTTTGTATACATGTAATTGTGCATCAAGAAATCACCTTATTTATTAAGCAAGTAGCAATTGAATTCTCACTTAAATAGGAAACATTATATGTATCTTAGTATCAAACAAACACAGTCTCAAATAAACGCATTAAAAACACATACCCATAAGATGTACAATGATCCAGGAGGATATTGGTGGCCACCCACCTATTCCTCTTGGACCCCCACCACTGTTTTCTTTCAGTTTTCCAGTTTCCTTAATTGTAGCACAATTTACTATTTTTGGCACTTTTCGGGTCCTAAAATTTCGGAGCCGTTTTGAGCCCTAAATGACATTTTTTTGGCATCGAATGGTCGGGCAAACATGAATTTGTTTTGGACTTGGTATTTATTATTTATGGATGTAGTCCTTAAACAGATCTTTCTAACGATGTATCATGTGCATGAAAATAAGGTAGTATGATAAAGTTACGACCACGGGAAATTGATGTACCAAGTTACCCAACGGGGCCCACATTAAGGTGTTTCACCTCCTAGGGTTAGGTTTTTCTATGTGTAGGGTTTCCATTGTTTCTCAATAATATATAGGCCTTCGAGCCTCATTGTAAATAAGATTTCAGAAGCATGTAGCCGCCACATCTCTTCTCAGAGATAAGATACCAGCACTCTACCTAGTTTATTTCCATTCTGTATGTAAACAAGTTTCAGTTATTGATTAATGAAATGAAGTGTTATTTCCACTATATAGTTGTTTCCATGGTTATTTGTGTATTTTGTTGCGTTCCTACATAAATCTGGATCAATAGATAAGAGAAATACAATACGCCAAATATACGTGGTTCAACCCATCCCAGGGTTACGTCCACCAAAATCTGCTAATCTTTTATTACTATAATTTTTCTAGAGAATTACAATCTGCAGTACACTAGTTGTCATCCATTTCCTCAATCTCGCTTTCATAGAGAACATTTTATGTCAGAGATCAGCCTTATAGCAAGGCCTTCCTTTTTAAATAAGAGACAAATGAATATATAATCTTTATATTAACTTTTAAACCCCTGATAACCTGGAGCTCAATCATGGTCTCAAACCAAGGAGAATGAAGCTCCATAGTATGCTGAGTTCCAACTAACCTATTTAAAGAACCATAGCCCATATATGTATAGAGATGACTTGATATAATATTTAAAAAAGGAGAGGGGGTCTCTTCTCTTAAGGTCTTAATCCCTTAACTCTTGGTAAAGGTCAACTACTCAATTCCATGGTTTACCACCAACACAGCATTGATCTCTATTAAGTCAAAAACACATAAACTAAAGGTCGTCTCTTCCCTTAAGGCCACAATTTAATGATAAAGGATGTTATGAATGGATCGATATCATACTAAAAGGATTATCCTCTACACATAAATCATGATATTAAATCACTCCCATTCAGGTCTTCTTAAAATCTATGTTTCTATACCATTGTAGAACTTATAAAGAAATTTCATGCACCATGGTAAGTTCAGACCATACTAAAATGCAAATATTCAGGATGCATTTAGATACTGCTTGCAGATAAGGAAATCACATGATCCAGAGTAGATCATAATAATGTCAAACATTTGATTCTAACAGAAAACTTTAGGAGACAAGCAAAGTTCATATCGCCACTATGTCCAACATTTGATTCAACCTGTATAAAAGGAAAATCACAGGATCCAAAGTAGATCATAAATAATATGAAACAACTGGATCTAACAGAAAACGTAGGGGACAATTGAAGTTCATATCACCACTATGCCCAACATTCGATTCAGCCTATATAAAAGGAAAATCGCAAGATCCAAAGTAGATTGTAAATAATGTCAAACAATTGGTTCTAACAAAAAACTTAGGAGACAAACGAAGTTCATATCGCCACTATTCCGAGCACTCGATTCAACCTGTATAAAAGGAAAATCACAAGAACCAAAGTAAATTGTAAATAATGTCAAACAATTGGTTCTAACAGAAAACTTTGGAGACAAGTGAAGTTCATATCGCCACTATGCCTAGCATTCAATTCAGCATGTATAAAAGGAAAATCGCAGGGGGTTTATCCCTGTTGCTACTGGTCGGATTGGATGTGTGGTGTCCAAAAGAAAACAACACACAAAATACCATTTGTTTCTAGTGAATTCTATTGTCTTGGGAGCCTTGAGTCTTCAGTTGTTTGGATTGTTCTCCCACTCGGTGATGAACATTTCAGACTAAGACGAGCTCAATGTAGAAGTCCGCAATAGAAATCCAAGTTAGCAATCCATCAAAGTCCACGCACCAAGCTCACACAAGGAGTCTTATCTCATTTTGTTCCTTAATCATTGGTTTACAATTCACTATGGTAAGAAGAGAAGGAGTAAACAATATGCAGGGATTCGTTCATGGCAAGAAGACATATATGTACCTAAGAGATCAAAAATGTGGATAGACCCAACTCGATCCAACATGCTGTGATTTATTCCAGGAAAGGAAGTGTATATACACTTAATTTTCTAAAGGCCGAGAGATAAAATCCAATCGCAGAGATTGAATCCTACGAGTCTTGATCTTTGGTGGATCCAACCAGGTAAGCAAAAATAGGGATCTGATTTCTTAAATGAAATGCGACATAACTTCATATGATACACAGAGGATCAAACCAGGTAAAAATACATGCTGAACTGGAACATACCGTCTTTATAAATGAATTCATGCAGCACAAAAAAAAATCTCAGCCGCCTATCTTCACGCATGTTTTTACCTTCAGCACCCTCCATCACCTCGCTTTTCCCCATAATGATTTCTCAAGGAAACACAGAGATCTATATTTTTATTTCACCACTTCCGGTCTACTGAGTGCACCCCCCCTTAGTGAATTTTAAGCACCACTTAAATAACCTCCTATAATATTCTCCTACGAGGAAATGAAATAAGCATTTCCTATATTTTCTCTTACTCTTGCAAGAAGGATAATTATCTCCCTTTATTTAGTCTTCACCACAGAGGAAGGAAATAAAAAATCTACTTTATTCTCTCTTCCCCATAAAGGAAGGTAATAAAAATCTCCTTTAATTCAGAAGGCAGAAATCCATTTATTCGCTCTTCTCCACAAAGGAAGGTAATAAAAAATCTCCTTTATTCACTCTTCCCCATAAAGGGAAGGTAACAAAAATCTGCTTTAATTCAGAAGGCAGAAATTCTACCATTATTTTGGTTGAGGCATGTCTCCTTTAATAGTTATTCACCCTTTTATTTAGGACAATTCCTGCTTGGAGTTATTATAAGAATCCTAAAATATTTAAACTATTATTTTTATCATGCCCATTATTGTAGGCATTTCTTATGGCCAATAAATATATATGTATATATCTATTTATAAGTAGACATGCACTTATAAATAATTATCTTCACATATTACCCCAACATATGTCTTTATGTAAATAGTTTAGGCAGGGAGGGTATTTTACAATTAATATATTAAACGGTGTTAGCTATCGATGATATCTATCTTTTCCGTACTTTAGGTGGCCACAACCTATGGTCTAATAATTTCTTAGGATGCTTTTCCCTCTTAAGTTTTAATTACTTTGGTGCTTTTATGCCGCGTAAAAAAAAAATGATTGCGAATCCCTCTAACTGGGGTTAGTCATAATAGGACTTAGTGTGTAGAGTATCCTAGTTGAGATAATATCTGCGAAGTAGAGATTCCCTTACAGGGCGAGTCCCTATTTCCAATACTGTCATACTCAAGATAATGTATACGATTGCGTTATCGAGTTATGGCTCCCCGAACATTTTTTTTCCTTTTAGCTGTAGTGGGCTTAGTTTCCCATCGTTAAGCTGTGTCAAAGTCTTAGGTCTCCTGAGTTTATCCTCTTACATAACTAACTCATATCGAGTTCCCGATATTGTTTCTAGCGGGGCCTTGGCCTTGAGCTCCTCACCAGAACAATTGCAGTAAACATTTTTATAATTACAAGGTACTTAGGGTACAATAAGTGGGATATTACAAAGGATTAGTTCATAACCTAGGTCATGAATGTAGTAAATCAATTATGACAATTTGGTGAAGAAATCTCATACCAGATAATTCCCGAGAAAGAGAATTCCTCAGAAAGTTCATAGGATTTGGGGATTCACCTTTTTGAGCAATATTTTATCACGTTAATTCATAAAGGGGGGTTTTAAATTGTGAAAAATAAGTCAATATATTGTAGGTATTTGTAATATCCTAAATTTTGACCTTAACTATTGTGGGCATGACTCCCATTACACATGAGTTAATTTGATGTTTATGTTTGTATATTGGGAAAAGGCCCCGCTCCAAATGAGTTATGCTCATTAGTTAGATATATTGGGCGTAAACTGATGCATATGTTTTATTATCGTATATGGGATTGTATATGTTGGGCATGAATACTACATAGGGGTATTAAGACAATATTTGAGACAATATTTGTCCAAATTCTCTCAACTTAAGACCAAAAAAAATTGTTTATTGTCTTAAATATTGTCTTTAAGCTGGTGTCTTAAACTATTGTCTTAAATGATTGTCTTAAACTATTGTCTTAAATTATTTAAGACAATAGTTTAAGATATGCATTTAAGACAATAGTTTAAGATACCCTCTTAAAGACAATATTTAAGACAATACAATTTTTTTTTGTCTTAAGTTGAGACAAATTGCACAAATATTGTCTCAAATATTGTATTAATACCCCGTCTATGTAATAGTGATAGAATGTAAATACTTATGATAGGGAAATGTGGAATCAAACCATAAATATTATGCATTCTATAATGTAGATTCTCTACCATTGAGCTAGCACCCTACAACTTCATACCCAAGAAGAATATTTGTATTTTTTAGTGTTTTTCTAAAGCAATAAATACAAGAAGCATATCTCACTCATTCATTTGTAGTTCTCATTGGGATTGTTCAGTTGGACTTTGAAAGATTCACAAGACAATAAAACTTTCCTCACTAAAATTCTCATAATGAAATTACCGAAAGTATAAACCGATGCCTAATGAAGTTCTTTAACTTCATGGGAGCCATGCTATCAAAAGGAGATTCGACATAAAATATTCGATTTCTCTTGATCCTTGCTATTTGATAACATGGGACAAAAGGACATTTGTCATAAAATATTGGATTTCTCTTCATCCTTTCTATTTGATACAGTGGGACGAAATTGGTTGTCAGAACCATGGCCCCCAACTAACAATTTTTGAAATATAAGTTTAATTTGTTGATTTGTTTACGATTGAAATTATGAGACATAGGTGAAATTTTAACACGTTATGATAATACTTTACTCTTGTTCTTGTTTTGAGCGATTTGTTAAATCCTTTCTCCTTCATCCTTCACCCGAACTCGATCCATGTTCTTCCCTTATCTCCTGTATGAAAGATCCTTAGTTTCTGGTAAGATAATGTTAGATCGAAGAAAAAAATTTGTCAATTTACAAATTGTAGAAGAAAACATTATTTTTTATTTATAAATTATATATCAAATCACTTTTAACTAGATATTTTGAATACTCAGATTTACATTATAACTTTTTTCTAAAATGAAAATAATTGAAAAAGACGAAATTTGTAATCAAATTTGTGGAAAGTTGTGGAAGGCATACGAGGGCATCTGTTCCGCTGCGATGTGCAATCGAGACAATAGAAAAGAAATGTTGTCGATTTTTTATATCTGCAAATCTTGTTACTCATCAAACAAATGCCACAGTTTTGATCTCTGTACTCGTCGACACACCATATTATCTCAGAACCCTCCGTGAGAAAAGTCTGATTACTAATGGATTTATTCGACTGCAAAACCTTCTTCTTAATTGGTTGTTGAAGATGCATTTACAGAAAAGTTTTCATTTTAACTCTATTTCTTGACTCAAACTATAGTAGTAAACATTGGCACATAAACTCATATTTTTTGTAAAATTATTTACAAATGGATTACTTTGATAGAAGTCCCTCCAAAATGTGAGATTGGTGTATCCATGGGTGATTTGAAAATATTGATAGCCATACCATCACGGTTGAGTGTAATTCTCTAAAATTATTCTTTTATCGCACTGGAAGTCATTGATAGCGATCATGATGCTATGATTATTGCTATTATTGCTCAAGTTATAGGGATTCAATATTTTGTATTCAGTTCCACGTATATTAAGAAGAGGACGATAATGAATTTGGTCACAAAAAAGTTGAAAATCATAGTCACCACAGCTGCTACGTTTTCTCCCAAATGGATAGCTTAAAGTAAAGTTGGGACATGTATGAATAGATGTAATGTCCCTCTCATAAAACCCCTGAATGTGTTCAAAAATTTGAATATTATTGTACTTGATTTTTTTTGGTGAGGAGCTCAAGGCCAAGGCCCCACCAGTATGAATCGTGTTATACACTTATGAGACCTAAGGCTATAACATAGACTTAGCGACAAGCAACCAAATCTACTAGGAGGGAGAGGCTATGGTTAACAAGGCCTTGGTAAATCCAGGGAAGTGTAACCTGGGTTATTTAAAAATTTGTGACATGGTGACGGGAGGAAGCTAGCTACCATAAACATTGGTAATTGCATAACGGTCAACTATGACAAGAACAACATGATTATATATATATATATATATATATATGAAAATATATAAATATATGAAGTGCATACATAGGAATATATATATATATATATATATATATATATATATATATATATATATATATATATATATATATATATATATATATATATATATATATATATATATATATATATTCCATTCATGTGACAATGATGGTTTAATAAACAAACTTTCTCTTATATATATTGGATGTGGATAAGTAGACAAAGGATATACCTATTAAACTATATGTTATATAGGTTATATCTTAAAGTCAAAAAGGAATTTGAAATATGCATAATAATAATAACATAACATTATCACACTGATTAATGTTTAAATTGACATGAGTAGATGAGGGCCTTGGGCAATAATAAGAAATTGAGGGTGCAGTTTTTCTTGGAGGGAATCAAGGGAATGATTCCCATAACAAGAAAAACTCTGCATCATATCTTAAATAAATTGCAGACTGTGCAGCAATCTTTATGTCGTTCTTCTCTTGCATAGCTAAGAGAGGAAACTCATTAATATGCCAACGGCTATAAAGCCGTGGAGAGAGATCAATCTCCGCCTTTAAAAGGGGGAGTTTTATGCGTTGGTGAGGGGTGGTCTTGGAGGAGAAATCCGTGCTTATACTAGAGAGGGAACACTAGCTGAGAAAACGTGAGGGCACTGCTCGGGATCTGGGGGTTGATTTCGTTGCACAAAGAAGGACCCTAAGCTCTTGAGAGACCTCATGACCATGAGCGAAGTCTGATCCCGAAGCATTCCAGGATTGGGATGGCATTTGTCTTCGGAATGTGAATAGTGGAGGTAAAACTTCCAGCCTAGTGATTTTTTTTTATAATTATTTTTATGCTATACAATGGCCTTCAGTATGGAAGGCAACCAGTTGGAAAGTAGTGCAGGGATCATAAGTTAAATATCCATGTGGAATAATGACCACACATCACCAGGAGCATATATGCACAGGTTAGTCTCAGAATCGATCTTAAGTTTGTGTTTGAGAAAACTTTCAAATTTATGAGGCAGTTTGTCTTAAAGTGTACGTCATCTCTCATATAATTATAAGACAACAATTCACCAAATAAGTGTTGGATCAGTCGCGCTAAGCATTTATTCCTTTTTTTTAAATTAATAATAGGTTCTGCCTTTTGCGCATAGCTGGTTTGGTCTCTTTTAATACCCTTCTGTGGTATTGATAGCCTCTGCGTCGAGGGGGTAATCCACTAAGTTCTGAATGCTATGTAACTAGGCCTCTACCTCCACATCGAAGTAATAATCCCAAACAGTCTGAATGTTATTTTTAACTTGAGATTTGTTTAAGCCATGCATCTACCTCCATGCGTGAGCTGATGGCGACGATTCATGCCCTTCTAACACGGGAGGAACATTCAAAAACCCTAGAAAAAATAGAATTCAATATCACATGAATGATTCGTTTGGATGACTAATAAGTACTGATATTTTTACCAGCAGCAAGACTAGATCTATTGAGTAGATGGAATGAGAATAACTAGTAGGATAACTTGTTAAATTTTACTGACTCTAGAATCTATAGTAGATCATATAGGCACGCTTTGGGTTAGTTGAACCTGATATCATCTTTCAGTCGGTTCGCTCCATGTGATTCAAATTGGGACATTGCTTCATGTACACATTGTATCTAAAGTTGGGATTATTACTGTGAAACTTATATGAATGATATTTGAATTCTCTGTGTGACCAACAAACTTTAATTGATTAACTGCTGATATGGACACAAGATTCCAATACATCTCATAGTGTATGATTCAAACTTTTAATGCCATTCATTGCTTGAGCCAGTCTGAGTGCCATAATGTTTAGGTCAAATGGAATCCTAAATAGGGAGAGTGGAAAATTAATTATACCATCCAGGGATCTTAAAAATAATTCTGCAGTTTTCCTTTTTGTCATTCATGAAATATCTATAAATCAGTAATCTGGTCTAGGATGATTTACATGTTTAAAAGAATCCCAATAATGAAATATATAAAAATAAGAGTACTCTTCAAGTCGAGAAGGAACTAGGGTTGTAAGCTCGACTATATTGAGGAGATTGTTTAGTAGAAGTAATCGTATATTGTGGTAAGGTGTTTTCCCTAGTGTTGTGTAGGGATTTTTCACTAAGTGCTAAAAGTGTTGATATGGATGTATGTATGTATGGAAACAAGGATGTTGCAGGATGTAAAGTTTTTATTGAAAGAATAATACACAAAAAAAAATGGTTTGGTGGACGTAACCCCAAGAACGGGGTAAACCACGTATATCTGTGTCTTCTTATGCATCTTCTTCATCGTTTTGTGAGTCTGCTACTTACGTATTTTTTTGTGTGACATAGTAACTTATGGATTTCTCATTATTTTTGTTATCAAGTAGTACATTGGTCTAGATTATTGTATCATGATGCATCCTCTATGTTATATGTTTCTGAAGTATTTCCAAGCTTATATTCTTGATGATCCTTATTTATAGACTTCCTTCTCTTAAATAATAAAGGGTGAAAAGAGTGAAGCATTGAGTTGTATGCAAATATCATTTAATGGGAGGTTACAACATGTTGGATAAATATCATGAAAATGAGATTTAGGTTCTTGAATAATGTATTTAATGGTATAATATTGTGAATCAAAGGGGTAATTGAAATAGTATACCCTCATCAAGTAAGCTTACGGTATCCCAGATATAGATTTTAGTTTACTGATATGGGGCCCGTTATGAAGGAAACTCAAGAACTTGGATAGGAAACCTATTTTATTGTAATGATTTGTAAACTCTGAGACTTATGTTTTTAGTTTCAGAAGCAAGCAGTTGGAACTTACAGAATTACCTTGGATTATTTTAATATATGCTGACTTATGTCGATTAGGAGATAGCAAGGTTTCTTAAAAGGGCCATCACACTTCAGAAATTATTTCCCAATGCATTTAAGGTTGAATTATCAAAGTTATAAGTAGCTTCAGAAAATAAATTTTCCAATTTGTTGGGGCATATCACAGTAACTTTAAAAGGACCCATGTGTTAGCTAAAAGTCTGAAGTCATTGCATGTTTGGATAATTGAAGCTACATATAAGTTTTACCCTATTTGAGAAGAAAGGCATATTCATAATGCTTGGATGTTTGATAGATCATGAGGTTTTATAGTGAATATGAAGGTATACCATGTTAGGGTTACAAGGTAAAGCTTCCATTAAAAGGCTATATTCTGAATTACTTTTCAAAGGATGGAAACACATAAAAAGATTTCTCATCAATTCCATTTCTTACACGTATTACTAATATGGATATGTTACAATTTTTAATTTAAAGAACAAGCAAGAAAATTTTACCCCCTTTTTCTCTCACAAATTACACAAAGGTATTTGGGGTACACTACAATAGAACTATAATTCACGCATTTTTTGTGGAAACAAGAGACTGAGGAAGAACAAAGAAGGAGAATAAGTAGAGCACAAACATTAAGATGAAGGAGAGAAGTTATAGGCAGAGGCATTGCATTAGACTAGGAAGACAAAAATAGGCTCCACTTTGCTTGACTAGGATCCGATCCTAGGAGGATATTGGAGACCAACTTGATAAGCTAAGTGGGTTTATACAAAAGCATTGGAACCAATGTCATTTATTTAGTTCTCCCTATATATTTTGGCTTATTTTCCATGAAATCACAAACTAATTCAATTGGGAATTTGAGGTAGGAACATAAAAATGCAGATTCATCTATATTACATAAAAATGCAAATTAATCTACATGGTATATGGGTTAATATCATAGAGTAATGATATCCTACCCAACCACAATGTTTGTTTTCTATGATGGGGTCCAGTGAAGTTGAACACGATTCATCGATATGGGAAGATTCTTCTGTTGTGAACGTTGCACTTTATGCAAAGATTAAGTGCAGATGATATGGTTCATGCTTTCTATTCTCTTACATGATCTCAGAATATTCATATTTTCTCGGAGTGCATCCTCTATAGTCTCATTCTACCGATAAAAAACCAACATTCCAGTCTTTTTGTTAGTTGTTGTATTGAAATATATTGATTAAGTTTTCATGCTTACCTCTGGATCTTGGGAACCAAAATTTGTGAGAGTGGCCACATGAAAGACGCCATGGCAGCCATGGATGGAAATATTGAATCTCCCTTCATCCCACAGATCTTCTTTGAAAGGACGAATCCTCTCTCACTATCATGGGAGAGAGAGAAGGCATGAATTATTTGATGGGTTCTTTGGATCTCTCAGAGTCTCATTCACAGTGTAGCCACTCTCCAACAAAGTCTTGGCGAGCCATGATCCGAGGTACAATGGAGAAGGGAAACTGGTACTCATCTTCCTATAAAATGAAGGGAAGACGATTTCCCATAAGGCTCGTTGAAACTGTTTTTGAGGATTAAGTGGGATGTTGTAGAGTCATAAAGATGAATACAATAAATCATAACCATCAATTGTATTTCCCTCCATAAAATCTAAAAATTCAGTTTTCAATAAAAAATAGGAACTAAAAAAACATAAAGTATAAACTTATTTTCTAAAGAAATCTTATTAAACCATCCTAAAATATGTTTGAGACAATTTCTAATTTCATCTTAAAAATCGTCTAAAAGAATTGTCTTGAACATTTTTAAATATATGTCACACAATTTCTAATTTTATCTTTAAAAATTGTCTTAAATACTGTCTTAAAAATTCCTAAAATATATAAAAGCAATCTAAACTAAAAATTAAGTCAAAATGCTAATCTCGTCTTTAAAAAACGTCTTAAAAATCCCCACCATGTAGTAGTGCATGGACCCGGATGGACAAAGATTATGGTCATAGTAATATAGACTGATGTATTATGTGATTTACCTTAATACATCTATTGAGATGATTATTTTGATAAAATGTGTAGAAGACT
Source organism: Pseudotsuga menziesii (assembly GCA_001517045.1). Classification (NCBI taxonomy): domain Eukaryota; kingdom Viridiplantae; phylum Streptophyta; class Pinopsida; order Pinales; family Pinaceae; genus Pseudotsuga; species Pseudotsuga menziesii. The sequence continues at coordinate 360,675 of LPNX010116036.1, forward strand.
GAATGCATGATTGAGTTCTATAATGTTTTGGGAGAAAAACATGAAGCACATGAGTGATGATATTTTGTGTTTAGCGCAAGCTCTAGAGCACATGAGTCATTATATTTTGTGTTGAGCCCAATCTCTCTAGAACATGAGTTATAAAATTTTGTGTTGAGCATAAGCTGTGGAACACATGAATTATAAGAATTGGAAGTGTTGGGCATAATCCCTGGAGCATTCGAAATAGATGTTGAGCATGATCGCTTGAGTATCGGATCCTTTTCCATTGTATCCCTAGGTGTATTATATAATTACATCCTAGAATTAGTGTTGAGCGAGAGGCTTTGGAATTGCACTAAGTGTAACTCGTAGTTTTTAGCTTTGAGCTTGGGATTTGATTAGTGCAAGGAGTTACTAAAATTAATTGTGTTGAGTGAGAATGACTCTGATAAGAATCAACCTTATCTTACTTATTTTTAAAATTGATAAAATGAATTTTTGAATCTAGTTCTCTTCAAGTACTAATGAACTACTACGATGCACGAGGTAATCCAACATGCAAGGAGGATCTAGAGCTTCCTAACTTAGTTGACCAACCCTACCTAAGGCCTTGATAAAATAAATAATATAATCTAGTAAAAACATCACATACATGAGATCATGTTATGTGATGCATAATTAAATGTTAACAATAATATATGCAATTCATATATATTATGAATAAAAGAATAACTATATATATGAAATATAAAGAAATAAGGATAACAATAAATAATGAATAAAGAGTGTATCTATTTATTATTTACTAAAATGATTAAATAAATATTTAACCCTCGAGAGTCAAATTAGGAACTAGTAAAAGAGTTCCTAAGTTAAGAAAAATAATTATTAAGTCCACATAAATCAATTAAAGATTATTTTCAAGAAAATAATGGATTCTTGATCTAACTGAAGTTTTAAAACAGTTGTATTTTTCCTAAAGATTGTTTATAAAGACCCAAGACAAGGGAAGGCTTAGGGATCTAACCATTATTATTTGTCTAAGTAATTTTGGAGAGCAATTTTCCAAAAGGAAAACAATATTATACAGAAACTGATATTCCATATAAGAGAAGCCTCACCTTTAGGAGCTCCAGACTACTTGCATGTTGGAGCCAGCTTGGGGGGATTCGTATTGGAACCAAGAAAGGTTCCACATCATGGTTGGGAGGAACGTGGTAGTTCCCAAGTTACTCAGCTAAAAAATCTAAAGGTCAGAGATAAATGTTTTTCTATTATTAATTATGTGTGTTTAAAGTGTGAATGGTTTGTTCCATTAAACAAATTGAATAGTTGCAGGTATGATGTTTCTACCTTCTCCACTTATATAAATCATGTTTACAAATTTTACTTATAATTATTATTCTATGGATTTGAAGACCTGCAATTTGAATTCATGCTTTAGATTGATTTCATTTGTTTAAATATGGAACTCATCAGGCAATGTCTTAGATAATTTCTAGGGTTAATTTTTATGTTACAGTTTGTTGCATTTGTTTAAAATTAAAATTCAACCTTTAAATTCTTAGGTAGGTTTTAAAGTTGAAAAATTTCTGAGCATTATATTTAAACAATTTTTAGAAGTTTGATGTCAATAGTTTAAATTAAATTTCAACCCTAGTTTCTAGATAAACTAAGCACTAGATCTTTGTCAAAATATTTGCTAAAACTAAAACCCTAAGTATATTTTCATAAAGAACTTGAGTGTATGACCTTATTATAAATTAAAGAAGAGCTTAAAAAAATGAAAACAAATTGAATCCTATGACAAACCAAACACTTTTTTAAACTTTGTTCCAAGTGTACTTAATATAATTATTAAATAAATAATTTATAAACATTCGGTCTAGGGATCGAATCCCTTCGTATTCCAAACTCAAAACTAAACTAAAATCAAGTGCAGACACATTTCATTTGCCAGCAAAAACACAGACCTAGTTTTCCAATCAACCTATCCACATAAAAACCATAAAACTATTAAAAATAACCAATCACAATTTATAAATGCGCAGTAAACAAATCTATAAAACATACATTAAATATATATGAATTACTTATAAATTACAGTAAACAAGTAAAATCCAAATACAAATAGAGTTCCATCCCCATACGCATCACGTTGATGGAGTTGAAGAATAACACAATAATCATCACTTAAAACTTAATAAACAAAACTGAGATACCATTTTCACAGTCAAAGTAACCACGTGACCCAAGGTTGGATCCATTAAACCCCTAATATATAACCGCAACATGTTAAAAAAATAAAACTACAAAACATTAAAACCTTTAAGCCAACCAAGCATTTGACCAAGGTTGAATCGCGTAAGAGCTTAGCTCAGAGCTTTTAAATCATATCTACACAAGTTGCATTAGAAACACAAGGCATGGGGCCAAGTCCTTACGGCTACTTATGGAAGACGACTAAATCCTTTAATTAACATAGATACATTCTTATCAACCAATGCATCATTAAAACCACTTTTCCACATTCGTATCCATTATCGAAACCTTGGCATCACAAGTGCCATTGCAGAGCAATGGCACCAATGGCATTGTTAACATTTAAGAAAAGCATACAAATTTACAAAGTCATTTTAAAAATAGAACAAAAATCCAATTAAGATTTAATTAAAACCAAAATCCATTTCATAGTTAAATGGTAAACCAAACATATAGAGTTGAGTCTCTATTAACAATCGAAAAATCACATTTACATTATAGAGCCATGCAAATAAATTTACAAAGTCTCATTTAAACAATGACCAACAATTCAAATAAACTGAAAAACCCAACCAAATATCCAATAGCATAAACACTACAACCAGACATCTCCTAGACCAGGTTTTGATACCATTTGATAACATAACAAGTTTAACAATGGGTACCGGCCCATTTCTTTACTCGAGGCTAACCCGGGATGGTTGCGCATGTAACCCAAAAAATTTCTCATTCCAAAATGAAAAGTACCCATGCTATATTCACCTTCAAACAACGGAAACAAATCTTGGTTTAGAAGTATGCACCGACTGTAAAACCAAACCAGAAATCAAAGGTGCAATCATACAAAGAGTGTCTTACCTGCCAATATTCTCAAGGGCAATCTAGTTTCTGTGAATGGTATGTGCAGCTCCCACCTGGAGAGTGAGACCTCCCTCCAAACCAAAACAAATACCAAATAAATGTCAATGGATACCCTAACGAAGTGCATATGGCAGGATTCCTATGCAAACCAAGGTGCATTCTACGCCAACCTTGCTGCCACCTACATCCAGATCAAAAACCATAGGCCTAAATTTTTTCTCCACATTATTTGCCACCATTTCATTTTCCTTTTTCATAGTCTTAGACCCTCATATATTGTTATTTGCATAGGTATATCTCATAGTTTTAGATGAGATAAAATATTCCATAGCATAAACCCTTCACGTTAAAGTTTAAACATAAAAGGATTTATAAGCAAGGTTTTAAACCTTTATCACCATAGTTTTTAAAACATGCAGGAATATAGTATAAACCCCTTATCATAGGTTACAAGTATGTTTTGAGACCTTTAGTCTTAGAACATTTTCCTTCTATAGTTAAGCATAGGATTATTAATTCTTAGGTGCAGATTGTTGTAGATGTTAGAACATTGTTTTTGCCACGTTTGCAAGATTGGGTTTACATGAGAAACCACCTATAGAAGAATTTGTACACATGGATTAGTTCATAAGGAACTAAATAAACACCATAACATGGAAACCTTACCTTTTTGAGTGGACCTTTAATGGACAGAACCCCACCACTCCACCCGTTGACATATAGAGGTAAGTCATCCTTTTCATATTGAACAATAAATAATTAAATACACATAAAATGAAAGTAAGACATACAACAAAGTAAGTATCGATCGTGTCAATAAATAATATAGACAAGAAAAGTGATTTATAAGGGCATCAAAGTATAGAATAGTAATACGTAGACACCATCATCATACAGGAGAAACACACAAATAAAACAATAGACATAACTTAGGATTAGTTCTCTGAACAAAGTTTTATTCTGCGGTAAGAAAATGAAGATGTCCTTAATATCTGCAAGTTTATTAGCTTACAAAGTTTTATTTATTTATTTATGAATTTAAGGAGATTGCATGTGGTATCAGAGCCGGGATTCAAACACTAAGAGACCTAATGGGCGCTACAAAACATTCATTGCAGAAATAAACATTTCAAAACTATATTTGAAATTTTTATTTAAACTATGATAAAATTATTGTTACTAAATGTTTTAAATGCAATATCTAAAAGAACAGTCCATATCATGAATACAGAATAATACAACAGCTAACAAGGAAATTTGAATTCCCAACACGGGAAGAAGAACTGGTGGTAGAATTAAATTCTGATCTAATGAAAACCATACAGAGTTTGCAAGAAGACTTCAATGATTCAACGATGATAATAGGAATGAAATAAAAGATCAGCAAGTAATCAATGAATATTTACTTCGGAACATGACGGGATGAATCCCTCATAAACATCCTAGCGATTCAACCAATAAAAACTAAGGAAAATAATCATCGCAAATAGACCAATAGCCCAAGGGAAGGCGGAAAAGAAGAGCACACACCTGAGCTTCTAGAAAGAGATTAACATAGTCTTTCCAGGGATAATTCACTTTCTCTTTCCAGAAAGAGGAAGAAAAATGATGACAACCTCCAAGGATAATTTCAAAAGATAAAAAACCCAACCTATGAAGGAGAGATGAATACCAGGGAGAAAGTTAAAGAATGGCTTCCAGGTATGACAAAATAATTTCAAGTTAAGAACTATTCCAGTGAAATGAAATCCCATCTAGGCATCTATATCTTAAATAAAAAAGTAGCTAGATGGTGGAGAGACCTAAAACACACCAAAAATGATGAAGTAAAACAAATCAGATGTAGTAATTTTCGCATAATATTTCAAGAGAAATACATGTTTGAGAGATGCTTTGACAGGAAAGTGAAAGAATTACATGAATTAAGGATGGGATCCATGACCAAGGATTTATTCATTAAAGGATTTTTGGATGTGTTACATTACGTGCCTTACATAAAGGAAGGAAAAGTGAAGTTACAACCGTTTTTTGGATGTCTTCCTCCCAATATTTTACAGAGAATTGAGTTTCACATTCCCAAAACTTTGGACACTACATTACACAAAGCTAGGCTTTGTTATAAGAATGGAAATCTTAGGAAGGATAACATAAACAAAAGTCAAGATAGGTCTAGGACCTTCTCAGAAAAACACAAACCTGGTTTTAAACCACCACCCTACAGAAAACATAACAATACTTTTCCAATCAATAGAAACTTCAATAAGACAAGTACAAATCCAAATGTGTATGCACCAAATACCAACCGACCAGCCGCAAACAGAGGAGCTAAGGCTTCCCCACTGCACCTTAATTGTTGGAAATTCCAAGGACCCTATTATGCCATAGATTTTCCAAACAAGACTGGTGGAGTCTTGCACAATCTACAGGAAGACCCAAAGGTAGAAGACATGTCTAGCACACTGAGGATCTATGTAGCACTTGCTGGCCGAAAAGCAGACCATCAGGCCACTATGGTCGAAATAGAAGGTAAGGTTTCAAACAATTCTATTTCAATTTTGATTGATATCAGTGCCTGCCGAAGCTATGTACACCGAATATTGTTGAAACATGTAAACTAGAGAAAGTAAAACATGAGAAAACATGGATGGTACAATTAGTCACTTTTATGAAAATAAATGTGTCAAAAATAGTGAGAGACTGTGACCTAAACTTGAACGATTTTCCCACTAAAACAAATTTGAATATCTTACCCTTGGGATCATATGATATACTTATCATTATGGACTTGTTGGAATAGCACCATGTCATGCTTGATTTCTTAAACAAGTCATTCTTGTGGATGGATAACCAAGGGAAGAAGACAAATATTCAATACATACCTAAGAAGGTTTCTCTTAGATAGACCTTACAAGCAAAGAAGTGTATAAAAAAGGGCTGCAAACTATTTGCAGTAAATATCCAATATGCAGAAGCTCAGAGAGAACAACACGTCGATGACTTTCTAGTTCTCATGGACTTTAAGGATGTATTTTGCAAGGAAATACTAGGATTACAACCAAAATGATACTTATATTTTTCCATAGAGCTGACATGAGGGTCAATACCGACTTCAAAATCCTCATACCACATGAGCGCTACAGAGTTGGTGGAGCTCAAGTTGTAGATACATGACTTGATTGAAAAGGGTTATATCTGACCGAGTGTGTCCCCTTGGAAAGAACCTATACTTTTCCTAGAGAAGAAGGACGGTATGATGTGTATGTGCATCAATTGCTGCCAACTTAATAAGATGACCATTAAGAACCGTTACACACTCCCTAGGATCCATGACTTGTTCAATCAAGTCGAAGGAGCAAAGATCTTTTCAAAGATCGAGCAGTCCTCCGGATACCATCATGTACGGGTCAGCGATGAAGATATACATAAAACAAACTTTCAAATACGATACGACCATTGCGAGTTCGTAGTAATTCCTTTTGGGTTAACCAATGCACCAACAAATTTTATGTCCACGATGAACAATATCTTCAGTAAATACCTAGATAAGTTTTTATTGGTATTTATAGACGACATACTAGTTTACTCGAAGAGTAAAGAAGAACATGAGGAGAATCTACGCATAGTACTATGGGTGTTACATCAACAACAACTTTACGATAAGTTTAGTAAATGTGATTTTTACAAACCACATATGTAGTACCTAGGTCACATCATTTCCAAGAAGGGAATAACGGTTGACCCAGAAAATATTAAAGCCATAGAGGATTGGCCTACCCCTAGCTGTGTCACAAACATTAGGTCATTTTTTGGATTAGCGGGTTACTATCAAAATTTCATATAGAAACTTTCAAGGATTTCCTGTCCCATGAACACCTAACAAAATAAGGAAAACAAGTTTTTGTGGACACCCAGGTGTGAGGAACGTTTTCAGAAGCTTAAGCGACTTTTGACTACTCCACCGATACTATGAATTACAGATCTCAATGGGGATTTCATTTTTTGCACAGATGCGAGAAAAGAAGGACTTGGAGAATTCCTCACGTAGAATGGTTGTGTAATCTTATATGAGTCACAAAAATTAAAGGAACATGAACAAAATTATCCCACCCATGTTATTGAGCTAGCATTTATTATCCATGCCTTAAAAATGTGGAGGCACTACCTCATGGGGAAGAAGTTTCTTTAGAGGACAAAAAACATGAGTCTGAATTATTTATTTGACCAACCATATCTAAATTTCAAGCACGCCAAATGTTTCTACTTCCTTGGTGACTACAATTTTGAATTAAATCATATATAGGGAAAAGAGAATAAAATTACCAATGCTTCAAGTCGACGAGCTCATATGTTATATGAGGTCACTTTAATCCAAACCGATTTAGATTTGCATGATAGGATCATGATGGCAAATACAATTGACCGTTTCTATGTTGAAATCCTCAAAAATATCCAAGAGGACATGTTGTTTACAAAACAAAGAGTATAAGGTAGACAAGACCAGACTATTGTTGTCCAAACAGAGATTGTATGTTCCAGAAGGAGGGGACATCAGGTCCAGCATCCTAACAGAATTCCATAGGAAACCCTACATGGGCCATCCAAGATATCAAAAGATGATATCATCAATAAAAAAATACATTTCATGGCCTAGGTTAAAGGCCAACATAACGTTATTTATTGCAAAATTTCAAGAATGTCAGCTAGTCAAAGTTGAGCACCAACATCCTTTGGGATTGCTATAACCATTACCCATTCCAGAATGGAAGTGGGAGATCATTCATATGGATTTTATTACGGGGCTACCAAAGATATAAAAGTAAAATGATTCCATATTTGTAGTGGTTGAAAATTTATCTAAAGCAACACACTTTATCCCATTTAAATCAACCTACAAGGTTGTTCACATTGCCGACATATTCTTGAAGGAGATATTCATATTGCATGGGATACCCAAGTAAATCATCTCAGATCGAGACACAAATTTTACTAGTAACTTTTGGATATATTTATTCTCCATTTTATATGCGTAGTAAAATTTTAGTACTGCTTACAACCAGCAGAAAAATGAGCAAAAAGAACGGGTAAACCATATTTTTGAAGACATGCTTAGAAGGTACGTTATGAACAATCCCACCAAATGGGAGGATTATCTGTACCTCATAGAATTTGAGTATAAGAAAGGATACTAGACCTCTTCCAATATGAGTCCCTTCGAGGTACTCTGTGGATGGAAGTGTAGAACACTAGTTACTTGGGATATCCCGGTGGAACGGTTCATGTTAGGGCCAAACTTACTAAATGATCTAGAACACTTAGTCATGAAGTTACAATCAAACTTTAAAGAAGCACAAGACTGCGAAAAGAGTTATGCATGTAAGAAACAAAAAGATAAATATTATGAGATCGACGAACATGTTTACTTAAAAGTAAAAGCGAATAGAAGCTCATTGAGGTTGGGAAGATCTGAAATGTTGGCAGCAAGGTTTTGAACACCCTTTGAGATACTAGCCAAGAGAGGGCCAATTGCATATGAATTAGCTCTACCCTCTCATATAAAGGTTCATAATGTTTTCCATGCATATTTATTAAATAAGTATGTATATGTTACTAAAGGTGTTATAGATTGGTCCTTGTTAGAGGTGGAACCTGAAGGGGAATTTGTACCCGAACCCCTTCATATTATGGAAAAAAGAGAAGTACATCTCAGGAAGTACACCATAGTCCAACTAAAAGTGCAATGTTTTCACTTTGAAGCCTATGCTTCTACTTGGGAGAATGAATCCACCATGAGAGAGGCTTACCTCACCTTGTTTCATGACTTCATTTCTAATCCCTAGAAAACCAGTGCGGTGTTGTTCTAAGTGGGGAGGGATGTAACATGCTGAATTTTGATCTTAACTATGATGGGAATGAGTCCCATTGCATATGAGTTACTTTGATCTTTATTTTTGAATATTGGTCGAAGGCCCCACTACACATGAGTTATGGTGATTAGTTATATATATTGGCTGTAAGCTGATGCTTATGTTTTATTATCGTATATGCGATTGTACATGTTGGGAATGGACTCGGATTGACAAATATTATGGTCATAGTGCGATATACTGATTTATTATGTTGTTTACCTTAATGCATTTATTGAGATGATTATTTTGATTAAATGTGCAGAAGAATGAATGCATGATTGAGTTCTATAATATGTTGGGAGAAAACCTTGAAGAACATGAGTGATGAGATTTTGTGTTGACGCAAGCTCTGGACCACATGAGTAATTACATTTTTGTGTTGAGTGGAAGCTCTAGAGCACACGACTTATGATATTTTGTGTTTAGCATAATATATGGAACACATGAATTATAGGAATTGGAAGTGTTGGGAATAATCCTTGGAGAATTCTAAATTGATGTTGAGCATAAGCTTTGGAGCATGAGATCCTTGGCCATTGTATCACTTGTGGTATTATACAAGTACATCCTAGCATTAGTTTTGAGCGAGAGGCTCTGAAATTACAATAAGTGTAACTCCTAGTTCTTACCATTGATCTTGGGATTTGACTAGTGCTACAAGTTACTAAAATTAATTGTGTTGAGTGAGAACGACTCTGAAAAGCACCGACCTTATCTCACTTATTTTTAAGATTAATTAAATGAAATTTCGAATCTACTTCTCATCAAGTACTAAAGACCTACCACAATAAACGAGCTAATCCAACATGCAAGGAGGATCTAGAGCTCCCTAACTTAGTTTGCCAACCCTACCTAAGGCCTTAATAAAATAAATATTATAAGCTAATAAAAGCATCATGTAAATGAGATCATGTTACATGATGCATAAAGAAATGTTAACAATAATATATAAATAGTTCGTATATATTATGAATAAAAGAATAATTATATATATTAAATATAAAGAAATAAGGATAACCATACATATGAATAAAGACTCTATGTGTTTATTATTTACTGAAATGATTAAATAAATATTTGATTGTAAAGAGTAAAATTAGGAACTAGTAAAAGAGTTCCTAAGTTAAGCAAAGTAATTATTGAATCCTCATAAATCAATTAAAGATTATTTTCAAGAAAATAATGTATTCTTGATCTAACTAAAGTTTTAAAACAATATCCATTTTTCCTAAAGATTGTCTATAATGATTCAAGCCAAAGGAAGGCTTGGGGTTCTGATCATTATTATTTGTCTAAATAATTTTGGAGAGGAATTTTCCAAAAGACAAGCAAACTTATACCAAACCTAATATTCCATATAAGAGAAGACTCACCTTTAGGATATCTAGACTACTTTCATGTTGGAGCCAACTCGGGGGGATACGGATTAGAACTAGGAACAGTTCCGGGTCATGGTTGGGAGGAACGTGGTAGTTCCCAAGTTATCCAATTAATAGATCTAAACGTTAGAGATAACTGGTTTTTTTTATTAATTCTGTGTGTTTAAAGAGTGCACGGTTTGTTCCATTAAGAAAATTGAATACTTGCAGGTATGAGGTTTCTCCTTTCTCCTGTTCTATAAATGATGTTTAGATATTTTACTTATAATTAATATGCTATGGATTTGAAGATGTACAATTTGAATGAATTCTTCAAATTGATTTCATTTGTTTAAATATAAAACTCAGCCTATAATGTCTTAGATAATTTCTAGGGTTAATTTTTATGTTGTAGTTTGTTGCATTTGTTTAAACTTAAAATTCAGCCTTTAAATTCTTAGGTAGGTTTTAAAGTTGAAATTTCTCTTTGCATTTTATTTAAATAGTTTTAGAAGTTTGATTTCAATAGTTTAAATTAAATTTAAACAATATTTTCTAGATAAACTAATCACTAGATCTCTATCGGATCTTTAATAAAAATAAAACCCTATGTATATTTTCATAAAGAACTTTCAAAGGTCTATGACCTTATTATAAATTAAAACAAAGCTTAAGAAACATTAAAACAAATTGAATCCTATGATAAACCAAACACAGTTTTAAACTCTGTTCCAAACGTTAATATAATTATTAACTAAATACATTATAAACATTCAGTTCAGGTATCGAATCCCTTCATATTCCAAACTCAAAACTATACTAAAATGATGTGCAAGAACATTTCATTTTCCACCGAAAACTCATACCTAGTTTTCTAATTGACCTATCCACATAAAACCCATAAAACTATTAAAAATAACCAAACTAAACTTTATAAATGTGTGGTAATGAAATCTATAAAACATATATTAAAGATATATGAATTACATATAAATTACATTAATGGCAACTAAAATCCAAATCTAAACAAAGTTCCATCCCCATATGCATGACGTTGATGGAGTTAAAGAATAACACAATAATCATCACTTAAAACTTAATAAACAACAGTCAGAAAATAATTTAACACTCAAAGTATCCACACGACCCAAGGTCAAATCCATTAAACCCCAAATGCATAACCACGACGCATTAAAAATAGTCAAACTACAAAACATCAAAACCATTAACCCAACCAAGCATTCGACCCAGTTTTGAATGGCCTAAGAACTCGTTTGGGAGATTTTAAACGATATCTACACAGGCTACGTTATAAATGCAAGGCTTGGGGCCAAGTCCTTACAGCTGGATGTGCAAGACAACCAAGTGTTTTAATTAACAAAGCCACATTCTTATCAACAAATACATCAATTAAGAACACATTTCCACCATTCGTATCCATCATCGAAACATTAGCATCACTAGTGCCATTGCAAAGAATAAACCCCAAAATGAAACCAAACAATGAATATCGTAAACATTACAACCAGACATATCCTAGACCCAGTTTCGAAACCATTTGATAACAAAACAAGTTCAACATTGGGTACATTCCCATTGCTTTAAGTGGGGCTTAACAAAGAAAGTTGCGAAGGAAACTGAAAAGATCTTCCATTCCAAAACGTAGAGTACCAATGCTATATTCACCTGCAAATAATGAAAACCAAGCTTGGTTAAGGACTTTGCAGTGACTGTAAAACCAAACCAAGAATCAAAGGTGAATCATATAGACAATGCTTACTTGCCAACGTTCTCAAGGGAAATATAGTTGATCTGCTTGGTATGCAAAGATACCACCTAGAGTGTGAGCCCTCCCTCCAAACCAAAACAAATACCAAAGAAATGACAATCGAATCCCTAAAGAAGTGAATAAGGAAAGAAACCAACAAAAACCAAGGTGCATTCAATGCGCCAACCTGGCCCTCACCTTCATGCATATCAGAACCCATAGGCCTAAAGTTTGGCTCCACATTATTTTCACCCATTTCATTTCCATTTTGCATAGTCTTAAACCCCCCTATATTGCGATTTGCATATGTATATGCCATATTTTTCGATGGCATAAAATATTTTATAGCATAAACCCTCCACATTAAAGTTTAAACATAAAACGATTTATAAACAAGGTTTTAAACCTTCATCACCATAGTTTTTACAAACATGCATGCATATAGTATAAACCCCTTATCATAGTTTAGAAGTATGTTTTGAGACCTTTAGTCTTAGAACCTTTTCCTTGTATAGTTGAGCATAGGATTAGAAATTATTAGGTGTAGATTTTTGTAGATATTAGGACGTTGTTTTTTCCACGTTCACAAGACTGGGTGCACAAGAGAAATCACCTGCAGAAGAATTTGTACACATTAGTTAGTTCATAATAAACTAAGTATACCCCATAACATAGGAATCTTACCTTTTCGAGAGGACCTTTAAAGGAGAGAATCCGACCACTCCACCCCTTGAAATAAAAAGGTAATTCATCCTCTTCGGATTGAGCACTGAATAGTTAAATACACGTAAAATAAAAGTAACATAAAATAGAGTAAGTATCAACACTATTGATAAATAAGATAGATAGGAAAAGTAATTTATAAGCACATCGAACTATAGAATAGTAATATGTAGACATCATCATCATAGAGGAGAAACACAAAGAAAACAACAGACATAACTTAGGCTTAGTTCTCTGAACAAAGTTTTATTTTGCAGTAAGAAAATGAAGATGTCCTTAAGATCTAGTAGTTTATTAGCCTACAAATTTTATTTATTTATTTATGAATTTTAGGGACATTACAGTATTGTGGGGAAGGGAATAGGATATTGGAGTTTATGGGTATTGGGGGGTATAAAAAGGGGTTTCTAGTAAAAATAAGTAATATATTGTAAAAATATGGGTTTTTTAATTGGAAATATGTATTGGGAGGGGGGCTCAACAAAAGGACTTTTGTAAGTAATTATCAATATGTATTAAAACTAGGGGTATTCTTTAATATCCCATGAAAAAAGGATCTATGACATGGTTTCACTAAGTGAAGACCTCGTGATTCAAGTATCAATTGACAGTTTCAAAAGGAAAAGGAAATGCATATTTGGAAATAGACAAAGAGGGGGAAGAAGCCATAACCAAACCAATTTCAAGGATAATTATGACATTAAGAAGAAATATCAGCAGAACCATCGGAGTTCAAGTGGGAGTAGTAGAATAAAATGGAAGCAAGGATGCGAGAGGACTGATAAGTTAAATGTACAGTGCAACTATTGCAAATTTTTTTGGAATTTTTCTAATCAATGCAGGAAGAAGCAGAATGGTATAGTAAAGTAGTAAAAAACAAAGCATACGAGTATGAAGAGGGACATAAGGAAGTTTCATTGACATAGAATTTGTCACAATCAATCTCCGAGGACATTTGGTTCTCAGAAAGTGGTTGCAACAACCACATGGCTAGTAACAAAGGGTTATTTATGAGTCTTAATACCAATATTACATCAAAAGTAGAGTTGGGCAATTGTGGCTTGGTGAAAATGAATGGAAAAGGGGTAATTATCGTTTATACTAAAAATCGTGAGAGAAGGAGAGTTGAGATGTCTATATTTTCCAAGGTTAAAGTGTAATATTTTAAGAATTGGACAACTCCTTGAAAAAGGTAGCATGGTTTTTTTCAAAAACAATGTGTGTACAATATTGGACAATCATCCTAGCAAGCAACTAATAGCTAAGATAGAGATGACTAAGAACAAGATGTTTCCTCTTACCATGAGAAATGAATTGAAAAGTTTGATGAAGCCACAAGTTTGGATCAGTCCTGTTTATGGCATATCTTGTATGGTCACTTGCATTTTGGTGGTTTGAACTCACTACATAAGAAACAAATGGTGAAATAATTGCCTAGTACTCAACAGCCTGATATTTCTTGTGAAAGTTGCATCTTGGATAAACATCGCAAGGTGAAGTTTTATTCAAGGGTTTCTTATAGAGAAAAATATCCATTGGGACTAGTGTGCACATATTTCTGTGGGCCAATGAAAACACCCTCATTGGATGGAAAATTTTATTTCCTCACATTTATAGATGATTGCAACCAAAAAAATTGGATATACTATCTAGAAAATAAGTCATATTATTTTAGAATGGGCAAGAGGTTCAAGGGTATGGTTGAGAACGAATATGTCTAGTACATCAAGGTTATAAGATCATATAGAGGAGGAGAGTTCAAATATAATGATTTAATTGATTATTGCAAGCTTGATGGAATGAAAAGAGAATATACTACTAGGTATACTCCTCAAAAAATGGTTTTAATGAAAGGAAGCATCAAACCAAAATGGAAATGGCTCAAGGTATAATTAGGGAGAGGCATCTACCTAATAAATATTGGGGTGATGTTCTTGTATGTTCTCTCTAGATACTAAACAACAGTCTGACAAAGAATGTTACGGATAAAATTCTAGAGGAAGCATGGAGTGGTAGTGGTTTCAATGTATCCCACAAGAAAAAAATTGGATGTGTTTCCTATGCACATGTCCTCGAGCAAATTTGAAGGAATATTGATGATAGGAGAAAAAATGTATTTTTTAGGATACAATGATGACTCTAACGATTATAGGCTTTATAACCCTATCACCAAAAATATTGTGATCAACAAGGATGTTCAATTCCATGAACAAGAAGAATGCGATGGAAGCACTGTTGATGCTATTGCAGGGACTAAATCGAGTTTCAATGATGAATATGTATAAGATCAACAAACTATTAATCGAGGACAAAAATTCCCACAAACTATCATACCTTCTAGAAATACACATGGACCATACTCTCATGAATAAAATTCAAGACTATTCAGGACACAAAAAACACAAGAGCTTGGATAACCATCAAATCTTGGTGGAAAACATTCCATATGATTTTAGGTAAGTACTGATTCAAACCCCACTTTAGAAAATTTGAGAGATAGAATAAGGGGTTAGAAAATTAGGAGTTCAAGGGATCTATATATACAAGAGGATGAAATGGATCAATTTACAATTTTTTCCTTGCTTGCTTGTGAAATATTGAGTTCTGATGAAGTTGTGCACAAGGAAGTTTGAGTATATGCAACGGATTCTAATATTGCATCAGTTGAAAAGAATAAAACTTGGGAGCTAGTAGAGTTACCCTGAGGGAAGAAGCCATTGGGGAAAAGTAGATTTATAAAAATCAATTGAATGTTGACGGAGATATTGATAAAGATAATGAAAGATTGGTAGCCCACAATTTTAGTCAAAGTCCCGAGATTGAATGCAATGAAATGTTTACACCTATGGCTAGATTATACATAGTGAGGATGTTTTTAGCCATTTTTTCACATAAATGCTAGAGTGTGAACTATATGGATGTCGAATATGTTTTCTTCAATGTCTTCTTGTAGGACGACGTGTATGTAAAAATACCTCTATGATATGATATTGATGGGAAAACATACAAGGTTTATAGGCTGAAGAAATCCTTGTATAGATTGAAGCAATCACTTAGGGTATGATACAACCCTATTGATGAATATTTGATTGGGAATGGATTCAGTAGGATTCCAAGTGAACCTACCTTATATTCCAAATTGAATCATGAAGGTAAAATATTAGTTGTCTTCCTGTATGTATATGATCTGATATTCACTGGTAATCTTTGTATTAATGATTTTAAATCAGCTATAAAAACTCAGTTTTAAATGATAGACTTCAGTTTGATGCGGTATTTTCTTAGAATTGAGGTAAATTAATATTCAACTGGTATTTTTATTTGTGAAACCAACTATACCAAAAATAGATTAAAGAGGTTTAGGATGGAGGCTTGAAATCCTATTGCATCCTCTATTGCAACTGGTAGAAGAGTGAAATCATGGATCCGGGTGTCTACTCAATGAGAATCGACTTTTAGAATCTGTATTCCAAAACCTTTCGGCAGAACTATTTTATGTTTTCGGCCAAACTAATTTATTTTTTTCACCGAAAACAATGATCTAACTTTCGGTCAAACAGAATGTTCGGCCGAAAGTTAAAATTAATGGAGTTCCTTGTAATGCGCACTTTGCACGGATAACCGTAGGAAAATAATGCCCGACAGATAGGTTTTTCGCTGAACACTTGTTTGGCTGAAAATTTGTTCGACCGAAAGTTGTTTTTAGCCAAAAAGTAGTCCAATTGAAAAATATTTTCGGTCGAAATTTTTTTCGATCGAACAAACTTTATATATGTATTAACCGAAAACAACTGTTTACTATTTCATCATTTGTGCTATTCCATGCTTCTCTGGTACTCTAGTACACCCTCTCTAGTGCTCAAGTTTTCTGGTGCGACATCTCTTGTTCTCTACTGGTGTTGGTGCACCCTGTGCTAGTGCTGGTGCGTGGTGGTGGAGCTTGTCGACCCTTTTTTCTCTACAGTGGTGGTGCTTCTCGGCCCTTTCTCTACATGATGGTGAATCTTGGTGGCCTTTTATCTATGCGTAGTCGAGCTTTCCGTCCCATTGTCTATGCCATGGTGGAGCTTGTCGGCCCTTTGTTTGCATGGTGCTGGAGCTTCTCATCCCTTTGTCTGCGTGGTGGTAGAGCTTCTCGGCCCTTTGTCTGCATGGTGGTGGAATGTCTTGGCCCTTCGTATGAGCGGTCGTGGATTTTTTTCATCCCTTTGTCTACACAATGTTGGAGGTAAGTGTACTGGCCCAACTTTAATATCAGAATGTTGTAGACTCTACTTCAATTTTTTGGGTGATATAATGAATAATGTGCTTTTCATATTGATGGAAAGTGGAATTCTTTCCTTAATGATTCTTATGATTGCGTTGATCAGTTTTAGATGTTTACATTTGGTTAGAGGAATATGTTTAATATTTTGGGCAACTAGTTTTCATAAAATATTTTTTCATATATTAAGATATTAGTTTGTTTATCACAATATATATATATGTATATGTATATGTATATGTATATGTATATGTATATGTATACATATATATGTATACATATATATATATATATATATGTATACATATATATATATATATATATATATATAGATATATATATATATACATATATATATAT
>LPNX010116036.1:378910-397543 GCA_001517045.1 Pseudotsuga menziesii
ATACATATATATATGTATACATATGTATATGTATACATATATATATATACATACATATATATATATATATATACATAGATATGTATATGTATATGTATATGTATATGTATATGTATATGTATATATGTATACATATATATGTATATTAGGGATTTGTATTTGAAACTTTTTTGTACCATCGCTCTTAAAGAAATGAATGCAAATGCAATATTGATAGAAATATATCAAGGGAATTATTTGTTTTCATATGTTTTGTAGTATTGGTGATTCAAGTTACTATTAGAACATGATATATTTTTCCTTTGTTTTAAATATGGTATATTTTGACTTCTGCAGCCTGTTTAGTTATAAGTTTTGTGAATCCTTTGTTATCTTCTTTGTTATCAACTTTATTTCTCTGAAACGAGACACAGAATCCATGGAAGACACCATATTTTGTAGTCCATTCACATCATCTTGAGTGTAGAGCTCAGGCTCCCCATACCAGTCATTTATATCATCTTCTACAACGATAGTCCGATTTTGATTTATTATAGAACACAAATTCACACAAAATAGTTTTAAAATTATGGAGTTTGGTCATATTATTCCCATCTAGTTTTTGAATAATGGAATGGCAAGGAACAACTACCCTTGACAACATAAACCCCTATTCCGCGACATATAGTAGACCACACTCAAAGCAGAGAGCCCTAGCTAGTTGGTAGGATAGAGAATGAACCACGACACTATATTCTTTCCATAAATAATGAGGAGTTATAGAATGCAAGTCCTAAAATTCCAACGTAGCATTCACATGAAAACCACCTCTCTTAAACTATGGATTTAGTTATGAGGAGATAGTTCCAACTTGCCACGATTTTTTTAATCATTTAAAAAAAATATTTTAATGTCACAATTATAATTGGATGGAATTGTAAATCTCTTTCGTTGGCATTGTAAACTTTCTTTTTATTTTTTATTTTTTTAATCATTTTTTTAATTTTTTTTGTTAAACTAATTTGTTGAACTTGTAAATATATTTTAATAAGATTGGAAAATTTGATAGGAGAAGAACATGTATTTAAAATATTAATTCCATTCTTACAGTAAAAATAACCAGCTATCTTATTGAATCCTCTTATGTATTTTACTGTTAGTTGTCTTATTGGGTATATAATATGTTCATCGGTTGCATAACGAGTCATTCCCAGTTCTAACAACATTTAAGTTTTAAATGTGTGTTGGCTAAGATATCTGTTCAGTTTCCATTTCCCATTCTAGATTCAAAGGATAGTGTGAGACGAAATCTTAGCTCTGTTTTAATGCTTGAGATCACATTTAATTCATGGTTGAAAATCCTTTGGATCAATGATGTGTTACTATTCAATTTTAATGTGTAATTTTATTTTCTCTTCCATACATTCTACCCCTCCAACATTTCTTGATCCATCATTGATTTGTCTATACATCCTTCACCCTGACTACATATGTTTGAACCCTTTCCGTGTTTCTATTATATGTGTAGTATCTGTGTGATTTTCTTTAACCATGGTCACTTGCATGATTTTATGACTGTGCTGCTAAATTGATTGAAGAACCTTAGGTCTGTACACTAGTCTTATTAATAAAGTATTAATTTACGATTTTAATATTCACATTCAGTTTTGACCCTCAACATGTAATGTATGTATGTTTTCATCTCTTCACTTTTTCCTATTGGAAGTTTCATGTATAAGGATTTATCATGTTATATCTCTCTGTAACCATGCCTTGAAACTTGGTTGCAGAAGTTGGAAAATGCATCTATTATTTAATGCAGCGATAAATTTCCAGTTTCACTTAGTGTGACTACATGTAATTTGATAAAAATATATAGTCAACTTCGATAAAATGGGTTAGAATTATGTTTATAATAAAATGTTTAATTAATAATACTAGTAAGACATAGATAAAAACAAAGCACAATATCAAAGTATAATTTTAAATGTAGGAAATAACTGAATTTGATGAAAGTTTTATAAAGTTTAACTTTACAGCAAAATTTCAACCACGGATAAAAAAAATACCAACCTGAACGTATAATTTTTAATGTAGGAAAGAACAAAATTTGAGGAAAGTTGTGTGCAGTCAATATATTTTTCTTATTGGTCCACCCTCCCGTATCTTTCTCTTTGATTGCAATTGCTTTGTTATCCCTATGAAAAATGGTTGTGGGAGATGCTAGTTGCATTGTTATACATAAAAGATAATATAAGAGAAAGAAAGCTTGAGATAATATCTGTATTTATATTTATGAGAAATTTCATTATTGTTTTATAAAGAGTGGTTTTGTTTGATGTATGTTTTGTTTGGTGTATGTAATAATACAAATTTGTTTGTGGGATCAGATTATACATATTATAGATTGTAAATGGGTGGTTATTATGGTAGATGTCAAACCATGTGAGCATAAAAATGAATATGTCAATTACGAAATGATTTGACAAAAGATAAAATGTAAACCTAGGATAAAAGCTAAACCTTATGCTTATTAGTGCACATAGAATATGAAAGACATTTATTTATCACATTTTCAAACAAACAAATGTTCAAATAAAACTAAAACTAAGAAATATGTTTTTGAGAGGATGGAAAGAAAATAACTTGGATTAGCTCCTAACAAGGTATTCACATGATTGGTAATTACTTTGGAGATTAATAATAGGACTTGATAACTTTGATGAATTATAAAAACAACTTTCACATAAACTATTAATGAAATTTTTTTTTTTTTAAAGTTATATGAGCCCCAACCTCTACTCTAAAGAGAGACTAAAACCTATAAAAAAATCCAGTAAAATGAAAATATCGTGGATCACATTATAATATATTTGGTTGGGAAAGCATGGGAATGAAGATGTTACTTTAATAATCAAATATTATAAGATAATTTATTATCTGGTGTGCATGATCAATTGGTTTCTGATTTCCAAATCTATCTTTATTTATTTTAAATGGATATTTTAAAGAAACTTGCTCAACTTCACAATATAAATAAAATATGGAAACTTACTAGAAAAGTTAACAAAATATGGACACTTACCATAAATTTAATAGTATAACCTAAAAACTCAATCAAAATATGCCAGTCCCGTGTGAAGGAGGAATTTTTATCCTTCAATCCTACTTAAGGAGCATTTTTGTCCTTCATAGGGTTGCATATAATAATGATTTAGGATTTAATGAATCCCAAAATATTTGTAATTTCCCTAGTCTCTCATGGTCAAAACCGGGTTTATTAACCATGACTATGTCAAACCTGACCACTATGCAAATGAGCTTAATATGAGTGATGACTACAGAAAACTAGAGAAAGATCCACTTGCCAAGATCATGAATAATGTAAATAAGGACATCTTAATGTTTAACCTGGATGATAATGCAAATAAACGTCTCATTCTGAAGAGTTCTATCACACCTAGGATTTATGACCTCCCAAAAATTCACAAAGATGGCACCCCGTTGAGACCCATCGCGAATACAATTGGTTCAACGACATATCTATTGGCCAAGTTCCTTTTTAAGTATCTCAAAATGTTAGTGGGACACACACCATCCTATACCAAAGACTCTTCCCATTTCATCGATGGACTCAAAGACTTGCAATTGGATGAAAATGAGCTTTTAGTGAGCTTTGATGTGGTGTCGCTTTACACTAAACTTCCGATTGATGATGACATCAGAGTCATAAAAAGTATCACTAATGATGACATGAACAAATTGAATGATATATGCTTAAGATCAACATAATTCAACTTCAGGGGTGACATATATGAGCAAGTAGATGGTGTGGTAATGTGCTCACCACTCTCCCTAATCGTGGCAGATCTATACATGGAATATTTTGAAGGAAAAGCATTAAAATATTATTTTGTTAAGTCAAAAGTTTGGAAGAGATTAGTTAATGATACAAACATCATTTGGCCACATGGAGGAGAAAACCTTGACAAATTCCTTGTGCACTTGAACAACCAATCCGATCACATAAAGTTCACAATGGAAATTGAGGAAAACAATTGCCTACCTTTTCTTGATGTTCTTCTGACCATGAAAACTGATGGTACTATTGGACGGCAAGTTTATTGGAAAAAAATGCACACAGACAAGTATTTGCAAGCTGATTCACATCACCATACTTCACAAAATCTTGGTATTTTAAATAAACTAGCCATGAGGGCTGTCAGAATCTCTGATAAAGAGCACATCATTGGTGAATTAAAGCATCTAAGAAGAGTCCTAAAAAAATGGCTATGACAATGGGGAAATTATGAAAGATTTCAAAAAGGCTCGAGATCGCAAGGAGAGAATACTTGATAATGGAAATGAAAGGATCATGGTGTTCCTGTACATTCAAGGAACCACTGACAAGGTGGAAAAGACCCTTAGAAAAAGAAAAATAAGAATTTCCTTCTCTACACCAAACTCGGTCAGAAACATGTTGGATAAAGATAAAGATCCTATTTACCCCAAGAATAAGAAAGGCGTGTATGTAATCCCTTTCTCTTATGGAAAAGTGTACATCGGTGAAACCAGATCTTCAGTACAAGTAAGGTTAAAAGAGCATTGTGCTGATATATTCCATGGTCAATCCAAAACATCAGCTATAGATATCATTCTCAAGATACAAATCATCACATTTGTATTGAAGATGCCAAAATAGTTGCTATGGAAAATCACTACAACAAAAGACATATTAGGGAAGCTATCGAGATTGAAAAACAACCTCAAAATCTTAACAGAGATGATGGATTGGCCCTATGCAACTCTTCAAAACCATTAATTCAAATATTAAGAAAGAGTGAGAATTCTTAATAATTTGTGGTTGGAACCGACATGAAACCCTAATTTTAAACTACAAATTATTATTAATATATTCTCTTTTATATCATTATCCTTGAGATCGATTTCTCCTGAAGATGGACGCTAGCTTGCGATCCGAAATGTACGTAGAGACACGAGTTTCTCACACAGGATTCCATAACTCTTAAGTAAATAATTCAACCTGTGAAAACCTAAATAAATACGTGAGTGATACTTGTTCGGGATAAATAAAGGGGGATACCTATGGAAAAAACACAAATTCACATCAGAAAGACGGGCACACAATAAATATATTGAGTTGTTTTTTTGTGTCCTTGGAAACTTTCTATGGGATAAAATACATAGAAATCTTATCATCGGTCTCCAATCGCTAAACTACATTGGTTAATTGATGCGTGTTTTGATGTTTATAGGAGATATAGTAGAGATGGATCAACATGAGACATTCACTCATTCTTTGAGTCAAAGATGAACTTGTACATCTACTGAGACAATTATTCATAATACCACACATACATCTATTGAAACACCTTCAAATGTTCTATCTCAAAGATGGTCTGAAACATCTAGAGATTCTAGTGTTTTACATTGAGACACTAGTACGTGTTTATAATTTATGCACATGCACAATTTTGAGTATGCATGCATATTTATATTTGCTTTAAATCTTGTTCATTGATTTTACTAAGTTTTGTTAGCACTTTTCTTCGTATAGAGATGACATAATAGATTGAGAGTGGGAAAGCATATGTGTCTGGTCGACTGTTTGATTCATCTTGTGATCATTTTCTCTCTTTTGGTTGTCATTTTAGAGAACAACCAATCGACAAACCACATTTTATTGGTAATATGTTATATATATATATATATATATATATAATTTATTTAAATAAATTACTAATTTGCACATGTGTATATATATGCTTGTGTCTTTATATACTAAATTATACATGATCATATGTGTTTGTAGAGGATCGTGGTTTTGTTGAGGGTTACAATGATGCATTTAGAGAGGATGAGGGTGATGATGTAATGGGTGCAGTTGGAGAGGATGCTGTAAGGGACCAAGATAAATTTCATCCAAATGCTTGACGAAAGGGTTAAGGTTGACGAAGGGCTAATTTCTAACAAGCACATTCTTGTAATCCCACGACCATTTATCCGTTAGATATACCTGATGCTCTTCCTTGGGAAAATGATATTGTTTCTGTCACCATTGAAAAATGCACATCCCACCATAAAAAATTGAGGGACGATCTTGCTAGCTTGGAAATCCCAACTGAGAGACAACAAAATTTGCAAATACTTTTGGAATCTTTAGGAAATATTATGTAATGTCCCCCCCTTTTATCAACTTACCCTTCAAATTAACACCGAAGCTTTCCTTCTCCTTTGTTCTTTTTTTTTTTATCTACAAGAGACTTGTATGTTTGATACCATTGCCTTCTAAGGCTGATGAGAGTTAGTGTCACATCTTCCAAGTTGACAAGAAATGATGGAACAACATTGAGGAAGACTATTTATGCCTTTGAAAAACCATCTAGAATACTTGTGAAGGGAAATGCACAACTAGAACAAATGCCCTTCACTTTAATCACTGATGCAACACAACTCACTTGGATCAGAGTCTATTGTTTTCAATCCCTCCTAAGATTGATATTAATTAAGATGTTTAACATACCAGGAAGGGACTTTATTCAATACCAATTATAATCATCTACATATCAGGAGCATTGAATTTAAATAGTCATCACATAACGTATCAGATAAACGCTATTCAGATTTATAGTCCATCTAACAAATCTTACACATGGAATAAACTATATTTGTACTTAGAACTGTAACACATCCAAGTCAACAGAAAATTCTTGTAATCTTTTTGAAAGACTAAATATATCCTCTATTAAAAATAAGAAATGGAAGGTACAAAATCAAACATATCGTGAACCGATCACTAAAACATCATGAATCAATTGTGTTAAAAACCGATCATTTCAAACTCTTCACAAGATAAAAATTAATATGTACTTAACACGTTAAGTTGGGACTTTAATCGAGGTTTTAGTCCTTACCTATACATGATTCGACCGTCCACTAGATCAAAAGTATAAACAATCATCACATCTCATACATGTAATATCTTTAAATAAAAATTCCTATTAAGACAATTTATATCCTTGATGCAATTATCTAAACTAATCCTTTCATATCATTTCTTAATAGGGCTTAGTCTTGCCTTGAAAACCTCACTTTAATAGGGTCTTTCTTGCTCGTGCAAATTATACAGAACAAGACTTTGCCAATGACCCGTATCTGTGATGCAATGTATTGTTGAATACGCATGTTTTCCTTGCTTATATTCAAACTTAATTAACACTTTTACAAGTACCTAATTAACACATTTCAAACATACATTGACTGAACTCTTACATTATGTGCCTCTAGGTGATTTACAATTAGCTATTTCAAAACCTTTAACCATCAGGTTTATGTTGTCAACGTGGAGAGTTATATCGTTTCCATCCAATTTACACAAAGGCATGCCAATTTAGGACTATCCATTCTTATCTTTAACTTGTGAAATCATAAGATATATACCTTTATTCAAACTGAAATCTTCATACAACAATATAATATTCGTTTTGGATACCATATAAAATTTATTGTTCATGCCTTCAAGAGTTGTTATCCACAAATTTTTGTCATCACAGTGCGGGGAAAGTTAGTGTGAAGATCAGACATCATTGACTTTCCTGAATTATCATTCTACTGTATTTAGTCACTTGACAAGTTTTTCAACAAATGAGGAGCATGCAAAGCAATATAAGGAAAAAAATGCAACATTCAAAAACATAATACAAACAACAGGAGACACCAATGTACGTGGTTCAACCCCTGCTTGGGGTTATGTCCACAAAACTGTCACATCCTATGACATTCATTTTATTAAAAGGTTACAATCTGCAACTTCCTCGTTGCCATACTTTCTTTTTGTTCCCTTAATATACTCTCTCAGTGAGAGTATTTCTAAAACTATTTACCAATAGGATCTAGTTAAGTGAAACCTTGAACCTAGATGTACCGGCATAACAAAATCGTTGTTTGTAACCCTGTGCAAGCTTAAAAATTAAAAACTTCCTTTTTAATATTTTTATCATCGCATGACTACTAA
Organism: Pseudotsuga menziesii; assembly: GCA_001517045.1. Classification (NCBI taxonomy): domain Eukaryota; kingdom Viridiplantae; phylum Streptophyta; class Pinopsida; order Pinales; family Pinaceae; genus Pseudotsuga; species Pseudotsuga menziesii. The sequence goes on from LPNX010116036.1 coordinate 386,925, forward strand.
CCAATAGAGAATAGGGCTGTTCTTTCACTTCAAAAAATACATATCTAGTACTATCGGATCACTATATATATATATATCTATATCTATATATATATTTCTAGTCAAAACAGGCCCGCTCGACGAGGGTAAGGTTTCCAGGACAACAAAAATGACACACATAGGAATTAAAAGAAAAACATAGCTCTGATGCACAACGATCCTGACAATAAAATACACCTGTCGTGAATCAACACGTTAGGGTTCACTCTACACAAATAAAATGCACAGGAAGGAATCCAACGGTGATGATCATAGTCGAATCTTCCCACACCATAAGATACACATTACAGGGACAGAAATCAACAGCATAGTTTTTTTGTTTTGTTTAAGCAATCAAATCTATTCTCAGCGCGCGCTAAACTCAATCATAGAGTTGAGATCAATCCATCCTTAATGTATGTACAGAAAACAATTGCGGACAAAACAAATCAAATTCCTTAACATAGGTATATGCAGGCTTTGGAATGAAAGCGAGGGGGTTTATAATCGATTCGATAAACATATATTTTCATGTACACGTGGTTTTGGGACATAATAGGCATGGTTCAGAATCAGAGCGATTCCCAAGACAAGGCACATTCATGCATTCAATCTTGGAAAACTTACAATCCCCCTTGCATATTGATGGCTGATAACCCAAGAGGCATTCCCTTAAAACATTTTCAAATAACAGCTTTCTGATAACTTCTTTTACTGTATAGAATAATAAAATGTTTTATTACCATCTAGTCCCTTGCCCGATGTTTTTCTTTCTCTACTTGCAAGATAAAATGGGGGTTTTCTGCATCTGATTGCTTTACCCATTAAATCAACTCTTCTAACTCAAAACACTAAACAAATCCCTCTTTTGTTTAGGGTTTAGTGCATGTTAAAAAGGGGTGTATCCACTTACCAAAATATGGTCGTATGAGAGTGAACGCAAGCCTGGCGTAGCACGAGCAGGCGGTGATGCACGTTGTAGCAGCACCATGGTAAGTAGCAACATCGCGACCATCTCTCATAGTGTTTCCCTTCCAAAGTTTTTGTGAAATACATTGCTTGTGGGAAAAGATTTATCAATCTGGTAAAGCCAAGGTCTCCTCCAATTATCCATTTAGTGCAGAGATCCTTTCATAAAGGAAAAATCAGAGATCAAACTTCAATGCATTGCTCTTTCAACGTGCCGAGCCACTCCTCACAATGCAGAGAGGTGTGTATATCCTCATACACTGAGATCATGCCTCCTTAAACACATGGATCCTGAGGAGCTCACTACCTGAATTCCCCCTTTCGCTCAGGGCATCCTCTCAAGGATTTCCAACCTAATTAAATAGGCATCGGTCTACTTTCCCGTAGGGTGCACCAGGTGTCCCATAAATCATGGAAGAAATACTGCCACTAAGTTTGCTGAGATAGTCTGCCCTAAAATTTGCTGTTAAGGAATTAAGTGGAGCCATAAATTTAGCCGAGTACCTGCCAACAAACAAATACTCATGTTAATTCAATATAATGGTTTTTAATGGAATTTGCATAGTGAGAGAGGTAAAGGTCTAATTAACTAATCAGGATATTTTACTTGTGGAGAAAGGAATAATATGGTTTCTTAGGAAAAGTAATAAAATAGAGGATCTTTTTCCTTACTCGCCCTTTATTTCTCACTAAGGGATTCTCCTAAGTTCCGAGCAGTTTTCCTCCAGGAGAAAATAATTGAACTAAATTCTAACCATGCCCACTATCGTAGGCATTTCCCTATCATCCTTTAAGCATTCATTTAAAAATAATATGTACATCTTAACTTTATATAAGTTATAATACTAGTCTCAATAGAACTAGTCTGAGTGGATGTGTGTCTTTGCTTAGTTATTAAATGAAGCAGGTTGAAGATTGATTCTTCCTTTACCAAAAATGTATTTTTAAGGGCTATGACTTATAGTCTTTTTAACCCTTAAATTCCTTGGTTTTGTTTTTCCCTTTTAAACCTTTAACCATTGGTTCTTTTATGTCTTGGTTTTGCTTTTCCCTTTTAAACCTTTAACCATTGGTTCCTTTATGTCGGCGTAAAGATGAATTCATTTTCCTTCAAAATGGCTTAGCCCTAATGGGGTTAGTAATCTCGGCTATGATATCCTGGCCGAGATAAAATTTAGTGAAGTACGAACCCCTTCTAGGGCGGACCTCCCCCTTTTTTTTAACACCGACATAATTCAAACGATAAATAAGACTAAGTTATCACTTATGGTTCTTTTAGTTGTTCGCCTTCATCCCTTGTGGGATTAGTTGAGCATTGCTAAGTGGCGTCCATGCACTAGGTCTCCTGAGCTTGTCTTTTTAGGTAACTAAATTATATAGAGTTTCAATTGTTATTTCTGGTGGGCCCTTGGCCTTGAGCTCCTCACCAAAACAATTACACTTTAACATTTTACAATTTCAAAGCATTCGTTGTACAACAAGCGGGACATTACATCCTCCCTCCCTTCAAATTAACACCGTCCTTGGTGTTCCAATTTCCAGCCAATTTGTTGCTCCTCATGGGTCATCTTTCTTGCTTCGTCTGCATCGTTTTGATCTCTGTCGATATTTTCATATCTTCTCAAGTCGCCATCATTCAAGACCTGGAGTTTTTCCTGCAAGAGACTTGGGTCTAGCCCAGTTTCCTTTAGTACATCATGTGAAAAATTATAATTCAACTTTAATCATAAGCCATTGATTCTTTTGCATTGAAACAATCTGCAGTTTTCTAGTGTTCATTGGTGTCATAATAACCGATCATTTTCATAATGAAATGTATTCATTGATACAACATAATTACCACCCTTTGGGGTTGGCTTTTATCTCCATCCTTTGGATAGTTATATCGTCCCCGGCCCGAGGAGATCCTTTCTACACATTAAGCATGTAACAATTTGATTACTTGGAAATTTTGTTGTTAACATTTTTTACATTTGTTATGTTTTCCAAACATCTTTGAGTTCCTTTTCCATTCTTGTGTGGACTTACAACAATTTCTAAGGTTACTCTCCCTTTTAACCACTAGTTAAAAATTTTCCCCTTAGTGACATCAAACAGCGTCTTGTCTTCGAGATGTCCAAATTTTTGCCTAGGTATTTTTGCAACACCACATGCCTAACACCAATGTGCTCACGCGGAAATCACTTTCCTAACACCATGGTGCTCCCACAGCATCCAAATTTTTGTATAAATTTTAACCTTGATTATTGTAACGCACACTCCTTGGTGCTTGCATGACTTTACTGTCATTGTCATGATTTGTGAATCGGCTACATGGTCAGTCAAACCATTCGTTGATAACCCAAAATTGTCAGTAAATAATCATCATAGTTTCATAAATTTTCATAGATACAAGTTATATAACCTTGTAAATGATCTAGAAAAAGTTACTTCGTACTCTTTTATGAGTATTTGAGTGCAACTTACATCCACATGCGGATTCATCTACCGTAGTGTATGCCTATTGCAATAGTGATCATAATCTTAGTGAAACCTGCAATGTTAACAACATCATCCATATTCAATCCTTGCTTATAAAAAATTTGAGTTTCAACAGTCACCCATTTAACCTCGTTATTTAAGGCAGCAACCACTTTCACTAACAGTCAGTTCCGACTGGTAGTGTTCCCGACACATCCTGCAATGTTAGTATAATCATCCATCATGTTCAATATCAGTTTTCTTTTAGACGTCCTTACTTGTCTATATTTTGATAATTACTAGTGGAAAGGATATTCCAACGTTACCCCACATTCATGAGTGGAAAACCACAGGAAAATGGATATTCGAATTAATGTCAGCAATTCAAGCAAATCTGATTACCATAATTTCATATCTCAACTACTTATGCTATATCTTATGACTTTTCTAGTTCACCATAATGAGGGCGTTTTTAGGGTGTACTCCTTTTATACAACTAGTAACATTAGACACCACACATTATGCCATTTACCTTAGCCGTATTGTAGTCCAATACTCATAAGGAGTCTAGTTTCATTTTGAAGAAATACTTGTAAGGAACGTTGTCGTTTTTCCTGAAAATGTATAAGGAGGTTAATAATAACAACAAAAAATGTATAAGTAGCTAAATAATCTTTATGTGCATAACCTCATTTCTTGCACACTAAATTAAAACAATAGCATTATCGAAATCTGACCTCAATCTTTTCTTCCGAGATCTTTATTGAGATCCTGCATTCACTTACCATTCATTTAGTAATCTACTTGAATCAAAACATGAATTAATTAGAACTCTTTATAAGTGAATCACAATCTCCTTTATAAAAAAATTTACAGGATAGCATCCTTTTGATCCTAAATAGTATTTAATTTTCTGGCCATTTACTGCTATGCAGAATAACAATTTCGAGATCTAATAAATCATGAATTAGCAAAACCAAAACATAAATCGACTTCGAATTTATGTCTATTCAGGACACCAAGTCATATGTTGGTGATGTGCACCCTAGGAGGAGCATCACAGGTGTGGTCCAGACTAAAAACTCATTTTCTCTTTATGGACCCAAACTTGAGGATCCGGTAGTTTTTTTTTTTTTTGACCTAGGAATTTAGCATGCCCGACCTAACAATTTTCAGTTTGCTCACACCTAATAAGATGCTAGTATTTTATGCATTTGCACCTTTGACACTACTAACATTTTTTAGTTTCAATGTATTTTTCTGCATACCTTTTGTTTAAACGCAGCAATATGTGCTTTAATCGTAGACACCCTTTAGCATCACTTATGTTCTCAGTTTAATTTTGCACATAATGGATTTAGCTACACTTGCTAGGATTTTTGGGGTAGTATATTTCCTCTTTTAAAATATTTATTCATCAATATTCATTAATAGCTACCTTGTCATCTTACTCCCCTTTTCTAAAATGGTGTAAAGTCAGTTTTTACTTACTTTTCATGACATGATGGGACTTATCAAAAGAGTGGAAACATATCCTTATGAGTCACCTTTTTATTCACTGTGAAATAGCAAACAAAAAGGTACATAACTTTAAATTCATATTCACCAGTTACCAATATGTATCAATTCATTATACAATTTTATTCATTGCTCAATATCAAACAAGAGGTACAGAACTTTAAATTCCTATTCACCAGTTACTTACCAATATGTATCAGTTCCTTAGAGGCCAGTCCAATTATCAATGTAAGCACTAAAGGTTGTTTCTCAAATAAATTTATTTGTCTTGTGTACATTTATGCAGACTCCCATACCTTTACAAAAAAATTTGTGCAACTCAAATGAAGAGGATGCACTTGTCTTAGTTGTGGATAAAAACATCTTCAAAATAAACAAAATATCAACATAGCTATGCACTTACCTCATTGGGCCTCACATTGAGGAGGATATGCTATTCCTGCATAACCACAAGGTTTACCAATACATATAATTACTTGAAGTTGTTGCAATTTACGGTACTTGTGTTGTAGATCAATGTGAGTTGTCGTTTCCTGTTATCTCAAGCCAACTTGATCATCAATTTACAAAAACAAAATAGGTAGAATCATTTTTGAGCCCAGATAGGCCTGAGTGTTTCGACCTTTGCTCTGATACCATATGTAATGTCCCCCCCTTTTATCAACTTACCCTTCAAATTAACACCGAAGCTTTCCTTCTCCTTTGTTTTTTTTTTTTTTATCTACAAGAAACTTGTATGTTTGATACCATTTCCTTCTAAGGCTGATGAGAGTTAGTGTCACATCTTCCAAGTTGACAAGAAACGATGGAACAATGTTAAGGAAGGCTATTTATGCCTTTGAACAACCATCTAGAATACTTGTGAAGGGAAATGCACAACTAGAACAAATGCCCTTCACTTTAATCACCAACGCAACACAACTCACTTGGATCAGAGTCTATTGTTTTCAATCCCTCCTAAGATTGATATTAATTAAGATGTTTAACATACTAGGCAGGGACTTTATTCAATACCAATTTTAATCATCTACATATCAGGAGCATTGAATTTAAATAGTCATCACATAACGTATCGGATAAACGCTATTCAGCTTTATAGTCCATCTAACAAATCTTACACATGGAATAAACTAGATTTGTACTTAGAACTGTAACACATCCAAGTCAACAGAAAATTCTTGTAATCTTTTTGAAAGACTAAGTATATCCGCTATTAAAAATAAGCAATGGAAGGTACAAAATCAAACATATTGTGAACCGATCACTAAAACATCATGAATCAATTGTGTTAAAAACCGATCATTTCAAAGTCTTCACAAGATAAAAATTAATATGTACTTAACGCGTTAAGTTGGGACTTTAATCGAAGTTTTATTCCTTACCTCCACATGATTCAACCGTCCACTAGATCAAAAGTATAAACAATTCTCACATCTCATACATGTAATATCTTTAAATAAAAATTCCTATTAAGACAATTTATATCCTTGATGGAATTATCTAAACTAATCCTTTAATATCATTTCTTAATAGGGCTTAGTCTTGCCTTGAAACACTCACTTGTAATAGGGTCTTTCTTGCTCGTGCAAATTATACAGAACAAGACTTTGCTAATGACCCATATCTGTGATGCAATGTATTGTTGAATACGCATGTTTTCCTTGCTTATATTCAAACTTAATTAACACTTTTACAAGTACCTAATTAACACATTTCAAACATACATTGACTGAACTCTTAAATTATGTGCCTCTAGGTGATTTACAATTAGCTATTTCAAAACCTTTAACCACGAGTATGTTGTCAAGGTGCAGAGTTATATCGTTGCCATCCCATTTACGTAAAGGCATGCCAATTGAGGACTATCCATTCTTATCTTTAACTTGTGAAATCATAAGAGATATACCTTTATTCAAACTGAAATCTTCATACAACAATATAATATTCGTTTTGGATACCATATACAATTTATTGTTCATCCCTTCAAGAGTTGTTATCCACAAAGTTTTGTCATCACACTGCAGGGAAAGTTAGTGTGAAGATCAGACATCATTGACTTTCCTGAATTATCATTCTATTGTATTTAGTCACTTGACAAGTTTTTCAACAAATGAGGAGCATGCAAAGCAATACAAGGAAAAAAACTCAACATTCAAAAACATAATACAAACAACAGGAGACACCAATGTACATGGTTCACCCCCTGCTTGGGGTTACATCCACAAAACTGTCACATCCTGTGACATTCATTTTATTAAAAGGTTACAATCTGCAACTTCCTCGTTGCCATACTTTCTTTTTGTTCCCTTCATAGACTCTCTCAGCGAGAGTATTTCTAAAACTATTTACCAATAGGATCTAGTTAAGTGAAACCTTCAACCTAGATGTACCGGCATAACAAAATCGTTGTTTGTAATCCTATGCAAGCTTAAAAATTAAAAAATTCCTTTTTAATATTTTTATCATCGCACGACTACTAAGCAATAGAGAATAGGGTTGTTCTTTCACTTCAAAAAATACATATCTAGTACTATCAGATCGCTATATATATATATATATTTGTCAAAACAGGCCCGCTCAGCTAGGGTAAGGTTTCCAGGACAACAAAAATGACACACATAAGAATTAAAAGAAAAACATAGCTCTGATCCACAACGATCCCGACATTAAAATACACCTGCTATGAATCAACACGTTAGGGTTCAAACTACACAAATAAAATGCACAGGAAGGAATCCAATGGTGATGATCATAGTCGAATCTTCCCACACCATAAGATACACATTGCAGGGACAGAAATCAACAGCAGAGTTTTTTTGTTTTGTTTAAGCAATCAAATCTATTCTCAGTGCGCGCTAAACTCAATCATAGAGTTCAGATCAATCCATCCTTAATGTATGTACAGAAAACAATTGCGGACAAAACAAATCACATTCCTTAGCATAGGTATATGCAAGCTTTGGAATGAAAGCGAGGGGGTTTATAATCGATTCGATAAACATATATTTTCATGTACACGTGGTTTTGGGACATAATAGGCATGGTTCATAATCAGAGCGATTCCCAAGACAAGGCACATTCATGCATTCAATCTTGGAAAACTTACAATCCCCCTTGCATATTGATAGCTGATAACCCAAGACGCATTCCCTTAAAACATTTTCAAATCACAGCTTTCTGATAAATTCTTTTACTGTATAGAATAATAAAATGTTTTATTACCATCTATTCCCTTCCCCGATGTTTTTCTCTCTCTGCTTGCAAGATAAAATGGGGGTTTTATGCATTTGATTGCTTTACCCATTAGATCAACTCTTCTAACTCAAAACACTAAACAAATCCCTCTTTCATTTAGGGTTTAGCGCATGTTAAAAGAGGGTGTATCCACTTACGGAAATATGGCCATATGAGAGTGAACGCAAGCCTGGCGTAGCACGAGCAGGCGGTGATGCACGTTGTAGCGACGCCATGGTATGTAGCAACAGCGCGACCATCTCTCATAGTGTTTCCCTTCCAAACCTTTTATGAAATACATTGCTTGTGGGAAAAGAGTTATTGATCTAGTAAATCCAGGGTCACCTCCAATTATCCATTTAGTGCAGAGATCCTTTCATAAAGGAAAAATCAGAGATCAAACTTCAATGCATTGCTCCTTCAACGTGCCGAGCCACTCCTCACAATGCAGAGAGGTGTGTATATCCTCATACATTGAGATCATTCCTCCTTAAACACACAGATCCTGAGGAGCTCACTACCCGAGTTCCCCCTTTCGCTCAGGGTGTCCTCTCAAGGATTTCCAACCTAATTAAATAGGCATAGGTCTACTTTCCCGTAGGGTGCACCAAGTGTCCCATAAATCATGGCAGAAATACTGCCACTAAGTTTGCTAAGACAGTCCGCCCTAAAATTTGCTGTTAAGGAATTAAGTGGAGCCATAAATTTAGCCGAGTACCTGCCAACAAACAAATACTCATCTTAATTCAATATAATGGTTTTTAATGGAATTTGCATACTGAGAGAGGTAAAGGTCTAATTAACTAATCAGGATCTTTTACTTGTGGAGAAAGGAATAATATGGTTTCTTAGGAAAAGTAATAAAATAGAGGATCTTTTTCCTTACTCGCCCTTTATTTCTCACTAAGGGATTCTCCTAAGTTCTGGGCAGTTTTCCTCCAGGAGAAAATAATTGAACTAAATTCTCACCATGCCCACTATTGTCGTCATTTCCCTATCATCCTTTAAGCATTCTTTTAAAAAGAATATGTACATCTAAACTTTATATAAGTTATAATATGAGTCCCAATAGAACTAGTCTCAGTGGATGTGTGTCTTTGGTTAATTATTAAATGAAGCAGGTTGAAGATTGATTCTTCCTTTACCAAAAATGTATTTTTAAGGGCTATGACTTATAGTCTTTTTAACCCTTAAATTCCTTGGTTTTGTTTTTCCCTTTTAAACCTTTAACCATTGGTTCTTTTATGTCAGCGTAAAGATGACTTCATTTGCCTTCAAAATGGCTTAGCCCTAATGGAGTTAGTAATCTCGGCTATGATATCCTGGCCAAGATAAAATTTAGTGAAGTACGAACCCCTTCTAGGGCGGACCCCCCCTTTTTTTTTAACACCAACATACTTCAAATGATAAATAAGACTAAGTTAGCACTTATGGTTCTTTTAGTTGTTCGCCTTCAGCCCTTGTGGGCTTAGTTGAGCGTTGCTAACTGGCATCCATGCACTAGGTCTCCTGAGCTTGTATTTTTAGGTAACTAAATTATATAGAGTTTGAATTGTTGTTTCTGGTGGGGCCTTGGCCTTGAGCTCCTCACCAAAAAAATTGCACTTTAACATTTTACAATTTCAAAGCATTCGCGGTACAACAAGTGGGACATTACAGTTTATTAATTCCTACATAAATATTGGGCCAACAACATATGGTTTTATTAATTTGATGCGAATTTAGAATGCTCAGGTGATAGGTCCTCACAAGTGGGTTGATGTAGAGAAGAGAATATCAAAATCAAATGAGATTTCAATGTTTAATTTTAAAGAAGGACCAAAGAGGAATATGTTAAAGGTGCAATATTTCAAGCATCCTAAGACTGCATGCCATTTATATGATATATTCTTGGAAGCCTATGGTATATTTCCATGGAATGATGAAGTGCCGCATTATTTATGAGATTTTTTTATGTAGAGATATTTTTAAACATGAAGCGAGATTACACAGATGCTTCGTCAAAATTTTACAAGGTTGGAAAACGTAGGACGTATGCACGAGAAGGAGCCTTTCATGATCCATTGTTTTGTAAGGCTACACCTCATTTGGTTCCTCATCCACAGAGACTTGTTACATTATGATCAGAGATGGAGGCGCTCTAAGCTTTTTCTAGAGGCAAGAACCATCATAGGAGACAACTTACCATCTGCTCTAGTGGGGGTTGATGTGGGCATGAATCGACATAAAAAATGGGCTTGTTCCCGTGCACATTTTTCTTCTAAAACATATATTGAAGTAGATTCAATGATTCTTGAAGATTCCAAGGTCTATGCAAAACATTATCGAGATGGGTTGTTTGAGTTAGTCCTTCACGAGGGAGAAGGGATGGGGAGCTTATATTTTTGTACCTCATAATTGTTAAATCATGTTTTCATAGT
>LPNX010116036.1:407976-420422 GCA_001517045.1 Pseudotsuga menziesii
ATAAGGGGTTTGTTGGAATCCTGATGTATTTGAATTTAACTATACTTGACATTATGTACTCATTTAGTTTGATTTCTAGTTTCATGGAGTCACCCAATAAAAATCATTGGAAGGATGGAAAAGAATCATAAGATATGTTTTAGGGACAATTTATTTCGGTATCTTATATGATTCTACTTCAAATTTCAATTTTATAGGTTATTGTAATTGTTATTTTTCTCATAGCAATGCTGATAGGCCCAAAATCACATTTGGGTATGTTTTTAATTGTGGATCAGGGGATGTAGCTTGGGCATCAAAGAAACAACCTATAGTAAGTATGTCTTCAACCGAGGCAGAGTATGTGGCATCTACAGGGGCTTCCTATTAGATAGTATGGATGAGTATAATTATTCAAGAGTTGTTGCATGGGAAGGAAGGGCCTACAAAAGTGTTGTGTGACAATAAATTCACCATAGATATATCACAAAATCATGTATTTCAAAAAACGAGGAAACATAAGGACACTAGGTATCACTTTATCAGATAATTGGTTAATCCAAGCAAAATCTCACTGGAGTTCTGCATGTTTGAAGATCAGTTGGAAGACATTTTAACAAAACCTGTAGTAGTTGACTTATTAAATTTCACAAAAAGAACTTGGAATTTCGCATGATAAACATTGTAGATGCATCCTATGAATAAATATTTGTTGGAGAATTAATAAAGGGTACATTGTTCGAGCTAATTACTTCTCCAATATCTCGTAGGAGTTTTGTCTCAGACTCTTGACAACGATTTCATGATGACATGGTTCTATTTGTTTATGTTACATGAAATCCATGTTGGTATTTTGTTTTTGTGTAAGACAAGGATGGGCTCTGCCATTCACCACTGGTTATACTTATTTCCCCTTATCAAGCATATGATTCTGTAGGAGAGTTGAAAGGCGTGAAAAATATTGTCTTAAATTTTGATTTTGATTTTGTATCAGCCATAATAACCTCTTCTGTAGCTTTGCCTTTGGGTATTTGTATAAAATTTATGTAATCTATCTTTATATAATTTATTCGTTGTATTTCATCAATTGTATGTAGTGCACCTTCTTATATTTAACCAATGGTAAATTGTCAATATTAAATCTTATGGATCTCCCCCTTTTTCTTATAATATTTGAAAATTCAACTTCCATTTTTGAATTATTTCTAAATGGTTTTAGTTTAAAATTACTCCAAAGATAATAAAGTGGCACAACATGCATCAGGGAGAACTTTAAAAATGTATCTCCACATTAGTGGATGAATTTTGACTAAATTTATCAACATAGAAAATGCCCTTCTTTGATGAATGGGATTTGAATAGGCTTCCTTTAAAACAAAATGAGGAAAAATTATAACTTTACTGATGTTGAATTAAGCTATCCCCTTGAGATATCTATGTGTATGTGTGTCTCTATGTATGTATTGATGCACACATTTAACATAAATTCTCATAAGGAAACCTAAAGTATGCTTAGACCCCATTGGTTTTGCCCATCAGAATTTATGTGGAATACATATAACATGCATACATACCTTCATACATGTATGTATGTATGTATGTATGAATTAATGTATTTATTCCATATAAAGACTCATGAGGAAACCCAAGGGAAGCTTGGACCCCACACTCATTGTTGACATCCTTAGTAAACCCGTCAATGTATATATTTCGCTCGACCTAGTGGGATTCAAATAGACCACCAATTAGGAAAAATTTATCGAAATGACTAAAAAAAATCAAGAACAAGTGATTGAGATAACCCCTTCATTTGAAAACACTTGGAAACATCTAGTCACACCCTATAGCACTTAATTGAGAAAGATATTTTTAGTATATTGCTAATAAAAATTCATGCATGATTTATATACATGTTGCAAGACAAATTACCATGGATTAGGGGGATACCAACCTCTCCTCTTAACCACCAAAACTAAACGAAATGCAAATGCGCATGCACTCAGGGAAAACCTTATAGGAATATACCTCCTTCTTCCTTGAAATATCCATATGGAGGGTAGATCAATATCCATCTATGATAGTAGTTCATATCTTAGTGGGACTTAAATCGACTAAAACATCAATTCGACTTGAAAAAAGGATTTGATAGCTAAAACCACCTTGAATAGCCTCTTTAAATCCATTGATTCGTTAATACACAAACATGTGGAAGAAGACTTCAATAAATAACTAAATGATGGAATAATCTTTGAGATATAAGAGACATAATGAGTGTCAATACCATTGTAGTCAGAAAGGAAAATGGAAAATCAATAATGTACATAGGTTTTAGAAAATTAGCTGAGCTAACAATTAAATATCACTTTCAAGCACCTTTTCCAAACGAGACTATTTCAACAAGTATGGAAAAGTATATCTAGTTATTATCAAATGGGTATTTTGGTTATAACCAAGGGTAATTTGATTATAACCAAATTTTTATTCAATAAATGGACTAATGGGTGAATACATTTCCAACATAATGGGAAATGTTGGACCTCTTATTCTTAATTTTGAAGGATGATCATGAAAGTGTTGAGGACAAGGTGGAATATAAGCAATAACCATAGTCACAAGCTATGTTTCACCACATTACACATGCATCATTAGAATAAGGAAAAGGAACTAGTATGTGTAGTATACCAAAATTTTGGACCTAACACTGATGGGCATAAGTCCCATTGTTTATGATGTTTCTTTCATGTTTTATTTTGTATATTGGAATAACGCCCCACTTCACCAAAACCTGATGATTTTTTTGATATATTAGGTGTAATCCAATTTCATATGTTTTATGTATATGATTTCATGTGTTTCGCGTGGACTGTGGAGCACTTAATTGATGAGATGTTTGTGTTGAGCACAAGGTCTGGAGCACATGAGTATTTGATGATTTGTGCTCAGTGAGAAGCTCTGGAGCACATGAGTATTTTATGTCTTATGTTGAGAGAGAAGCTCTAGAACACATGAGTATTTAATTTTTTTTGTTGAGTGAGAGGCTCTTGAGCACATGAGTTATGAAACCTTTGTTTTGAGCAGAAATCTCTGAAGCACATGAAAACATAAGAATTGGAAGTTTTGGGAATAAGCCCTAGATAATTCCAAGTTGATGTTGAGCATAAGCTCTGGTACATTGGATCATTGGCCATTGTATCCCTCGGTGAATCGGAAAGGAGGTAAGGTACAAACCCACAAGAGGTTTTGAAATAACAAAAATATCATGTCCAGTCAATTGTAACCACTCTGGTAGCTAATTCGGTTACCACGCATGCCCAACCTACTCCATATTCCACTCGGAAAGGAGTTTATAAGGGGGGAAAGCCAAGAATAGAGGGGGGAACTGAGAATGCAGTGGATCAAGCCATGGAAAACTAGAGCACAACAACAAAAGCTCCTCTACCTTGTGCTTTATTGAATCTCCCTATCCTACAAATACATCCAAACATTGGTGTTGAGCGAGGAGCTCTGGAATTTCACTAAGTTGTAACTCCATGTTTTTTAGCGTTGAGTATGGGCTCTGGATAAGCACTAGGAGCTACTGAAAAAATTAATATGTTGAGTGAAAATGACTCTAATAAATCATTGATCTTATCTTACTTTTTCTTAAGCAATTAAATGAAATTTCAAATTTATATATCTCATCAAAGTACTGAATAAATACCTTATTATATGAGGGAATCCAACATGCAAGGAAATTTAGAGCTTCCTAACCTAGTTGACCTAACCCATACATGAATTCCTTAATGAAGAAAGTGACTAAGCTAAAGGAAAGGTGTCTAATGATTAGGGATCATGTTGTATGATACCTAAAGTTAAAATGTTAACAAATGGTATATATATATACACATATATAATTTATACATGACATGTATAAAACAATAAGAATAGTAATAATAGTAGTAACTATAAGTAATAATGAAAGCATCCACATGTTATTATTATTACTAATGATAATTAAATACTAAAACACATAACACAGTCAAAGTAGGAACTAGTTAAAAGTTCCTAAGTTAGATTTAAATAAATATTAGAATTAGTTAAATTAAATAAAAAGGGTTATTTCAAGAAATCAAATGATTCTTGATTTAACTACCCCTTTTTCTGAAAAGATTGTCTATAAAAACCCAAGCCAAAGAGAGGCTTAGGGGACAACTAGATTATTCCATAATTCTATAGGTTGATATTCAGGAGAGTTCTTGGAGAACATTTTTCCTAAGAGGAAACAAGAAACTCATACACAACCTGATATCCCAGATAGGGAAGCCTTACCTTAGGACCTCTAAGCTACTTCCATCTTGGAACCTGCTCGGGGGGGTCTGGATTGAAACCAAGAACCGTTCTAGGTCATGGTTGGGTGGAACGTGGTAGTTCCAAAATTATTCAGTTATCTAAACAAAGGTCAGAATAGTCTATGTACTTGTTAATACTGGGTATTTGAGTGTGCAGGATTTTTAGCCACTAAAATAGCTACAAATTCTAGGTATGAGGTTCTTGATTTTTCTGTTGCAATTTACAAAGGTTTTCCTATTAAATGAGGAGATTAAATTTTGAATGGGTATTAGTTTTTTATTTTCTGCATTATTCTTCCAACACTTACAGGTTAAATTCAGTTTTCCCTAATAGATGTATTTCTTGTAACAGAGGCTATATTATTAATTTAAGCTAGATTTTTCCTATTTACTTTTTAAAGTTCAAACACAACGGTAAACATGTGAGTTTAAGTAAGTATATCTCATTAACCCTAAGAGATGAAACAATCAAGCAAGAAACCACTTAAAAAGAAAAACCCAACTTTGTATCTTTTTCTCTAGTGTTATTATTAACCATCAAAAGAAGTACTTACAAGTTGTAGCATAAATTCTATGCATAAAAATATAACCTAAATATCATTGCTGAAACTTTATATATTATAAAAAAATATAAGGTAAACAAAGTTAATCTATTTTTAAAACCTACCATTTAAACATAAACAAACCCTAAACACTATTTCTAACTTTATAAATTTACCTACATAGTATGCCAGCCATCGAGACCTCTCCCGGTCTATAGGCACGATTTAATACGGACAATAATCATACTATCTACCATCAAGATAAGAATCAAACATAAATAAAAAATCATTATTAAATAATGTATCCAATTAAAGGATTCAGGATCAAATCTTGTTAGCACTTTTGGCAAAACAAAACCCACACATACAGCACTAAAACACAAACCCATGCAGCCAAGGATCAAATCCTATGGGATCATGTCTTAAAAATAGAAGTTATATCAAATCAAGCCACAAATTAAATGATGTATGATTCGATTTGCAAAATTAACAATGCTGTGAATATTTACAAATTTCCACATAAGTCAAAAGTAAACTATGATAACGAAATTAAAATACAGAAAGGATTAACCATCAAAACTTTGCACAGACTATGTATTTCACATAAGGGTTGAAATCGCAACTATGAAGCTCAAACCCAAAACCCAACCTGAAGTCGTAAACAAAATCATTTCTCTATCAATGTTTCACATTTAAACCAAACAAAATATACATGCTACATTAATCATCAAGGATCATGGCAGAGAAGTAAAAACCCCACTAAATTATCCATTAAATACATAACCCAAATATTTTAAAATAATCCATGTAAAAACCCTACTGTCTACGCTATCATAGCCATGACATCTACATTTTCACAATAGTAAGCCAAGATTACGATCATCTCCATACTAAATAATAGGAAAGTCAATCAGATCATGAATCACCATTAAATAACATAGCAAATAAGAAAATAGACAGTCACAAATTAACAAGGGTACCATTGCAAACAATGTCACTCATGTAAGTTAAACTAAATAGTTTAAATCAATACACAAAACCTCCATTAACATACCAAATCAAGAGTTTAAGTTACACACATCAAGACACATATGGTCATAGCCTTTCCAAGCTCATGGCAGTATCCATGAGAAACCCCATTTGTGAATAAATACATTTACACCTTCTATAATGCATGATTAAAAGTATACACATTCATGTTCGACATAAGTTCTATTGCAAGCAATAGCACAATCGTGTAATATAATAACACATTATCTACAAGTTGAAACACAAAGTCTCCATTATATATGTATCAAAACACTCAATTCATTTACAAACACATCTATAGAATGCCCCTTTATCTCAATGCTTTGTACCTATCACACCAAACTTTCACAAACAATAAAACCATTTCCCGCATAGAGCTCATACTCTATCACTCTTTTCACATAGAGGTAAAAGGGCTTGTGTTTTCAAATGACATACCTGTAGAAGGGTAGTGCAACCAGTCCCCATATCCACCACTGAACAACAATTTGTCACCACCTCTGTCAGCTACAAAATAGAAAATGAGGACTATTAGAAGTATGCTAAACCTCCACCTAAAAACAACAAAGTGATAACACTACAAACCCAAGTGGAGAATACACCTTCCAAAGTGTAGGGTGAACCAGATCTCAAAACCATGACAAAACTAGAGATCGAAATAGAGAAACAACCCACAACAGTCACAAATGGTTTTCCCATCCATGATAGACCAAGCATAGGTTTTGAATTCCCCCATGCCAATGATAATTTACTCCTCCACCCTATCCACCACCAACGTCGTGATATTTACCAGCATGCCTATAGTTTAAAACCCACAAATGAGATTTTGTATTGGAACCACCATCAAAACCCTCATTGACATTTATAATTCAAGGTTTCATGGAAGATAGAATATGCCATGAATGGATCTTCATATATATCATGTTGCATATAAAAATTTAATATGAAATGCTTAAGTCTTATGACTTAATCCTTTAACATTTAGGAATACAAATATTCCAAATCATATGTATAAATACTAAGGATAGGAATAAAATTTATCAAGTCCTAAGCCACACTAATAATGCTAACCAGATAGATGTAGGTCTGATAAACCCCATATATGCGTAAATAATAACACAAACAATAGTAGTAAGAATTACTAGAATAGGATTTTGGTCCTTTTGGCTTTGAAAGGAAATGGAGTAGTATAGCATAGATAGCATTCCAAGTTTAGTGGTAGTAGTAAGTTTTCATCACCTAATGAATCTGCACAATGAAAGGAGAAGTCTAAATTATTTCAACATGAAATAACTAAACCTCATAACAATCGGCACAACGAGTTACCTCTTCAAGTGGCCTCAGAAGGGATACAAGTCCTGCCACTCCACCCCTTGATACTTAAAAGTTAAGTCAAGAATTTCCATAAACAATGAACAAAACTTATAACCCGATAGTAAGATATAACTGAACGAGGATATGCACATGCATGAAAAATAATAATCAATCAGTAGAGTAAGCATTTAAACTAGTTAAAGTAAAATACACATGATACATAATTAGATAAGTAACTACATAGGAAATCCCATAGAATGGTAAGGAAAATATTACAACTTCAATTTAGAAAATCATGACCAACATATTCCATAGAAGATAAGTTAATTTTCATATTAGGTACTAGTTGACTGTCCTATTAAAAAAAAATTCAAATTTTGGGGACATTACAAGTGGTATCAGAGCCCAGTTTCAACACTAAGAGACCTAATGGGAATGCCAAACATTCGTTGCAGAAAATAAAGTATGTTTTGATATTTTGTTAACTAACATAATTTTTTCCTCTTATTAAAAAATTTGTAATTGCAGGATTAAAAAAATAGTTCACATCATGAACACGGAACAAGACAACATCCAGCAAGGAAAATTGAATACCCCCACACGGGAAGTAGAGCTAGTGGTTGAACTAAATTTTGATATACTAAAAACCATACAAAGGATTCAAGCAGACTTATATAGTTTCAAGGATGATAAGATGAATGAAAGAAAGGAACATCAAGCAATTAATGAATCCTTGCTGCAGAACATCACGGGAGGAAGCCCACAGGGAAAACCCACTCAGTAAACCAACAACTACAAGAAATAATTCTATCATACGAGGGCCAGTAGCCTGAGAGAAGAAGAAAAGGAAGAAAACACCCCTAAACCTATAGAAATATATTATCACAGTCCTTCTAGTCATGATTCTCTTTATCCTTGCAAAAAGAAACAAATAAACGATGAGGGAATCCAAGCTATGTAGTCGACAGTAAGTCATTTCCACCACTTGCAGAGAGCATCCAGAACTATGCAGTCATTATTGATTCATTTCCACAGCATCATACATTTGTCACAATATTACTAATGGTGTAGCATTGTTCATAAAACATATCAAGTCATAGTGCAACAGAATGTAACGAACTTTAAAACTGATCGCACTAATATATCAAAAAGGTAATAGATCACACCAACATCATGAGAAAATAGGTCACAACATCATAATGGATTATATCACAGTAGTAATAACAGATAATATTTGTGCAACAACTGTCATATCATATTAATCTTATGCAAAGGATCCAAATTACACACTTCCTCTCCAAAACAGGAGGCAGAATACATATGGAAAACCTAGATGGACCGCAGATACAACAGGAAATTCTTAAAAAAACTAGATCACACTAGACCTCATGCGATAATTATCCTCTGATACAATTCACCTATGATGATCTTGATCTCTCTATTTAATTGAAAAACTATATCTATAAATAGGATTGCGCCTTTACATTGAGGGTCCACTTCTAACTAACTTATAACTGCTAAGAAAAGAGACTGAATCACATGAATGAAGAGATGAATACTGGTGTTTATCCTTCCATTAAATAATGATGAATAATAGTGTACATAAATAGTACATTCCTCGTAGGAAAATAGAGTTGTATGGAGACAACTCATAAAGCTAAAAAATGGTGACTTACCAAAATATGGAAAACCCCCATAGGTGGCTAAAGCACTTCCCAAATCTATCAAGGACCTCACGAATTGGAAAAATAATGAGTGATTTGTCAAGGTGGAAAAATCATGCTAATCCTATAAAATGGAGGAAAATTCATGAAAAATGGGTTGGCAACAAAAGGACCCAGTTTCCTAGTTTGATTAGCTTTACCTTATCCATAGAAAAGAAGGAAAAGGAGAATAAAGTAGAATCTGTGGTAAAGTGTTGTATATTAATTTTGGATGGGCAAAAGGTGGTCAAGATCAATCTAGAATTAGAAATAAATCATTCCTAGGATATATATGGCATGTATTGACTTTAAGGTGCAAGTGGATGCCAACTAATTAAGCTAGTGGGTGAATAATCAATTATTTCATCCTAAGTTATGAGTGGGTTTAATATATTCAAACCAGAAAATACTTAATATCAATAGGATATTTATGGCATAATAAATCTATATGTTCACAATGATCACATTTCTTTCCACCGACACATCTTTTGTTGTAAAATATGTCATGATTATCTCTTTCACATATAATTTCATAATTAAAAGCACGAATTGTGGATGGAGGTGAATTCGGCCATAATGTTTTATGAAATCGAAGGAACATGTCATATTATAATTCAAAGTAAACATGATAGTGACAACAACATGTGCCACAAATATTGATAGGTCAAACATACCATGGCTTCTGTTGTATAAATGTCTTGATTGACATATTCACTTCTCTATGTTCATCTTTGAATTTATTGAACAATTGTATTTGAGTCATCTCCAATATATGTTTTGGATGGATTTCATATTAATTTTGATATATTCTTCATCGTATCACATCCCTTGCATTTGGTGAAACATAATAATTTTCCACCCAATATTCATGCATCATAGCTTTAACACTTTCAACGACCCTATCTTTATAGGGTTATCTACAAATAATTTCCCAACATGCAAGCTCATCATTTGCATCTATTTGTTATTGAAATTTATTATATTTGTACAATTTTTTCCGCAAAGTTCCAGTAAATTTTGAGATCTACGTTGTCAAACATTTTTTTCTAGTATTAGATGAAATAATCGTTGTGTGTATTATTCTATGTGCAACACTAGTATCTTTCTTTTTGTATTTTCATATAGTTTTTATTGCATTGACTATATTTCAGAACACATTTTGCTTCACCTTTGAATCTTTTGTCTTCTTTTGAATACCCAATAATGACCAAGCTTCCCTCAACTTCTTGGATACTAAAACACAACTCAAATTTTGAGCTTGTGTTGCCATTGATTATTTTTCTAGAAATTGTTCATGTATAGTTTTAGCACGATATCGTACAGTATGGTAAATTTGTGTGTTTCCAATTTTTTATCTATCAACATTCTGTAACATGCCGTCTTCAATGATGAAGCCACCTATATATATATTCAAATTTCAATTTTAATTTAGCATATTTCAAATATACCTAACTTGAAACATAAAAATATGACTCATAATTATATAAAAAATTACATGGTTGAAAATCTTTTATTCAATAGTATATATATATATATATATATATATATATATATATATATATATATACCTCTTACCGATTGAATATTTGCATAATTTAAGATTCTTTAATGCCTTCAACATCTTAATCAACATTAGGACATAAATTTGTATCTGCATTTGGAAACTATTTTAAAAAATACAATCATTTACAAAAATGAGTTATTGCATTTTAAACAAATTTACAATATTTGTACATACCCAGTTCAATTTTTTCTTGAGTTTGATTTTGAACATTCATATCATCAACATTTTGATCCAAATCTCTAATTACATCATCATTAGCGATGTTCTCAATATTTGTAGCTTTATTTTTCTTTTTTTCATGGTATTTGAATCTTTTCTTTTCATTATGTAAGGAAACATCTCAAGTTCAATCAGATTTCCTCTTTCACTCTTTTTTGTTGCTCATGATTATTCAATGTTTACCTTCACCTTAGAATAAATTTCCCTCAGAGAATCTTAATCATTAAAGAAAAAAATCACCTTAAAAGACTTGTCTATAAAATATTGCTCAAAATAATTAAAAAAAAATCACCATAGAATAAATTGATGAATAATCTTTAAGAAAATTTGTAGCATAAAAAATTTCCCAAAAAAATCTTCACTAAAGAAAAAAAATTTCCATCTTAGAAGATAATTTCTAAGAAGACATAAACAATTTCCCAAAAATTCTTCATTATCAAATAAAAATAACATCCATCTAGAAGATAATTTCTAAGAACACTTTACCATTAAAAATATCCAAAAAAGTATATTTATTATCAAAGAAAAAGAGGATCCATCTTAGAAGATAGTTACTAAGAACATTTTACCACAACAAGTTTTCCAAAAGAATCTTTACTATCAAAGAAAAAGAGCCTCCATCTCAAAAAATTGCTTCTAAGAACATTTTACCATAACAAATTCTCCAAAAGAATCTTTACTATCAAAGAAAAAGAGCCTCCATATTAGAAGATAAGTTTTAAGAACACTTACTAGAAAAATTTCCCTCATCTGCAACTGTGTAAAATAGCGATCTTTTAAAAATGCAAAAATATGTGTAAACATGACTCTTATAAATATGAATCTGAATGTTTTTTCAAAAAGGCGCGTCAAGTTTTTCCTGGTCGACTAAAAAAAAATAAAATGTTTTTTCGATCGAACTATTAGTTTGGCTGAAATTTTTCTGTCCGTTAAAACTAATTTTGGACCGAACTATTATATTTTTCGGACGAAAGAATTGTTGGGCCAAAAACGTGTAAATATTCAGAAATGGATATCCATCCCATTTCATAGTCTTCCAATTTCGGAGAGATTGGATTATATGAAATACTTATCATTTCTATTCACAAATAATACCATTAGTTGCATAATTCAATCTACTTTCTATACATGCAAATTTTATTGAATTTGGTGTGATCCACTAATTTTATTTATTATTTTTCTTACAAGGTGTCTAGATTGCTTCAAAATTTAATAGAATTTAGTGAAATGAAAATTCAATAACTTCTTAAAGACACTATGATTTTTTTGGAAAAATCATGGTATAAAACCTTGATGTGTTGTATTCAAAAGGGTAATTTATTTTTTTTTGTTTTGAATTGGAAATTGGGGAAGATGTTGTGTTTAAATAAAAATGTTAGTTTTATGCTAGTTTTTCAGATTGGTCCACATCAAAAAATGTTAATAATTATTGTATGCGGTTCCTGGATACAAACTTATAGGAAAATATTAGTACAATCTGTCTAGATCATCATGACATATTTTGTTCTTAATGAAAAATAGTTGAATAATGAATAAATTGTAGTCTACAAATATGGCTATTTATCATAATTTCATTAATTAACACCATACTATCAACCACTTGCAAAAAGGACATATCAAATGGTAATAAAAAAAATCCAAAAAAATAACCAATAGAAAGCTAACACAATTCTCTACAAGTTTTACTTTTACTAGAAAATTAAATTCTAAACACAAATCTAATTTTTCTTTGCTCGAATTTGACAAACTTGAAAAAACAACACTGCTT
>LPNX010116036.1:420530-439178 GCA_001517045.1 Pseudotsuga menziesii
GATGCATCCTTATATAAGGGGTTTGTTGGAATCCTGATGTATTTGAATTTAACTAGACTTGACATTATGTACTCATTTAGTTTGATTTCTAGTTTCATGGAGTCACCCAATAAAAACCATTGGAAGGATGGAAAATAATTATAAGATATGTTTTAGGGACAATTGATTTTGGTATCTTATATGATTCTACTTCAAATTTCAGTTTTATAGGTTATTGTGATTGTTATTTTTCTCATAGCTATGCTGATAGGCCCAAAATCACATCTAGGTATGTTTTTAATTGTGGATCACGGGATGTAGCTTGGGCATAAAAGAAACAACCTATAGTAAGTATGTCTTCAACCGAGGCAGGGTATGAAGGGCTTCCTATTAGATAGTATGGATGAGTATAATTATTCAAGAGTTGTTGCATGGGAAATAAGGGTCTACAAAAGTGTTGTGTGACAATAAATTCACCATAGATCTATCACGAAATCATGTATTTCAAAAAAGGAGGAAACATAAGGACACTAGGTATCACTTTATCAGAGAATTGGTTAATCCAAGCAAAATCTCACTGGAGTTCTGCATGTTTGAAGATCAGTTGGAAGACATTTTAAAAAAACATGTAGCAGGTGACTTATTAAATTTCACAAAAAGAACTTGGAATTTTGCATGTTAAACGTTGTAGATGCATCCTATGAATAAATATTTGTTGGAGAATTAATAAAGGGTACATTGTTCGAGCTAATTACTTATCCAATATCTCGTAGGAGTTTTGTCTCAGACTCTTGACAATGATTTGATGACGACATGGTTCTATTTGCTTATGTTACACGAAATCCATGTTGGTATTTTGTTTCTGTAAGACAAGGATGGGCTCTGCCATTCACTACTGGTTATATTTATTTCCCCTTATCAAGCATATGATTCTGTAGGAGAGTTGAAAGGCATGAAAAATATTGTCTGAAATTTTGATTTTGATTTTGTATCAGCCATAATAACCTCTTCTACAGCTTTGCCTTTGGGTATTTGTATAAAATTTATGTAATCTATCTTTCTATAATTTCTTCATTGTAGTTCATGAATTGTATGTAGTGCACCTTCTTATATTTAACCAATGGTAAATTGTCAATATTAAATCTTATGGATCTCCCCCTTTTTCTTATAATATTTGAAAATTCAACTTCCATTTTGAATTATTTCTAAATGGTTTTAGTTTAAAATTACTCCAAAGATAACAAGGTGGCACAACATACATCAAGGAGAACTTTAAAAATGTATCTCCACATTAGTGGATGAATTTTCAATAAGTTTATCAACATAGAAAATGCCCTTGTTTGATGAATGGGATTTGAATAGGCTTCCTTTAAAACAAAATGAGGAAAAATCATAACTTTGGTGATGTTGAATTAAGCTATCCCCTTGAGATATCTCTGTGTATGTGTGTCTCTATGTATGTATTGATGCACACATTTAACATAAATTCTCATAAGGAAACCGAAAGTATGCTTAGACCCCATTGGTTTTCCCCATCAGAACTTATGTGGAATACATATAACATGCATACATACATTCATACATGTATGTATGTATGTATGTATGTATGTATGTATGTATGTATGTATTTATTCCATATAAATACTCATGAGGAAACCCAAGGGAAGCTTGGACCCCACACTCATTGTTGACATCCTTAGTAAACCCGTCAATGTATATATTTCACTGGACCTAGTGGGATTCAAATAGACCACCGATTGGGACAAATTTATCCAAATGACTAAAAAAAATCAAGAACAAGTGATTGAGATAACCCCTTCATTTTAAAACACTTGGAAACATCTAGTCACACCCTATAGCACTTAATTGAGAAATATATTTTTAGTATCTTGCTAATAAAAATTCATGCATGATTTATATACATGTTGCAAGACAAATTACCATGGATTAGGGGGATACCAACCTCTCCTCTTAACCACCAAAACTAAATGAAATGCAAATGCGCATGCACTCAGGGAAAACCTTATAGGAATATACCTCATTCTTCCTTGAAATATCCATACGGAGGGTAGATCAATATCCATCCATGATAGTAGTTCATATCTTAGTGGGACTTAAATCAACTAAAACCTCAATTGGACTTGAAAAAAGGATTTGATAGCTAAAACCACCTTGAATAGCCTCTTTAAATCCATTGATTTGTTAATACACAAACATGTGGAAGAAGACTTTAATAAATAACTAAATGATGGAATAATCTTTGAGATATAAGAGACATAATGAGTGTCAATACCATTGTAGTCAGAAAGGAAAATGGAAAATCAATAATGTACATAGGTTTTAGAAAATTAGCTGACCTAACAATTAAATATCACTTTCAAGCACCTTTTCCAAACGAGACTATTTCAACAAGTATGGAAAATGATATCTAGTTATTATCAAATGGGTATTTTGGTTATAACCAAGGGTAATTTGATTATAACCAAATTTGTATTCGATAAATGGACTAATGGTTGAATACATTTCCAACATAATGGGAAATGTTGGACCTCTCATTCATAATTTTGAAGGATGATCATGAAAGTTGTGAGGACAAGGTGGAATATAAGCAATAACCAAAGTCACAAGGTATGTTTCACCACATTACACATGCATCATTAGAATAAGGAAAATGAACTAGTATGTGTAATATACCAAATTTTTGGACCTAACACTGATGGGCATAAGTCCCATTGTTTATGATGTTTCTTTCATGTTTTATTTTGTATATTGGCATAACGCCCCACTGCACCTAAACCTGATGATTTTTTTGATATATTGGGTGTAATCCAATTTCATATGTTTTATGTATATGATTTCATGTGTTTGGCGTGGACCGTGGAGCACATAATTGATGAGATGCTTGTGTTGAGCACAAGGTCTGGAGCACATGAGTATTTGATGATTTATGCTCAGCGAGAAGCTCCGGAGCACATGAGTATTTTATGTCTTATGTTGAGAGAGAAGCTCTAGAACACATGAGTATTTAATTTTTTTGTTGAGTGAGAGGCTCTTGAGCACATGAGTTATGAAACCTTTGTTTTGAGCAGAAAGCTCTGAAGCACGTGAAAACATAAGAATTGGAAGTTTTGGGAATAAGCCCTAGAGAATTCCAAGTTGAGGTTGAGCATAAGCTCTAGTACATTGAATCATTGGCCATTGTATCCCTCGATGAATGGGGAATGAGGTAAGGTACAAACCCACAAGAGGTTTTGAAATAACAAAAATATCCTATCCAGTCAATTGTAACCACTCTGGTAGCTAATTCGGTTACCGCGCACGCCCAACCTACTCCATCTTCCACTAGGAAAGGAGTTTATAAGGGGGGAAAGCCAAGAATGGAGGGGGGAACTGAGAGTGCAGCGGATCAAGCCATGGACAACTAGAGCACAACAACAAAAGCTCCTCTACCTTGTGCTTTATTGAATCTCCCTATCCTACAAATACATCCAAACATTAGTGTTGAGCGAGGAGCTCTGGAATTTCACTAAGTTGTAAGTCCATGTTTTTTAGAGTTGAGTATGGGCTTTGGATAAGCACTAGGAGTTACTGAAAAAATTAATATGTTGAGTGAAAATGACTCTAATAAATCATTGATCTTATCTTACTTTTTCTAAAGCGATTAAATGAAATTTTGAATTTCTATATCTCATCAAAGTACTGAAGAAATACCTTATTATACGAGGGAATCCAACATCCAAGGAAATTTAGATATTCCTAACCTAGTTGACCTAACCCATACATTAATTCCTTAATGAAGAAAGTGACTAAGCTAAAGGAAAGGCATCTAATGATTAAGGATCATGTTGTATGATACCTAAAGTTAAAATGTTAACAAATGGTATATATATCTACATATATATAATTTATACATGACATGTATAAAAGAATTGAATAGTAATAATAGTAGTAACTATAAGTAATAATGAAAGAATCCACATGTTATTATTATTACTAATGATAATTAAATACTAAAACACCTAATACAGTCAAAGTAGGAACTAGTTAAAAGTTCCTAAGTTAAATTTAAATAAATATTAGAATTAGTTAAATTAAATAAAAAGGGTCACTTTCAAGAAATCAAATGATTCTTGATTTAACTGCCCCTTTTTCTAAAAAGACTGTCTATAAAAACCCAAGCCAAAGAGAGGCTTAGGGGACGACTAGATTGTTCCATAATTCTATAGGTTGATATTCAGGAGAGTTCTTGGAGAACATTTTTCCTAAGAGGAAACAAGCAACTCATACACAGCCTGATATCCTAGATAGGGAAGCCTTACCTTAGGAGCTCTAAGCTACTTCCATCTTGGAACCTGCTCGGGGGGGGTCTGGATTGAAACCAAGAACCTTTCTAGGTCATGGTTGGGTGGAATGTGGTAGTTCCAAAATTATTCAGTTATCTAAACAAAGGTCAGAATAGTCTATGTACTTGTTAATATTGGGTATTTGAGTGTGCGGGATTTTTAGCCATTGAAATAGCTACAAATTCCAGGTATGAGGTTCTTGATTTTTCTGTTGCAATTTACAAAGGTTTTCCTATTAAATGAGGAGATTAAATTTTGAATGGGTATTAGTTTTTTATTTTCTGCATTATTCTTCCAACACTTACAGGTTAAATTCAGTTTTCCCTAACAGATGTATTTCTTGTAACAGGGGCTATATTATTAATTTAAGCTAGATTTTTCCTATTTACTTTTTAAAGTTCAAACACAATAGTAAACATGTGAGTTTAGATAAGTATATCTCATTAACCCTAAGAGATGAAACAATCAACCAAGAAACTACTTAAAATGAAAAACCAACTTTGTATCTTTTTCTCTAGTGTTATTATTAACCATCAAAAGAAGTACTTACAAGTTGTAGCATAAATTCTATGCATAAAAATATAACCTAAATATCATTGCTGAAACTTTATATATTATAAAAAAATATAAGGTAAAAAAAGTTAATCTTTTTTTAAAACCTACCATTTAAACATAAACAAAACCTAAACACTATTTCTAACTTTATAAATTTACCTACATAGTATGCTAGCCATTGAGACCTCTCAAGGTCTGTAAACACGATTTAATATGGACAATAATCATACTATCGACCATCAAGATAAGAATCAAACTTAAATAAAAAATCATTATTGAATAATGTATCCAATTAAAGGATTCAGGATCAAATCTTGTCAGTAGTTCTGGAAAAAAAAAACCCACATATACAGCATTATAACACAAACCCACGAAGCCGAGGATCGAATCCTATGGGATCATGCCTTAAAAATAGAGGTTATATCAAATCAAGCCACAAATCAAATCATGTACGATTCAATTTGCAAAATTAACAATGCTGTGAATATTTACAAATTTCCACATAAGTCAAAAGTAAACTACGATAACAAAATTAAAATACAGAAAGGATTAACCATCAAAACTTTCCACAGACTATGTATTTCACATAAGGGTTGAAATCGCAGCTATGAAGCTCAAACCCAAAACCCAACATGAAGTCATAAACAAAATCATTTCTCGGTCAATGTTTCACATTTAAACCAAACAAAATATACATGCTACATTATTCATCAAGGATCATGGCTGAGAAGTAAAAACCCCACTAAATTATCCATTAAATACATAACCCAAATCTTTTAAAATAATCCATGTAAAAGCCCTAATGTCTACGCTATCATAGCCATGACATCTACATTTTCACAATAGTAAGCCAAGCTTATGATCATCTCCATACTAAATAATAGGAAAGTCAATCAGATCATGAATCACCATTAAATAACATAGTAAATAAGAAAATAGACAATCAGAAATTAACAAGGGTACAATTGCAAACAATGGCACTCCTGTAAGTTAAACTAAATCATTTAAAATCAATACACAAAACCTCCATTAACATACCAAAACAAGATTTTAAGTTACAGACATCGACACACATATGGTCATATCCTTTCCAAGCTCATGGCAGTATCCATGAGAAACCCCATCTGTGAATAAATACATTTACACCTTCTATAATGCATGATTAAAAATATACACAGTCATGTTCAGCATAAGTTCTATTGCAAGCAATAGCACAATCGCGTAATATAATAACACATTATCTAAAAGTTGAAACACAAAGTCTCCATTATATATGTATCAAAGAACTCAATTCATTTACAAACACATCTATAGAATGCCCCTTTATCTCAATCCTTTGGACCCATCATACCAAACTTTCACAAACAATAAAACCATTTCCCACATAGAGCTCACACTCTATCACTCTTTTCACATAGAGGTAAAAGGGCTTGTGTTTTCAAATGACATACCCATAGAAGGGTAGTGCAACCAGTCCCCATATCCACCACTAAACCACACTTTGTCACAACCTTTGTCAGTTACAAAATAGAAAAGGAGGACTGTTAGAAGTATGCTAAACCTCCACCTAAAAACAACAAAGTTATAACACTACAAACCCAAGTGGAGAACACACCTTCCAAAGCATAGGGTGAACCAGATCTCAAAACCGTGACAAAACCAGAGATCCAAATAGAGAAACAACCCACAACAGTCACAAATGATTTTCCCATCCATGATAGACCAAGCATAGGTTTTGAATTCCCCCATGCCAATGAGAATTTACTCCTCCACCCTGTCTACCACCAACGTCGTGATATTTACCAGCATGCCTATAGTTTAAAACCCACAAATGAGATTTTGTATTGGAACCACCATCAAAACCCTCATTGACATTTATAATTCAAGTTTTCATGGAAGATAGAATATGCCATGAATGGCTCTTCATATATATCATGTTGCATATAAAAATTTAATATGAAATGTTTAAGTCTTATGGCTTAATCCTTTAACATTTTGGAATACAAATATTCCAAATCATATGTATGAATACTAAGGATAGGAATAAAATTTATCAAGTCCTAAGCCACAGTAATAATGCTGACCAGATAGATGTAGGTCTAATAAACCCCATATATGCATAAATAATAACACAAACAATAGTAGTAAGAATTACTAGAATAGGATTTTGGTCCTTTTGGCTTTGAAAGGAAATGGAGTAGTATAGCATAGATAGCATTCCAAGTTTAGCAGTCGTAGTAAGTTTTCATCACCTAATGAATCTGCACAAAGAAAGGACAAGTCTGCATTAGTTCAACATGAAATAACTAAACCTCATAACAATCGGCATAACCAGTTACCTCTTCAAGTGGCCTCAGAAGGGATACAAGTCTCGCCACTCCACCCCTTGATAGTTAAAAGTTAAGTCAAGAATTTCCATAAACAATGAACAAAACTTATAACCCGATAGTAAGATATAACTAAATGAGGATATGCACATGCATGAAAAATAATAATCAATCAGCAGAGTAAGCATTTAAACTGGTTAAAGTAAAATAAACATGATACATAATTACATAAATAACTACATACGAAAACCCATAGAATGGTAAGGAAAATATTACAACTTCAATTTAGAAAATCATGACCAACATATTCCATAGAAGATAAGTTAATTTTCATATTACTACTAGTGAACTGTCCTATTAAAAAAAATTTCAAATTTTGGCGACATTACAAGTGGTATCAGAGCCGAGTTTCAACACTAAGAGACCTAATGGGAATGCCAAACATTCGTTGCAGAAAATAAAGTATGTTTTGATATTTTGTTAACTAACATAATTTTTTCCTCTTATTAAAAAATTTGTAATTGCAGGATTAAAAAAATAGTTCACATCATGAACACGGAAGAAGACAACATCCAGCAAGGAAAATTGAGTACCCCCACATGGGAAGCAAAGCTAGTGGTTGAACTAAATTTTGATATACTAAAAACCATACAAAGGATTCAAGCAGACTTATAGAGTTTCAAGGATGATAAGATGAATGAAAGAAAGGAACATCAAGCAATTAATGAATCCTTGCTGCAGAACATCACGGGAGGAAGCCCGCAGGGACAACCCACTCAGTAAACCAACAACTACAAGAAATAATTCTATCATACGAGGGCCAGTAGCCCAAGAGAAGAAGCAAAGGAAGAAAACAACCCTAAACCTACAGAAATATATTATCACAGTCCTTCTAGTGATGTTCTCTTTATCCTTGCAGAAAGAAACAAATAAACGATGAGGGCATCCAAGCTATGTGGTTGATAGTAAGTCATTTCCACCAATTGCAGAGGGCATCCAGAACTATGCAGTCATTATTGATTCATTTCCATAGCATCATACATTTGTCACAATATCGCTAACGCTGTAGCATTGTTCATAAAACATATCAAGTCATAGTGCAACAGAATGTAACGAACTTTAAAACTGATCACATCAATATATCAGAAAGGGAATAGATCACACCAACATCATGAGAAAATAGGTCGCAACATCATAGCATATTAGATCACAGCAGGAATAACAGATAAGATTTGTGCAACAACTGTCATATCATATTAATCTTATGCAACGGATCTAAATTACACACTTCCTCTCCAAAACAGGAGGCAGAATACATCTAGAAAACCTAGATGGATCGCAGATACAACAGGAAATTCTTAAAAAAACCAGATCACACTAGACCTCATGCGATAATTATCCTCTAATACAATTCACCTATGATGATCCTGATCTCTCTATTTAATTGCAAAACTAGATCTATAAATAGGCTTGCGCCTTTATATTGAGGGTCCACTTCTAACTAACTTATAACTGCTAATGACCTATTGCAACAAAACTTGGTCAAATTATATATAAAATATTCAAAGTGGTTATCATTTCACCCATCGTGCTGATCTGGGCTTCCACGATACCGCCTGAGCTTGCGCAACTACCTTAACGCTGCGCAACTCAATTACCAAAACCCCTGCCCACTATTTTCACAAATTGTTTCAGGAGAAATACATGTCGGAATGGTTCTTCGATAGAAAGGTGAAAGAATTTCGTGAATTAAGGATGGGTTTTGTGACTATGGATTCTTTCATTAATAGTTTTTTTGATCTGTTACATTATGTGCCTTACATAAAGGACGAGAAAGTCAAAATACAATAGTTTTTAGGATGTCTTTTTCCCAAATTTCGACAGAGGATTGACTTTGACGTGCCTCAAATATTGGACACACCCTACACAAAGCTATGCTTTTCTATGAGCACGGATAGTTGAGGCAAGAGAAAATCAAAAGAAGCAGAGACAGGTCTAGGACCTTCTTAGACAACCACAAACCAAGTTTCAACCAACCACCTTATATAAAATAGAACAATAGTTTTCCAGCCAATAATAAATTTAACAAAATAGGTACAAAGGCATATGTACCAGCACCAAATGCTAACAAACCAGCAGCAAATGGGGGATCCATTGTTTTCCCACTGCAAATCAAATGATGGAATTGCAAAGGGAATCATTATTCCCAAGAATATAAGAACAATACCAATGGAGTCTTGCACAACTTACAAGAAGAGCCAACGGTAGAGGGCATAGCTAGAACACTGTGGATTTATGCATCCTTAGATGGCTGACATACATACCATCATGATACCATGGTTGATATAGAAGGTAAGGTTTTGAACACTTCTATTTCAATATTGATTGACCCCAATGCTTTTCAAAGCTATGCATCTCCTAAAGTTGTTGATGTATGTAAACTAGATGAAGTTAAAAAAGAGAAACCTCGGCTGGTGCAATTAGCCATGGGTATGAAACAAAACTTTTCTGAAATAATTAGAGACTGTAAGGTAAACCTAAATGGTTTTACTGCTAGAGTAAACATGAACATCCTACCCTTAGGATCGTATGATATACTTATTGGCATGGACTGGTTGGAACAACACAATGTCATGCTTGATTATTTATAGAAGTCAATCTTGTGTACACTTAGACAAGGGAATCAGGTAAATTTTCAAGGCATACCAAACAAGGTTTTCGTAAGGCAGATATCTGCTTTACAAGAAATAAGTGCTTTAGGAAAGGATGCAAATTGTTTGGAGTGAACATCCAGGACATAGAAGCTTAAAGAGAATAACACATCGAGTACTTTCCAGTTCACGTAGACTTCAAGGATGTATTTCCAGAGGATGTCCTAGGATTACCACCAAAAAGAGACTTAAATTTTTCCATAGAACTCACACTAGGGTCAGTTTCAGCTTCAAAAGCTCCTCATCATATGAGCGCACCAGAGTTGGTGGAACTCAAACTGCAGTTGCGAGAGTTGATTGAGAAGTGTGTCCCCTTGGGAAGCACCGATACTATTCGTAAAGAATAAGGATGGTACGATGGAGATGTGCATTGATTACTATCAACTTAACAAGATGACCATCAAGAATTGATACCCACTCCCTAGAATTAATGACTTGTTCGATCAATTAGGAAGAGATAATATCTTTTCAAAGATCAACCTGTTATCTGGGTACAATCAGGTATGTATTCACGATGAGGATATTTACAAAACCTCCTTTTGTACAAGGTATGACCAATACGCATTTGGAGTGATGCCATTCGGTTTAACCAATGCACCCGTGAAATTTATGTGTATGATGAACAATATAATAAGTAGATACCTGGATAAATTTGTTTTGGTCTTTATAGAAGACATCCTAGTTTATTCTAAGAGTAAATAGGAACATGAGGAGCACCTCCGCATAGTGCTTTAGTTGTTATGGGAACACGAACTCTACGCCAATTTTAGTAAATGTGATTTTGACAAACGACAGATACAATACTTGGGTAACATCATCTCTGAGAAGGGGATAGTTTTGGACCTGGAAAATATTAAATCCATAGAAGATTTCCCTACCCCTACTAGTGTCACCGACATTAGGTCCTTTTTGGGATTAGCTAGTTACTACCAAAAGTTCATTGAGAACTTTTCGAGGATAGATTTTCCCATGACCTCTTTGCAAAAGAAGGAGAACAAAGTCTTATGGACAACCAAGTGCGATGAAATTTTTCACAAGCTCAAACTACTTTTGATGACTACACCAATACTATGCATTGTGAATTGCAATGGGGATTTCGTTGTTTACACAAATGCAAACAAGGAAGGGCTCGGAGGATTCCTCTTGCAAAACTATTATGTGATCTGTTATGAATCACGTATGTTAAAAGAACATGAACAAAACTACCACACCCATGATCTTCAATTAGCATCCATGATCCACGCTTTGAATATGTGGAGGCATTACGTCATGGGGAAGAAATGTTTTCTGAAAATAAACAATATGAGTCTGAGTTATTCATTTTAGCAACCGGATCTGAATGCCGGGAAGGCCTGTATGGTTGGATTTCCTTAGGGAGTATCATTTCGATCTAAAGCATATAAAGGGAAAGGAGAACAAAATTGCTGATGCTTTGAGCCGAAAAGCTCATATGATATATGAGGTGAGTTTAAGTCAAATAGATTTGGATTTACATGAGAGTATCAGAATGACCAACATAGTTGACCCTTTCTATATTGAAATCCTCAAGAAGGTCTGAGAGGAAAGGTTGTTTCAGAAACAAAACGAGTACGAGGTAGATGAAACTGGACTTCTATGGTCCAAAGAGAGATTGTACGTTCCAGAAGGATGAGACATCAGGTCAATCATCCTCACAGAATTTCACCGGACACACTACTTAGGGCATACGGTATATCAAAAGATGATATCCGCAGTAAAGAAACACTTTTCCTGGCCTAAGTTAAGGACTGACATAGCACTTTTTATCACAAAATGTCAAGGATGTCAGCTGGTGAAAGCTGAGCACCAACATAATTCGGGTTGTTGTAGCCATTCCCCATTCCTAAATGGAAGTGGGAGGTCACTAGTATGTATTTTATCATGGGTCTACCTAAGAGTAAGAAGAAAAATGATTTTATATTTGTAGTAGTTGACAAATTGTCAAAAGCATCAAACTTCATTCCAGTGAATTCGACCTACAAGGTAGTAGACATTGCCAAAATCTTCTTAAAGGATATATTTAGATTGCATGGGATACCCAAGGAAATCATCTCGGATCAATATACTAAGTTTACCGAGAAATTTTGGATATCCTTATTCTTTAGATTAGAGACGCAGTTGAACATTAGTACTGCTTACCACCCGTAGACTGTCGGGTAGACCGAATGGGTAAACAAGACTGTAGAGGAAATTTTTAGGATGTATGCCATGAACAACCCCACCAAGTGGGAATATTATTTGCATCTTGGAGAGTTCGCATATAACAACGTATACCAGACCTCCGCCAATATGAGTCCCTTTGAGGTACTCTATGGACAAAAGTGTAGAACATGGGTTACTTTAGATAGCCCCATGGATGGGCTCATGTTAGCCCATGACTTACTAAAGGACTTGAAAAAATTGGTTACCAACTTCCAACTGAACCTTAAATAAGCACAATATCGCTAGAAGATTTTTGCATATAAGAAAAGAAAAGATAAAGAGTATCAGATAGGTGACCATGTTTACTTGAAAGTAAAAGCAAAAAGAAGCTCATTGAGCTTGGGGAGGTGTGGTAAGTTAACACCTATATTTTGTATACCCTTTGAGATAATGGCCGAGAGAGGGCTAGTGACATATGAACTAGCTTTACCTACTCACATAAGAGTACATAATGTTTTCCACACATCCTTATTAAAGAAATATGTTTATGATACTAAACATGTGATTGATTGGTCCTTGTTACGGGTGGAACTTGAAGGGGATTTTGCACCTGAACCCCTTCATACACTAGATAAGAGAGAGGTGCATCTCATGAAGTGGACCATAGTCCAATTGAAAGTGCAATGGAAGCACTTCAAGGCTGATGAGATTATTTGGGAGAATGAATCCACCATGAGAAAGGATTACCCCACCTTGTTTCATGATTTCATTCTGAGTCCCTAGAACTCGAGGGACGCTATTGTTCTAAGCGGGGAGGGATGTAATATCCTGAATTTTTGGACCTACCACTTATGGGAATAAGGCCACATTTCACATGAACCTAATGATTTTTTTGATATATTGGGCATAATCCAATTTCATATGTTGTATGTATATGATTTCATGTGTTGGGCATGGACCCCGGAGCACATAATTGATGAGATGTTTGTGCTCAGAGCAAGCTCTGGAGCACATGAGTATTTAATGTGTTGTGTTAATGAGAACCTCTGGAACACATTAGTGTTTAATGTTTTTGTTGAGTGAGAGGCTCTATAGCACATGAGTTATCAAACCTTTCTGTTGAGCAAGAATCTCTGAAGGAAATGAAAATATAAGAATTGGAAGTGTTGGCCATAATCCCTGGAGCATTCCAGGTTGATGTTCAGCATAATATTTGGAACATCAGATCTTTGGCTATTGTATCCCTAGGTGTATCCTACAAATACATATTAGCATTAGTGTTGAGCGAGGAGATCTATAATTTCACTAAGTTGTAACTCCCTGTTTTTTAGCGTTGAGTATGGACTCTAGATAAACACTAGGAATTACTGAAAAAATTAATATGTTGAGGGAAAATGACTCCTATAAAACATTGATCTCATATTACTTATTTTTAAGTGATTAAATGAAATTTTGAATTTATGTATCTCATAAAAGTACTGAAGAACTACCATGTTATATGAGGGAATCCAACATGCAAAGAGTTTTAGGGCTGCCTAACCTAGTTCACCTAACCCCTACCTGGATGCCTTAATGAATATAGTGACTAAGCTAAAATAAAGGTGTCAAATGATTAGGGATCATGTTGTATGATACCTAAAGTAAAAATTTTAACAAATGGTATATATATATACATATATATAAATTATACATGACATGTATAAAAGAATAAGCATAGTAATAATACTAGTAACTATAAGTAATAATGAAAGGATCCACATGTTATTATTATTACTAATGGTAATTAAATATTAAAACACCTACAAGAGTAAAAGTAGGAACTAGTCAAAAGTTCCTAAGTTAAATATAAATGAGTATCAGAATTACTTAAATTAAATAAAAAGGGTTATTTCAAGAAATCAAATGATTCTTAATTTAACTGCCCCCTTTCCTAAAAAATTTGTCTATAAAAAACCAAGCGAAAAAGAGGCTTGGAGGACAATTGGATTATTCCATAATTCCCCCTGATGATATTCAAGAGAGTTCTTGGAGAACATTTTTCCTAAGAGGAAGAAGGAAACTGATACAAAACCTACTATCCCAGATAGGGAAGCCTTACGTTAGGATCTCTAAGCTACTTGCATGTTGGAACCAACTCGGGCGAATCCAGATTGAAAACAAGAAGGGTTCCAAGTCATGGTTCAGTGGAACATGGTAGTTCCCAAGTTATTCGATTATCTGAACAAAGGTTATATCTTTCTATGTACTTGTTAATACTGGGTATTTGAGTGTGCACGATTTCCATCAATTAAAATAGATTCTACTTGTAGTTATGAGGTTCTTGATTTTTCCCTTGCAATTTACATAGGATTTCCTATTAAATGAGGATATTAAATTCTGAATGGATATCAGTTAGTTATTTTATGTATTATTCTTCCAACACTTACAGGTTAAATTCAGTTTTCCCTAACATATATATTACTTATAACAGAGGCTAGATTATTAATTTAAGCTATATTTTTCCTATTTACTTTTTAAACTTCAAAAAAAATGTTAAACATATGAGTTAACGTAAATAGATCTCATTAACCCTAACAAATGAAACAATCAACCAAGGAACTATTTAAAAAGAAAAACCAACTCTGCAACTTTTCCTCTGCTAGCAGATTTCATATTTCCAGGAGACTTGTGTTATTATTAACCATCAAAACAGGTACTTACAAGGTGTAGCATAAATTCTGTGCATAAAAATATAACCTAAATATCATTGCTGAAACTTTATATATTATAACAAAATATAAGATAAACAGAGTTAATCTATATTTAAAGCCTACCATTTAAATATAAATGAACCCCAAACACTATTTCCAACTTTATAAATTTACCTACATAGTATGCAAGCCATCGAGACCTATCAAGGTCCGTAGGAACGAATTATTACGAAGAATAATCATACTATATACCATCAAGATAAGAATCAAACTTAACCAAAAACTCATTATTGAATACCATATCTAATTAAAGGATTCAAGATCAAATCATGTCAGCAGTTTTGCCAAAACAAAACCCATGCATACAACATTAAACTATAAAACCACGCAGACCAAGATCGAATCATGTGGGCTCATATATTAAAAACATAGGTTATATCAAACCACCCTAGGAATCAACTCCTATAGGATTTGATTTGCGAAATTAACAACACTGTAGATATTTACAAATTTCCACATAAGTCAAAAGTAAACTACGATAATGAAACTAAAATATGTAAAGGATTAACCATCGAAAGTTCGCTCAAACTACGTATTTCACATAAGGGCTGAAATCGCAGCTATCAAGCTGGAACCCAAAACCCAACATTAAACCGTAAACAAAATCATTGCTCTGTCAATGTTTCACATTTAAACCAAACAAAATATACATGCTGCATTCTTCATCAAGGATCATGGCCAAGAACTAAAAACCCCACTAAATTATCCATTAAAGACAGAACCCAAATATTTTAAAACAATCCATGTCAAAACCTTATTGTCTATGCTATCACAGCCATGCCATCTACATTTTCACAATAGTAATCCAATCTTATGGCCATCTCCATACTAAATCACATGCAAGTGAATCACATAATGAATTACCATTAAATAACATTGCTAATAATAAAATACACAGTTGTGAATTAACAAGGCCTCCATTGCAAGCAATGGCCCTACTATAAGTTAAACTAAATCATTTAAAACCAATACGTAGAATGTCCATTAACATACTGAAACAAGAGTTTAACTTACAGACATCGAGACACATATGGTCACATCCTTGCCAAGCTAGTGGCATTATCGATGATAGACCCCAACTGTGAATGCATATATTTATACCTTCTATAATTTACGATTAAAAATATACACAATCGTGTTCGACATAAGTGCTATTGTAAGCAATAGCACAATCACACAATATAATAATGCATTATCTATAATTCTAAACATAGAGTCTCCATTATATATCTATCATAACATCTATTTCCTTTACAAACTCATTTATTGAATACCCATTTAGACCAATAATCACAAACTTTCACAAACGATAAAATATTTTCCCACACAAAGCTCACACTTTTTCACCCTTTACACACAGAGGTAAAAGGGCATGTGTTTTTGTAAGGATTACCCATAGAAGGGTAGCACAATGAGTCCCAGTATCCACCACTAAACCACACTTTGCTGCCACCTCTGTCACCTTCAAAATTGAAAAGGAGGATTGTTACAAGTATGCTAAACCCCCACCTGAAAACAACAAAGTTATAAGGCTACAAACCCAAGTGGACAACATACCTTCCAAAGCGCAGGGAGAACTAGACCTCAATGCTGTGACAAAACCAGAGACCCAAAAAGAGCAATAACCCATAGTAGTGAAAAATGGTTTTCCCATCCATGATAGACCAAGCATAGGGTTCAATTTCCCCCATCCCAAGGAGGATTTAATCTGCCACCCTATCCACCACCAATGTTGTGATATTTACGAACATGCCTATAGTTTAAAACCCACAAATGCAATTGTGTATTGGAACCACCATCAAAATCCTCGTTGAAATTGATAAGTCAAGGTTTCATGGAATATAGAATATGCCATGAATGGCTCTTCGTATATATCATGTTTCATATAGAAATTTAATACAAAATGATTAGGTCCTATGACTTAATCTTTAGGCATAAAAACATTGCAAGTCATATGTATAATGTAATATCCCCAATTTTGACCTAGCACTTATGGGCATAAGCCCCATTGATTATGATGTTACTTTGATGTGTTATTTTTATATATTGGGTCTAGAACCCCATTGCATATGAACATGTTGATTTGTTTGATATATTGGGAATAATCCAATTACATATGTTTTATGTATGATTTTATGTGTTGGACGTGGACCTTTAAGAGCATGATTGATGAGATGTTTTGTGTTGAGAGAGGAGGTCTAGAGTACATGAGTATTTAAATATTTGTTTTGAGTGAGAATCTCTAGAGCACATGAGTGTTTATGTTTGTGTTCAGCGAGAAGCTCTAGAACAAATGAGTATGAAAACCTTTGTGTTGAGCATGAAGCTCTGAAGCACATGCAAAGATAAATTGGATGTTTTGGGCATAATCCTTGGAGCCTTCCAAGTTGATGTTGAGAATAAGCTCTAGAATATTGGATCCTTGGCAATTATATCCCTAGGTGTATCATACAAGTACATCCTAGCATTAGTGTTGAGCGAGGAGCTCTGGAATTGCACTAAGTTTGTAACTCCCTATTTTTAGTGTTCAGTATGGGCTATGGATAAGCACTAGGAGTTACTGAAAAGAATTAATTATGTCGAGTGAAAATGAATCGAGTAGAATATTGATCTCATTTGACTTATTTATAAGTGATTGAATGAAATTTTGAATTTCTGTATCTCATCAAGTGCTGAAGAACTAGCATGTTATACGAGGGAATCCAATGCTCAAGGATGTCTAGAGTTTCCTATCCTAGTAGACCTAACCACCTTAATGAAGAAAGTTTCATAAGTTTAGTGATCATGTTATATGATACCTAAATAAAAATGTTAACAAATAATATATATATATATATAAGTATATATTTTATACATGGTATGTATAAAGAGTAATCATAGTAATAATACTAATAGCTATAAGAAATAAAAAAATGTTCCATATATTATTATTATTAACGATAATTAAATATTAAAATACCTACAATAGTCCAAATAGGAACTAGTTAAAAGTTCTGAAGTTAAAAATTAAACGTTCCTAAAAAAAATAAGAAAGGTTAAATAGAGAAATCGAATGATTCTTGATTTAACTACCCCTTTGATTGAAAAGTCTGCCTATAAAGAACCAAACCAAAGAGAGGCTTGTGGATCTTCCATCTTTTTGTTCAATCATTTGAATCTTCCTATTTATTATCAAGAGAGTTCTTGGATAACATTTTGTCTAAGAGGAAAAAGGAGAACTGATACAGACCTGATATCCCAGTTAGGGAAGCCTTACCTTAGGACCTCCAAGATACTTGTATGTTGGAACCTGCTAGGGGGGATCCGGATGAAAACCAGGAATGGTTCTGAGTCATGGTTGGGTGGAATGTGGTAGTTCCCAAGTGATTTAGTTATCTATACATAGGTCAGATCTGTCTATGAATTTGTTAATGCTGGTTAATTAAGTGTGCAGGTTTTCAACCATTGAATTAGTATCACCTTGAAGGTATGGGATTCTTGATGTTTCCCTTTCATTGTCTAGTACATTTTCTGGGTAAATATTTAATGATGTTGTTCCCTAGTTTATTTCTGATAGTTATTGCCTATTAGTTGACGTAAGGGTCTATGATTTACTTCTAAAATCTAGGCCTGCAATTGATTTCTTGTTTAGGATATTTTATGTTTTATTTCTAAACACTAGTTCCGCAATTGATTTCATGTCTAAATATATTCAAGGGTTTTGTGCTTCCAAATTTATTTTAGCATTTTAATTCCTATATTTAAATTTATTTCCCAAGACCTAGAACTACTTAAAACAATGCATATATATATATATATATATATATATATATATATATATATA
>LPNX010116036.1:443994-628497 GCA_001517045.1 Pseudotsuga menziesii
TTACTACTGGATCATCATTACTGGATCTAGATCATCACTCAATCTGGATCATAACTACTAGATCATCATTATTGGATCTAGATCATCACTCGATCTGGATCAACACTGGTGCTATCTCATGATTCTTCTCGTCATAGGAATTTCTACAGAGCCAGCCCTTTTTCATGCTGGTTGTAGGCCTACCCTCTTGTAGGTATTCGCCCAACACTTACATCTAGCCTGCTCATCAGAAAGGCACGCCCAGCACTCACATCTGATCATGTAGTAAACTACAATCCCATCAAAAAGGCCCAGCAATCACATTCACCAGCATGATAGGACACACCTACTATCATCTGTGAAATGGCTCAGCACTTACAACCACCAGCATGATAGGACACACCTACTATCATCTATGGAAAGGCACAGCACTCACATCCACCAGCATGGTAGGACACACCTACTACCATCTGTGAAATGGCTCTGCACTTACAATCACCAGCATGGTAGGACACACCTACTACCATCTGTGAAATGGCTCTGCACTTACAATCACCAGCATGGTAGGACACACCTACTACCATCTATGAAATGGCACTGCACTTACATTCACCAGCATGATAGGACACACCTACTATCATTTGTGAAATGGCATAGCACTTATAGTCACCAGCATGATAGGACACACCTACTATCATCTGTGACAAGGCTCAACACTTACATCCATCCAGGCGGGAACACATCCCGCTCACAATGATGGAAGGGCATGCACTCATATCTGATCATGAGGGGAACACATCCCAGCAATCATATCAGAATGGCTACTCAGTTCTTATACTGAGTGTTCCTGGTAACTGACCAGGTGCCTCCATTCCTAGAATGGCAATTGCTCTTACATCTGTCCTGCTCGACAGAATGGCCAGCACTCATATCTAACATGGAAGGGAGCAACCCTACCACCATGACAGAATGGCTCAGCCCTTATATTTGACCTACTCGTCAGAATGGCTATGGATCTCAGCACTCATATCTGACATGGAAGGAACCAATCCTCTCACCATGACAGAATGTCTCAGCCCTTACTTTTGACCATGGAAGGAACCAATCCTCTCACCATGTCAGAATGGCTATGGGTCTCATCACTTTCTCTGGGAGGAAGCCTGGATCTAGAGAACACCAAGTCTCTCCCTGAAGTACTCGAACTTCAGCCTAGCCAATGGCTTCATCAATACATCAACTATTTGTTCCTCCGTCGCAACATATAGGAGCTTCACTACTCCTCTCTACACCATATCCCTGATTAAGTGATACTTGATCTCGATATGCTTCCACTTGTCATGAAACACTGGATTCTCTGACAACTTCACGCAACTCTGGTTGTCACAATGTATACAAGTAGCATCTAACTGGAGATCAAATATATCAGACAGTAGCTTCCGCAACCATACTGCCTCACAACTAGCTGAACAAGCTGTGACATACTCTGCTTCAGCCGTACTCAGTGCCACACAGGATTGCTTCCTGCTAAACCAAGATATTGCACCTGATCCCATACTGAAGCAACATCCCAAAGTACTCTTCCTGTTGATGGAACTGCCTTCCCAATCTGAATCAACATAACCTTCCAGGTTAATCTTCTGATTCGCATCGTACTTGAGCCCATAATAAATTGTACCCTTCAGGTACCTTAGAATATGCTTTGTAGCTGTCAAGTGAACACTCCTCGGATCTGTCAAGTACTAGCTCAAGGTGTTCACAGCAAAGCAAATGACTGGTCTCGTGTTTGTCAGGTACATCAATGACCCAATCATCTGATGATACATCATAGCATAAACCGACTCTGACGAAGCATCACTCAATAGCTTCAGGTTCGATGCCATAGGTGTGGCCATCGCCTTGCAGTCCATCATCCCGAACCTCTTCAGGATCTCTACTGCATACTTCCCTTGTCCAAGGAAGATCCCATCTATACTCTGCCACACCTCCATACCTAGAACAGTAGTGCATCGACACATAACAGGAGCATCACTGGTCTTCCACCTTCAACCTTGGATCAAAGGTTGGAATTCGCTTCACTCTCAGTAAATCCTAGAATCATCAGTAATCTACCCATCCTATCGTACCATGTCGAACCTCAGGATCTTCTGCAATCACTCCCTCTGAAGTGGAGCATCATACTCCCTCTGTCTTCCATACTCTATGAACTGAAACATTCTATACTAGAGTGACAAGTAGTATCCATCTAGGATCACTGGATACTAAGATCCTCTCTCTTGAACTTATTCAAAAGTTCATCTTGCACCCATCTGTCAGCTTGTCATCCTCTATCAACCTTGTAGCAAAGGTTAAGATATTCATCAATCTCATCATGTATGTGTTATCCCATGGGTGCCTTCTGAACTCGTATAAGGCCTTCTTTCATTTGCACACATGATTATGCATGTCATGTGACTTCACTTCTATTAGCTGTAAATATTTCTTTGTATACTATGCCTTCTCTTCATGAGAAGCCTCATGCTACGAATCTTGCTTTGTATCCCACGATGTTTCCATCTACTGCATGATGGAACTATGAACTTCTCTTCAGGTCTCGATACTATGCCCAGACATCATTCTTCTTGAACTGATCTTCCCTTTCTTCTTGGTGGCTGGAAGGTCCTGCATCAATGATGTCACTGCACTCATCATATTATTCTTTGTCTTTGAACTGTCGTCACTTGTTCTTCGGAACAAGTATTCATTCTTCTTTCCTTGTAGGCGATTATGTATGCGATATTTCCTACAAGTCAAATGCAATTGTATGGTTAGAAACATTTCATAAGGAATATTTATACTGGCAAACACTTATGCATAAATATATGATCATGCAACTACTTTAGCCAATACAACATTCATCCATATCTCATTGAAAATTTCTAGATTCCTTCCATCTCTACCAAGACAACATTGAGATTGTGCACTGATCCAATATGTCAGCAAAGAGGTTTCATTCTAGATAAGTAGCAATGGAGAATTTGTATAGCCCCATGAGCTACTTACCCATCACATGCATA
Source organism: Pseudotsuga menziesii (assembly GCA_001517045.1). Lineage (NCBI taxonomy): Eukaryota > Viridiplantae > Streptophyta > Pinopsida > Pinales > Pinaceae > Pseudotsuga > Pseudotsuga menziesii. Next base: position 447,027 of record LPNX010116036.1, read on the forward strand.
TTAGTAGTATTCTATCATTAATGCAAACATCCTATCATGCATAATAAAATAACTGAATATAAACAAATGCATAACAAAATAATATAATGAAATGACAATTGAATACTTATCTTTATTTGTTTCGAGGGTAGAATCCTTCTTGAGACTTCAGCATCATCGTCTTCTTCATTCATAATAGCATCGTTTCTTATCCAAAAGATAAGGTGGATAAGAAGTTCTTCATATTCCTTATTGATTGAGGGATTTTCTTTGGATGGCGAAATCTTGATCTTCAATTGCACCCCTCTTCTCTTCTCTTCTTATGATTCAAGCTTCTTCTTCTTCCCAAAGTTTGCTGAAAGTAATCACTTCCTTCTGGAACACATTCCTTGAATGAATTACATGATCCTGGGAGGCCATTCAAGGTGGCCATCATCACTTTTGCATTCTTCACTTTTTCTTTTACCGCTTCAAGTTGTTCTTGATTTGAGAGACTCTTATGACTGCATGGTCTCTGCATTCTAGATCTTCACATTCTTCAACTGGATTCTTTAGGTCATATTCTGATTTTTGTTCTTCCCTTCAAATAGCTTGAAATTATGTTCTTCCGTTCTGCAACCCCATTCTGTTGTGGATTATAAGGAGTTGACAACTCCCTCTTAATCCCTGCTTCTTTGCATAGCTCTTTGAATTCAATCGAAGTGAATTCTCCACCATTATCTGATCAAATCGTATTGATATTCTTTTCAGTATGGTTCTTGATCAAGGCTTTGAATTCCTTGAACTTGCTGAACACTTCATCTTTGTTTTTCATAAAGTAAATCCATGTCTTTCTAGAAAAATCATCAATAAAAGAAACATAGTATGCATACCCTCTTAGTGAGTTTGATGACATTGGACCGCATACATCGGAGTGGATGATTTCTAGAATGCCTTTGGCTTTGTTTTTTCTGCTAGGAAATGTTTTCTTTGTATTCTTCTCGTTCACACATCCTTTGCAAACTCCATCATGCTTTGTTTGGAATGCAATAGGTAGTGCTTTGTAGTGCATATGTGCAAGCCTTCTATACCAAAGCTCATTTGGCACTACTGTATCATGGATCAAGGCTTGTTCTGGATGACCCTTCAATTTGTACAAGCCTCCTTCTTGTTCTCCAATCACTAGCGCATCATCAATTTTCTTTCTTTTTGGCCACATGATGACTTGACCATTGATGAATGCAACCCACATTCCTTTTGCATCCAAGGCTGAAATGGATAGAAGATTATTCTTAAGTCTTGGAACAAACAATACTTCTTTCATTGTTAGAGACTTACCAGAGTCTAGCTTGTATGAAGATTCCCCACTACCTTTTATTGGATATTGGTAGTCATCTCCTAGTTTCACCTTGTGAGGTGATTCATGTCTGACAGTCTTACAAAGTATTCCTTGAATCCCGTCATATGTTTGGAAGCCCCACTATCTATAAGCCAATCATCATTTCCATGAGTAATGTTGCCTGTGAGAGCTGATATCAGAACATATTCATCCTTGCTTGAAGAATCTTCACTTTCATATATGGATCTCTTTCTGGATGGTTCATCATCCTCTGCAGCATGAGCATGATGTCTCCTTTGGCCTTGTCTCCCTCTGAAACTGGAACCTCTATACTCATGTAGGTGTCCAATCCAGTTTCTTCAGAGAGATCAAATACTTCTATGCTTGGAAGTTGTCAACTTCAGAAAGCGTATCATCAAGCTATTGTGATAGATGATATTGAAATGAGAACCTCAAATGGAAATACAAAAGATTAGATCTTACCGATTTGAGGTGTCCGTCCTTGTCACGGAGTTTGCTGATCTAGGGTTTGTCACAGAAACTCTAATTTTCAAAACTTGGAAACTTTCAAATATGATCAGACAAACAGATATATCTCTTCAAATGGAGCTGTCCAATGTACTCCTTTTCTGAAAACAGTGGAGGGAAGCTCCCGAACAGGAAGCCCTGATTTTTCAATTTCTTCTGCAGAAATGCCTATTACTGTTTCTATGATATCTCCGAAATTACTACTCCTCTATGTCTGAAATTTCATAATAAGGTAACCATGTATGTTCCTGATCCAACACCTTAGGTTTCATTATAATTGGTTTCACCATTTTGTATTTATGATCCTTTTCCCAAGGTGACCTGTTACAGGACTGTTCAGAACAGTGAAGTTGTACGGCATGCCACATGTCACTGGTTCATCTTCTGAGTCTGATATTTGGCCCACCAAAATTAAAGCCCATTCCCTTTCTGGAACATCTTCAGGAATTCCATTTGCACCTCTGTAGCTCAAGATATTGCAGATCTCCCCAGATGTCCTGTTTAGGGATAAATTCTAAAAGAGGCTGGAACCCTAACTTGGAGAGATCATATCACCTGGAGTACAGCGAATCTGAGACTAATTTTTGAAAACCCGATTCATCAATATTGTATATTTGGTTCCTTCAATTTTTAGATTCTAAGACTTCGCCAATCTCAGAATATAGAGACTGTACCAAAACTTAGCAGTTTTAGTATTTAGGGTTTCTCCTGGCTCATGGTCAAACTAGGGTTTGACTTTCCTGGAGTTTTACCCAACCAAATTTCTTGATCCAGGTCTCTAAAATTCGGTTTTGATGAGAAGAATAACCCTATTCTGGTCTCACTCAAAAATTCATCTTCTATATAAATCCCTAATTTCCACATCGAAACTGAAAATGCTTGAGATTGAATTCCGCATCGATAGAAAGATGCACCCTTCAATGGGGAGTCATCTTAGCATACTTTTGCTGAAAATATGTGGAGGAAGATCCACAAAATAGGAATCCCTATTTCCTGTAGCTGCACAATGTCTTCTTCTCAGGTTATTTCTGATACCATGTTAGTATTTCATCACATTTAAGCTAGCATTATGATCTTAGGATCTTTTCACTGAGACAATAACAAGCACAGCAATAAAACACAAGCACATCACAAGAGACAAGAGACACAAAGAGTTTTCCTCAGGGAAACCATAAAGGAGAAAACCCTGCAACTTCCTCTAAGATAGAATCAACACCAAAACAGTAAGAGATCTCCCAAAATAGCAGTAGTCTTCTGTCTAGTCCCAAAATTTCCTTCTCCAGTAGTGCGCCACACTTGGGAGAGCAAGTGATGTATTTCAAAAGTGATAAATAGAGAGACTCTCACTCTCTATTTATATTCATCCATTCACTTGAATTTCCTTTTCACACGTAGGCTCAACCTAATAATTACTACTCGAGCCTACACCTTAATTAGTGTATAATAACTCAAGTGCCCTGAAACTGTGGGGAATTACCTAATGACTTGATATGACTTGATTACATTATTAATCCTCCCGATCGGAACATCGAGGCATGACGACATGACTCAAATACATAATAGAGACATCCCAAAATAAACATCGGGTTACAATATATAAGATACATAGAAGAATACATTCCGAAGTTACATATACATCAACAAAGACGGGACAAGAAGTGAAGGCTTGGCTTCTTGGGATAAAGAAGTACTTTTAGGTGCAGGATTATTCAAGAAACATGAAGGCATGAGTTTCCATATTCAATTTGAACGGAAGGGCATCCATTTGGTGGGAACACTGCAAGTAGGTAAAAAGGATCAATGAAAGGAAACTGAAGTGGAAACAGTTCAAGAAGTACTTCAAGTAGAAATACCTCTCTGACAGGTACTATGATGACAAGATGAAGGAGTTCCATGAACTGATATTGGGACAGCAAACCATGGATGAATATGAAAATAAGTTTTTGGAGCTCTTGAGGTATGTCCGGTACATTAGAGATGAAAAAGTGAAGGTCCAACAGTTCCTAAGTGGATTTCCTCAAGCTTACAAAGATAGATTTGAGTTCTATGAGCCGAGAAATCTTGAGGAAGCAATAAGAAAAGCTAAGTATTGTTATGAGAAAAGTAAAGGAAAACCTGACTACCATAAGGCATGGAAGGACAAGAAGAATGAAAAGTTGGACCAAAGAAAGAAAGGTTTCAAACCTTCTAGATTAAATAATCAGTAGAAGCATCCCTCCCAAGCTGCGAGTGATCTAGTTGAAGTGACAGGTGGAAATCCTAAAGAGCCACATCCGAATAAAGGTCCACTCAAATGTTGGAAATGTTAAGGACCTCACTTGCGTAGAAATTGTCCACTTGAGAATGAGAATGCAAGACCAAATTATAACATTCAAGAAGCAGAAACAGTGGGTGAAGTAGCAAGGGTCGTCCCTAGGATTTATGCAGCGCTGGAGGACCGCCAGGAAGATCACTAGTCAACTGTGGTTGAAGTAGCAGGTAATATTTTTGAGCAATCTATTTCTATTTTGATTGACCCTGGTTCTACACACAGTTACATTACTCCTAGAGTAGTGGACATTTTTGCTTTTAAGAAGGTAAAGCATAGGAAATCTTGGTTAGTTCAGCTAGCCACTGGAACTAAGAGAAAAGTTAGTGAAATGGTAGGGAAATGTCCATTGATCATGGATGGGATGGTCACTTGTGTAGATATGAATGTTCTACCGCTTGGTTCCTATGATGTTCTCATTGGGATGGATTGGTTAGAAGCTCACAAGGTGAAGCTTGACTGTTACAATAAGACTTTCGAATGCATGAATGAAGAAGGGAACCTAGTAATTGTGAGAGGCATTCCAAAGGTGATTTCAGTACGGAAGGTTTCAGCAATGTAGTTAAAGAATTTCTATAGTAAGGGTTGCCATTTTTATGCAGCTCATATTTTGGAGGCATCAGGAGATGAAACTCCTAGGTTGGAGGATTATCAGGTGTTATGGGAATTCAAGGATGTGTTTCCTAATGAGATCCCAGGGCTTCCTCCAAAGAGGGACATTGATTTCACAATTGAACTTGTGCCAGGAGCAGCACCAGTGTCCAAGGAACCCTACACGATGGGTACACCGGAGATGCTAGAATTGAAAATGAAACTACAAGAGTTGTTGGAAAAGAAATACATCCGGCCAAGTGTGTCTCCTTGGGTAGCACCAGTTCTATTTGTAAAGAAGAAATATGGTACACTCAAGTTGTGTATTTATTACAGACAGTTGAACAAGGTTACGGTGAAGAATAAATATCCTTTGCCTAGGATTGATGACCTCTTTGATCAAATGAGAGGAGAAAAGGTATTTTCCAAGATTGACTTGAGGTCTGGTTACCATCAGGTAAGAATCAAGGATGAGGACATTCATAAGACAGCCTTCAGGACAAGGTATGGGAATTATGAGTTTGTAGTGGTACCATTTGGGCTCACAAATGCACTAGCTACATTTATGTGCCTTATGAATAGTGTCTTCAGCAAGTATTTGGACAAGTTTGTTCTTGTTTTCCTTGATGGCATTCTTGTTTATTCTAAGAATGAGGAAGAACATGAAGAGCATTTGAGTTTGACATTGCAATTACTCAGGGAGCACCAGTTGTATGAAAAATTGAGCAAGTGTGACTTCTATAGAGATATAATTTAGTATTTGGGTCACATTATCTCAAAGGAGGGTATATCTATGGACCCTGAAAAGATTGAAACCATTATGAATTGGCCTACTCCAAGAAATGTGACAGATGTGAGATCTTTTATGGGACTTGCAGGATACTATAGGAGGTTCATTGAGGGATTCTCCAAAGTTGCACATGTCGTCACCTCTTTGCAAAAGAAGGGGATGAAGTTCGAATGGACATCGAGGTGTGAAGAAAGCTTCCAGAGGTTGAAGAGTCTTCTCACTAGTGCACCAGTATTGAAGGTTGCAAATCCAGAGAAATATTTTGTGGTATTTACCGATGCATACAGACAAGGGATTGGAGGAGTCCTTATGCAAGACAACCACGTGATATGTTATGAGTCAAGAAAGATGAAGGAACATGAGAAGAACTATGCCACTGATGATCTAGAGCTTGCAACCATAGTACATGCTCCTAAGATGTGGAGGCATTACTTGATGGGTAGGAGACTTGAGCTCAGAAAATATCACTGTGGACTGAATTATTTGTTTGATCAGCCTACTCTGAATGCCAGGCAAGCAACATGGTTGGAATTTTTATGTGAGTTTGATTTAAAAATCAAGCACATAAAAGGGAAAGAAAACAAGGTAGCTGATGCACTCAGTAGGAAGGTACAGGAAATGCATGTGGCATCCCTTAGTATTTGCCAATCAGATTTGAGGCAGCAGATTGTTAGTCATGCTGTTGGAGATGAATTGTATGAACAGGTAAAAGACAAACTGCAGCAGCAAAGTCTCGAGAAGAGGTATGAGGGATATAAATTGGAAGAAGATAGACTTCTAACTTTTAAAGGTAGAATTTATATTCCACATGTAGCATATTTGAGGAGAGTTGTTATGGATGAAATCCATCAAGCTCCATATTCTGGTCACCCAGGATATCAGAAGACAATTGCTACATCTAGAAAGCAGTACTTTTGGCCCAGTATGAAAAATGACATGGCTGAATACATTTCAAGGTGTATGAAATGTCAACAGGTAAAGGTTGAGCATCAACACCTTGCAGGTTTGTTGCAGCCTTTACCAGTTCCGGAATGGAAATGGGAAGTTATTTCCATGGATTTTATTACAGGATTTCCAATGACTTGGAGGCAACATGATTCCATCGTGGTTGTGGTGGACAAGTTGACAAAGGCAACACATTTTATACCAGTGAAGTCTACGCACAATACTGATGACATTGCAAAGATATTCATGAAGGAGATTTTCAAATTGCATGGATTGCCTAAGGAAATAGTCTCTGACAGAGATGTCAAGTTTAATTCCAACTTTTGGAAGGGGTTGTTTGCAGATTTGGGTACAAAGTTAAACTTCAGCACTGCATACCATCCTCGGATAGATGGTCAGACATAAAGAGTTAATCAGGTGCTAAAAGATATGCTTCGCATGTATGTGATGGACAAACCAACCAAGTGGGAAGATTACTTACACTTGGTAGAGTTCGCTTACAATAATGGACAGCAAGCATCCTTGGGGATGAGTCCATATGAAGCTTTGTATGGAAGACGGTGCAGGACACTAGTGACTTAGGATAACCCAGTGAACAGAGTTGTGCTTGGACCAGAATTGCTCAAGGAAATGGAGCAAGAAGTTGTAAAGATTAGGCAAAATTTGAAAGCAACACAAGACAGACATAAAAGCTATGTTGATAAGCATAGGATGAATAGGGAGTTCAGTGTTGGGGATCATGTTTACCTCAGGGTGAGAGAAAAGAAAAGTTCCTTGAATCTTGGAAGTTGTGCCAATCTATCACCTAGATATTGTGGGTCGTTTGAAGTGCTTGAGAGAATAGGGCCTATTGCATATAGACTTGCATTGCCTGCTAATCCTAGAGCTCAAAATGTTTTTCATGTTTCTTTGCTTAAGAAATATGTACATGATCCTAACCATTTGATAAATTGGGATGTGATGCAGGTGGAACCCGAGGGAGAGTTCCAAATCAATCCAATGAGCATCCTCGACAGGAAGGTCACAATGCTCTGGAACCGAGCCATAGGGCAGGTCAAGGTGTAGTGGGATCATTACAGACCTGAAGAGGCTACGTGGGAGCTAGAGGATGCCATGCGATTGGCACATCCATTTTTGTTCAATCCTGCGAAACACTGAGGTAGTACCAATGTAGCTTTTTGTTCAAATTTTGTAAAGCACTGAGGACAATGCTATTGAAGAGGGAGGGGAATGTAATACCCTGGTTTTGACCCCGCTTGCATTAAAATACATGATACATATATTGTAAATAATCTTCGTGCGGAGCTAAATGCCAAGGCCCCACCATAGATTTGGTTCTGTTCTGTTTCTATTTAGGAATGGTCATCGATGGTATGTCGAAACATGCAACATATATTTAAATTTTGACGTCATGTAAATGTGCATTTTAATTAATAACCCAGCCAGCTATGTTCACTACAACTAAAATGAGAAGGGGCATGATTCCAAAGGATAAGGACAGGGAATGTTGAACATTGAGTCATGGGAGAGGAGCCATGTGTCATCCCCACCCTTAGTTGTTTCATTGCTAGTTGGGACAGCGAATTGGCTGGCAGGAAGGCCACACCCACGCTGCTCACACTCTCTCCACTATGCATCTTTTGGTCTTTCCACTCACCAGATCGTGAGTCTGTTCGTCTCCTCTCATGTGAGCTGAGTAAAAGAATCCACATTCCATCATTGGGGGTTGGCCTTCTCTCTCGGGATCGCTAGTCTGTGGGTTTTCTTCCCTATTCATGCAGAAGATAATTCTTTTGCCTCACGGATTGGATGACTACGGGTTTATTCTTTACCGGGGATTCACGCAGAGTTTGTGCTTTTCCCATCCTTATCAGAAATCGTATTGTCCTGTTAGTTCCATCATTGAATTGTAGCTGGATGTTCTGGATAGTTTTGTGGGCTGCGTTTTTGTCTCTCACGCATAGTTGGAAGTCGGGACCTGTTTCATTCCATGTCTGTATAATTTTTCCCAGCGACTGCAGTGCGATTTGTGTGTTGTTGGATCAGGGTTGATCGTGGAATGTCATTTGCCACGATTTGTTTGGCTGCGTCTTCTTTTCCTTTTGTGGTGGTATCGCTTGAAGGACTGCTGTGAGTCCCTACATTCTGTTCAACTGTGTTTTTCCCTGTAAACTCTTGAATAGCTGTTTGGCTGCTCACATGCAGTGGATTTGTCCCCAAACTATTTGGGGTTGGTGAATGAGGGCCTGAGGTGCTTGATAAACCTGGTGGGTCGAGAACCATATGGACAGATCCATTAAGATGTATTTCTTCTCCACATCCGCTGAAGAGCACTGGAGGGAAGATCAGGGTCTGAGGGACTGCGTTGCAGAGAAGGGATTGAATTCCTTATGTTGGGTGTGTGTGGGTGTTCTAGAATCTAGGCTGGTTCTGGTGTTGGTGTCTGCATCTCTTCAGTGAGCTCGCCAGCTTAGCATTAGCCTTTCCCAGCTCCTGGATGGCCCGATAAACCCAACTCTGTTGGCTTGGCTGATCTGTTGTTCACCTGACAAACCCAACCATGTTGGCTTGGCTGAACTATATACCCTTGTGGTGTTGTTACCTTGGCTATGTGTAAGCCTGTTAGTTCCTTATTCCTTGGAGAATCATGCCCATCTCGGGGGTGGTAGTGTTGCTGAGATATTAAGGAGCACGCGGGCCTATGATTGGGTGGAACGTTGCAGCGACGTAGCTGGTTGCGGAACAAGCTCCTTACAAGATAAGTAATTTTGTCTAGTTTACTTCTGCAATCCTATTTACTGTTAATAATCATGATGGACATGTTGAATGCTTGTACGAATGTATGTTGCTTCCGCTGTGTATGATAAATAATCACGTATGCATGTGTTAGTTCAAGCATTTTACTTCAGCATTTCAGCAATGATTATGAATGTACATGTTCGTGGGGAAAGATGTGCCAAATGTTTTGGTGTGTAGTAGCGTCTTTTTCGCCAGTCGGAGAGTTGGGGACGTGACAGATAACCAAAGTAATAAAGCTACGAATTCCAAACTAACACCATCTAAGACTTCTCAGGGTGTGTATATATATTTTTACAAAGAACCAAGATTATAAACAAACAATTTCTCAATAATAAAAGTAACCCATAAATGAATTATACATTCACGATATCGATACCATCTAATGGTATGAAATTTATGTTATAAATATACAATACTCAACATAAGTCAATCTTAATTCATAATAACCAAACCACATAATTGAAACACAAAGGGTAATTATTCTAATCGTATATCCAACAAACTTCCACATAATAAGTCACACAATTTTTATGGAGATTAAAATATCATATAATGAAACAGAGGTCACGGGATAAAATCATGTGGGCATGAATTCCCATAAAATTATTTACAGTAAACATCGCTTATAACCATCGTGATCCATGATCAAATCCTGTGGAGGTCACAACAATACATTTAGAAATCACCATGTCGAATCCTATAGGATTCACTATCATCCTACCCAACGTTGCAAACATTTCAACATATCTCTACACAAAGGTTAAAACCCCCAAATAAATTACATGTTGTAACCATTTCGTGGCCCTCAACCATTTTTATGCAAAACATTAAACACTATCATAACCCATTAAAACCCTGTCAATGCTAAGCATTTAGCAATGACACTCATTCAAAGGGTTACACCCACAATCATGACCTTCACATTTAATTACAAAGGAAGAACCACAACTATGATTTAAACCATAAAAATGATATGTCATTGATCTTTTACACAGTCACAACTCTAATGGTGAGAAACACCATTTCCATCTACAACATGGATCCAAAGGCCAACCAACGTTGTTAACAATCCATATAAAAAATTTAAAACAAGGATTAGCAGACAACACAGAGTAAAGCTAGCGGTAAGATAAGAATCATAACCACGATAAGCATAGAATGCAAATGATCTAAATAATAACCATTATAAACAAAAATAAGAGTTTACACAGTTGTGTACCCAAGGCCTTGCACCATTTCAATCAATGTTGTTGTCGCCTTTAACAAAACATAACGATATTTATAATTCACGGAGCCTATAAATATTCACCATTGCCAACATTATTGCATAGAATATCCATTTGCAAAACCCAAAATACATGTAGTCTCTGCTCGAAGGCGCTAAACCAAAACATAAAACCCAAGTCATAAATACAACACTGGATGCTTCACATAAATTTATAGACAGTCCCTTTCTCCTTTCGCGGCAATTAAAACCAGACTAAGCATTCAACCTATGACGAGCTTCAAGATTTGTCACAAAAACCATACCAAAGAAAGAATAAGTTTTAAACTTGTTACAGCAGGGCTTACCTATTTTGGGTATGGTGTTGACCCCAGGGCAACCCATGACCCACGACCCACACTGTCCATACCATGTAACCTACAACAAAAACATGACACGATGAGAAGTATGTTGTAAAAACCAAACTGAACAACATTACAATGATTTTAAACCAGAGTGGAAGTCATACATTCCAACGCAGTAGACCTCCAAAGCTCCAAGCCACAGAGTAGAATAGAGGTAGAGCTCATGCATCCTTATTGCAAATGAATCAAGCCATCGTGCTAGTCCAATCCTTAAGTTTGACACCCTTGATTTCCCATTTGTATTTAATTCGCGACCCTGGCTCCCATTAGCAAAAATCAAAACCCAAATTGTATAGCTCATGCCACCTTCAAACGCATAGCAACGTTTAAACCCCATGTAACATATAAACCCCAACATGGACGTTCTATACTTGGGGTGAATCCATAGTTCATGGCATATGTAATGTTCCATGAATGGCTAGAGATATGTCTTCAATATTTTACACAAAGACTTTAATAAACCAAGAACCATGTTATAAAATGATAAGTTATGTACATTATCCCATACACCATGACAATATTAACATACATGAGAAATTAAATAAAGGTCATAAGTCCATAGAAAGATTAATGGTAACCAATGCAGCATAGGCTAGTAACAACATCATTGCATAAATATAAACTAACAATCGTAACAATATCTCTAGGAGAGGTCTATAAGTTTATTTGCCATCCAAAAAATATAGAAAGTATGTCTTTAGGTCACCATCATTGTCAGTTTTTCGTCGTCAAGTGCACCTTCATGTGACAAGGAAAGAAGTGCATTAGTTCCAAAAGAACTAAGTAAGCCAAGTAGCGACAAGTGGAAACAATTACCTTTTCAGGTGCTTACAAGGGAAACAAGTCTCACCACTCCACCCCTTGACAATACAAGTCAAGTTGGACTTATTCATAAACAGTAATGAAACTTTACATTCGATAAGTAAAGAATCAAAACAACATACATACATATAAATACATAACTATCAATTCAGATATTAAACCAGATAATGATAACACATCATTTCACTAATAACAACATCAAGAAACCATAGAGAAGGAAGTAAGAACAGCTTACGACAATACTATGCAGTGAAAGAAAATATGACAGATTTAGCATAAGTTCAGTTAATGTATAGTTCATGCAGGGAATGACTAGACTAATATTTTTTTTTCGAATTTTGGGTACATTACAAGTGGTATCAGATTCAAGTTTCAACACTAAGAGACCAAATGGGCATACGATACATTCATTGCAAGGAAAATAATGCATGTTTTTAAATTTTGTTAACTAACAAATTTTTTTCCTATTATTAAAAAAATTGCAATTGCAGTATTTTAAAAGAACATTTTAGATCATGAACACTAAAGGAGATAAAATCCAGAAAGGGACATTGAATAGCCCCACCCAGGAAGTAGAACTGGTAGTGGAACTAAATTCTGATATAATTAAAACCATACAAATTCTCCAAGCAAACTTGCAGAGTTTCAGAGATGATAATTTGAATGAAAGAAAGGAACAACAAACAATTAATGAAGCATTGTTGCGAGACATGATGGGAGGAAACCCGCAGGGAAAACCCACTCATTCCACAAACAGGTTCAAGAAAGAATTTTATCATAAATGACCTAGCAGCCCGAGAAAAGAAGGAAAATAGGAACATACCCCTGAATCTCCACAAGGAGATTATCATATTCTTTCTAGTGATGTTTCTCTTTCTCCATGCAGAAAGAAACTAAGAAATGATGACAATCTTCATGGACAGTTCCAAAAACTAAAAGCCCCAACCTATGAAGGAGAGACGAACACAGGGGAGAAAGATGAGGAATGGATTTTTAGGTATGAGAAAATATTTATGATTTCATAACTACTCTAGCGAAATGAAATCCCATCTAGCCATCTATAACTTAAATGTAAAAGAAACTAAATGGTGGATAGACTTGAAGCATATGAAGAAAAATGAGTTAAGATAAATACGGTGGAGTAAGTTTCACAAGATTTTTCAAGAGAAATACATGTCGGAGAAGTTCTTCGATAGAAAAGTGAAAGAGTTTCACAAGTTACGTATGTGATCCAAGACTATGGATTCCTTTATTAACATATTTTTAGATCTATTGCATTATGTACCCTACATCAAGGACGAGAAAGTAAAAATACAACATTTTTTAGGATGTCTTCCTCCCAACTTTTGGGAGAGGATTGAATTTGACATGCCTAAAAAATTTGACACCATCTTACACAAAGCTAGACTTTGCTATGAGCATGGAAAGCTGAGGCAAGAGAACATTAATAGAAGTAGAGACAGGTCTAGGACCTTCTATGATAACCATAAACCGATTTTTAACCCACCACCGTACCAAAAACAGAACAATAGTTTTCTAGACATCAAGAACTTCAACAAAATAGGTACAAAGCCATATGTACCAGCTCCAAATACCAACAATCTAGTAGCAAATGGGGGAGCCAATGTTGCCGTGCTACAAATTAAATGCTGGAAATGCCAAGGACCTCATTATAACTGAGAATGTAGGAATAATACTAATGGGTTCTTGCACAACTTACAGGAAGAACCGACGATAGATGACATTGATGGAACACCATGGATTTATGCAGCCTTGGATGGTTGACAAGAAGACCATCAAGCTACCATGGTTGAGATAGAAGGTAAGATCTTGAACACTTCTATTTCAATACTGATTGACCCCGGTGCTTTTCGGAGCTATGTACCACCTAAAATTGTTTATGTATGTAATCTAGGAGAACTTAAACATGATAAAACTTGACTGGTGTAATTAGCCACAGGTACAAAATAGAAAGTTTCAGAAATACTTAAATATTGTGAGGTAAACTTGGATGGTTTTCCTACTAGATTAAACCTAACCATCTTACCCTTAGGATCGTATTATATAATTACTAGCATGGACTGGTGGGAAAAACAGCATGTCATTCTCTATTTCTTACACAAGTCAATCTTGTGTACATATAGCCAAGGGAATCAAGTGAAGATTCAAGGTATACTGAAGAAAGTTTCTATAACCTAGATATCTTATTTATAAGAAAATAATTTCATTAGGAAAGGCTGCAATATGTTTGCAGTAAACCTCCAAGACATAGAGGCTGAGAGGGAACAACACATCAAGGAATTACTAGTTCTTGTATACTTCAGGGATGTATTTCCTGAGGAAATACCAGGATTACCTCCGAAACAAGACTTAGAATTTTCCATAGAAATGACACCAAGATTAGTTCTGTCTTCGAAAGCCCTTTACCGCATGAGTGCACCGGATTTGGTGGAACTCAAACTGGAGTTGCAGGAGTTGATTGAGAAAGGATATATACTACCATGTGTGTCTCCTTCAGGAGCACCGATACTTTTCATAAAGAAGAAGGATGGTACGATGCAGATGTGCATTGATTACCCTCAACTTAACAAAACGACTATCAAGAACCAATAGCCACTCCCTAGTATTGATGACTTGTGCAATGAAGTAGGAGGAGCCAAGATATTTTAAAAGATTGAACTACAATATGGGTACCATTAGCTATGGATTTGCGATGAGGATATTCACAAAACCACCTTTGATACAAGGTACGACCACCACGATTTTGTAGTAATGTTGTTCGGGTTGACTAATGCACCCACGAACTTTATGTCTATGATAAACAACATATTAAGTAAATATATGGATAAAAAAAAATTGTTCTTTATAGATGACATTCTAGTTTACTCTAAGAGTAAAGAGGAGCATGAGGAACACCTTCGCATAGTGCTACGGGTGTTATGAGAACACCAACTCTATGTTAACTTTAGTAAATGTGATTTTTAAGAACCACAGATATAGTACTTGCGTCACATCATCTCTGAGATGGGGATAACTGGGGACCCAAAAAATATTAGAGCCATATACAATTGGCCTACCCCTACTAGTGTTACCGACATTAGATCCTTTTAGGGATTAGCCAGTTATACCGAAAGTTCATTGATACATTCTCGAGGATATCTTGTCCCATGACCGCTTTGTAAAAGAAAGCAAATACGTTCGGATGGATGACCAAGTGCGAGGAAAGTTTTCAAAATCTTAAACAAATTTTGACGACTGCACTGATAATATGAATTGTAGATCCTGATGGGGATTTCATTATTTACACGGATGCAAGCAATGAAGAGCTCGGTGGAGTCCTCTCGTAGAATGATTACACGAGCTATTATATATCACAAAAGTTAAAAGAACACGAGAATAAATACCCCACACGTTATCTTGAGTTAGCAGCCATCATCCATGCTTTGAAGATCTGGAGGCACCACCTCATTGGAAGGAAATTCCTTCTGAAGACAGACAATATGAGTCTGAAATATTTTTTTGAGCAACCGAATCTGAATGTCACGCAAGCTAGATGGTTTTCTTTCCTTAGCGAGTACCATTTCGAGCTAAAGCATATAAAGAGAAAATATAACAAGATTTATGATGCTTTCAGCTGACAAACTCATACGATATATGAAGTGACTTTAAGTCAAACCGATTCGGATTTACATGAGAGGATTAGAACGGCCAACAAAGTTAAACGTTTCGATGTAGAAATCCTCAAGAAGGTCCAAGAGGACAGTTTGTTTCAACAACAAAAGAGTACAAGGTAGACGAAAGAGGACTGCTATGGTCGAAAGAGAGATTGTACGTTCCAGAAGGAGGGGACATTTGGTCCAGCATCCTCACGGAATTTGATCGGACACCCTACTCAGGGCATCTGGGATATCAAAAGATGATATCTGCAGGTAAGAAACACTTTTTTTTTGCCTAAGTTAAAGGCCACAATACCCTTGTTTATTGCAAAATGTTAGGAATGTTAGTTGGTTAAAGATGAGCACCAACATCCTTCGGGGTTGCTACAGCCATTACCCATTCCATAATGGAAGTGGGAGGTCATTAGTATGGATTTTTATCATGGGTATATGTAAGAGTAAGAAACAAAATGATTTATCTTTGTAGTATTTCAAAAATTGTCAAAAGCAACACACGTCATTCTAGTGAATTCGACCTACAAGGTAGTACACATTGTCAATATCTTCTTCAAGGATATATTTATATTGCACGGGATACCCAAGGAAATCATCTTAGATCAAGATACTAAGTTTACTGAGAAATTTTCGAGATCCTTATTCTCTGGATTAGAGACACAGTTGAACTTTAGTATTTCTTGCCACCCGCAGACAGATTGGTAGATAGAAAAGGTAAACCAAATTGTAGAGTACATGCTTAGGATGTATGTCATGAAAAACCCCACCAAGATGGGAGGATTACTTGCATCTTGCAAATTTTGCATATAGCAACAGATACCATACTTCCACCAAGATGAGCCCCTCTGAGGTACTCTATGGACAGAAGTGTAGGACACTGGTTACTTGGGATAGACTGGTGGATCGGCTCATGTTACAACCTGATTTCTTAAATTACTTGGAACAATTGGTTTACCAAGGTCCACTTGAATTTTAAAGAATCACAAGACCACCAGAAAAGCTACACGGATAAGAAAAGAAAAGATAAATATTATAATATAGGTGACCATGTTTACTTGAAACTAAAAAACAAAATGAAGACCATTGAGCTTTGGAAGGTGTGGTATGTTAGTGGCTAAATTTTGTGGACCCTTTGATATCATGAACAAGGGAGGGCCAATGGCATTTGAACTAGCATTAACCACTCACATAAGAGCATTACCCACTCACATAAGAGTCCATAATATGTTCCATGCATCTTTATAAAATAAATATGTTTATGATACTAAACATGTGATTGACTGGTCTTTATTACAGGTGGAACTTGAAGGGGAGTTTTCCCCTGAACCTCTTCATATATTGGAAAAGAGAGAGGTTCAACTTAGGAAGCACACCATAGTCCAGTTGAAAGTGAATTGGAAGCACTTTGAGGCTGATGAGGCTACTTGGGATAATGAATCCACCATGAGAAATTCTTACCCCAACTTGTTTCATGATTTCATTCCAATTCCCTAGAACACTAGGGACGGTGTTTTTCTAAGCGAGGAGGGATGTAATATCCCAAATTTTGGCTTAACACTTATGGGAATAACCCCCATTGATTATGATGTTACTTTGATGTTTTATTTTGGTATATTGGGTCTAGAACCCCACTGCATATGAACATGACCACTTGTTTGATATATTGGGCATAAGCCAATTACATATGTTTTATGTATGATTTTATGTGTTGGGCGTGGACCCTGAAGCACATGATTGATGAGAATTTTTGTTTTGAGTGAGGAGCTCTGGAGCACATCAGTATTTAAATATTTGTGTTGAGCGAGAAGCGCTAGAGCACATGAGTGTTTATGTTTTTGTTGAGTGAGGAACTCTGAAAAAAATGAGAATGAAAACCTTTGTGTTGAGCATGAAGCTATGAAGCACATTAAAAGATAAATTAAAAGTGTTCGGAATAAGCCATGGAGCGTTCAAAGTTGATGTTGAGCATAAGCTCTGGAACATCAGATCCTTGGCCATTGTATACCTAGGTGTATCCTACAAGTAAATCCTAGCATTAGTGTTGAGAGAGGAGCTCTGGAATTGCGCTAAGTTTGTAACTCCCTATTTTTAGTGTTGAGTATGGGTTCTAGATAAGCACTAGGAGTTACTGAAAATACTTAATTATTTCAAGTGAAAACTAATCAAATAAAATATTGATCTCATCTGAATTATTTATAAGTGATTAAATGAAATTTCAAATTTATGTATCTCATCAAGTACTAAAGGACTACCATATTATATGAGGCAATCCAACATCCAAGGATGTTTAGGGTTTCCTAGCCTAGTAGACCTAACCACCTACCTGACGTCCTTAATGAAGAGAGTGACATAATTTTAAGGATCATGTTATATGATACCTAAAGACAAATGCTAACGAATAATATATATATTTTATACATGGTATGTATAAAGAGTAAGAATAGTAATAATATTAATAGTATACAAAAGAAGGAAAGGGTCCATCTATTATTATTATTATTACTAAAAGATAATTAAATATTATAATACCTACAAGAGTCCAAATAGGAAATAGTTAAAATTTTGTGAGTTAAACATTAAAAGTGGCTAAATTAAATTAAAAGGGTTAAATAAATAAATCAAATGATCCTTGATTTAACTACCCCTTTGACTGAAAATTCTACCTATAAACACCCAAGCCAAAGAGAGCCTTGGGGATCTTCCACCTATTCGGTGAAACATTATTCTGCGTGTTTATTCTCAAGAGAGTTCTTGTAGAACATTTTTCTTAAGAGGAAAAAGGAAAAATTATTCAGACTTGATATCCCAGTTAGGGAAGCCTCACCTTAGGAGCTATAAGATACTTACATGTTGGAACCAAATCAGGGGGATCCAGATGAAAACGAGGAACAGTGTCGGGTCATGGTTGGGTGGAAAGTGGTAGCTCCCAAGTGATTTGGTTATCTATACAAAGGTCATATCTGTTTGTGAATTTGTTAATACCGGTTAATTGAGTGTGCAGGTTTTCAACCATTGAAATAACATCACCTTGCAGGTATGAGGTTCTTGATTTTTCCCTTTCATTGTCTAGTACATTTTCTGGTTAAATATTTGAGGATGTTGTTCCCTAGTTTATTTATGATAGTTATGTTCTCTTCCTTAACATAAGGGTTTACAATTTACTTCTAAAATCTAGGTCTACAATTTATTTCGTATTTAGGATATTCATGTTTTATTTATAAACAATATGTATGCAATTTATTGCATGTCTAAAGATATTGAAGGGTTATGTTGTTCCAAATTTATTTCAGCATTTTATTTCCCAAGACCTATAACTACTTAAAATAGAGCCTATATTTATATTTATTTATGTATTCTATTGATGGATTTCATATTGCTAGCTGACCTATATTTAATATAAACATACCAACTAGCACCTATAATATTAGCTTAATCCCTAAAAAGAAACTTTAAAACATAATCTATAAAATACATTAACTTAGAAATTATATTTAAATAGAACTATAACCAAAGTAATAAAGCTACGAATGCGAAACTAAAACCATGGAAGACCTCTCAGGGTCTGTATATATATTTTTTATAAGGAACCAAGATTATAAATAAACCATTTCTCATAAGTCAATATCAATTCATAATAACCAAACCACATAATTAACACACAAAAGGTAAGTATCCTAATTGTATATCAAAGCAAACTTCCACATAATAAGTCACCCACAATTTTTATGCACATTAAAATATCATATAATTAAACAGACGTCACAGGATTGAATCATGTGGGCATGAATGCCCAGACATGTATTTACAGCAAACATCTCTTATAACCATCGTGACGTAGGATCGAATGCTATGGAGGTCACTGCAATACATTTATAAATCACCATACCAAATCCTGTAGGATTCACTATCATCCTACCCAACGCTGTAAACATTTCAACATATCTCTACACAGAGGTTACAAACCCTAAATAAATTACACGCTGTCACCATTTCGTCTCCCTCGATCATTTATATTTAAAACATTAAACCCTATCATAACCCATTAAAACCCTATCAACACTAAGCATTTAGCAATGCCACTCATTCGAAGGGTTACACTTACTGTAATGAGATTTACATTTAATTACACAGGAAGAACCACAACTACGATTTAAACCATAAAAAAATATATTTCATTCATCTATTTCATAGTCACAGCTCTAATTGCGGGAAACGCCATTTCCATCTACGACATGGCTTCAAAGGCCAAATAACATTGTTAACAATCTATATAAAGAATATAAAACAAGGATTACCAGACCACACAAAGTCAATCTAGCACTAAGATAAGAACCGTAACCATAATACACATAGTATGCAAATGCTTTAAATAATAACCATTAAAAACTAAAATAATAGCTTACATAGTTGTGTACCCAAGGCCTTGCACCATTGCAAGCAATGGTGTAGTCTCCTTTACCAAAACATAACCATATTTACAATTCGCAAAGCCTATAATTATTCACCAAGGCCAAAATTACTACACACTGTATCCATTTGCAAAACCAAAAATACATTTATCCCTGACCTAAAGGCGCTAAACCCAAACAGAAACCCCAAGTCATAAACACATCATCAGATGCTTGACATAAATTTACATACAGTCCCTTTCTCCTTTTGCATCCATTAAAACCAGACTAAGAATTCAACCTATGACGAGCTTCAAGCTTTGTCACGAAAACCATCATAAGAGAAAGAACAAGTTTTAAATTTGTTACAGTAGAGATTACCTTTTTTGGTTACGGTGTTGACCCCAGGGAGACCCACAACCCATGCTGTGCAAACCCTGCAACCTCCAACAAAAAGACGAAATGGTGAGAAGTATGTTGTAATTACCAAACTGAACAACGATACAACGTTTTTAAACCAGAGTGGAAGTCATACGTTCCAACGCATTCAACCCCTAAATCTCCACGCCATAGAGCAAACCAGAGGAAGATCTCACGCAACCCAGATGCAAATGAATCAAGCCATCGTGCTAGTCCAATCCCTAATCTTGACACCCACGATTTTCGATGTGCATTTAATCCGCCACCATGTCCCCCATTACCACAAATTAAAAGCCAAAATGTATATTTTATGCCACCTTCCAATGCAGAGCAACGTTTAAACCCCGTGTAACATATAAACCCCAACATGCACATTATATACTTAGGGTATAGCCATAGTTCATGGAATATGTAATATTCCATGAATGGCTAGTGATATGTCTTCAAGATTTTACACAAAGAATTTAATAAACCAAGAACCATGTTATAAAATGATAAGTCATGTACATTATCCTAGATAGCATGACAATATTAACGTATTGGAGAAATTAAATCAAGGTCATAAGACCATAAAACCAATAATAGTAATGAATGCAGCATAGGCTAGTAACACCAGCCTTGCGTAAATATCAACTAACGATCGTAATAATATCTCTAGGATAGGTCTGTAAGTTTATTCAACATCCAAGAAATATAAATAGTATGTCTTTAGGTCACCATCATAGTCATTTTTCTGTTGTCCAGTGCACCTGCACATAATAAGGAAAGAAGTGCATTAGTTCCAACAGAACTAAGGTAGGCCCTGTAGCGACAAGTACAAACAATTACCTTTTCAGATTCTTACAAGGGAAACGAAGTCCTGCCACTCCACCCCTTGACAATACAAGTTAATTCATAATTATTCATAAATAGTAATCAAACTTTACAACCGATAAGTAAGCAATCAAAACAACATACATACATATGAATACATAACTATCAATTCAGATATTAATCCACATAATGACAACACAACATTTCACTAATAACAACATCAGCAAAACATAGAGAACGAAGTAAGAACAACTTACGGCAATACTATGTAGAGAAACAAAGTATGAGACATTCCACATAAGTTGAGTCAATGTCCAGTTTAGGCAGGGAATGACTAGCCTAATAAATTAAAAAAATTGAATTTTGGGGACATTACATATAAATACTAAGCATAGGAATAAAACTTATCAATTCCTAAGCGCCACTAATAATGTTAACCAGATAGATGCAGGTCTGATAAACCCTAGCTATGCATAAACAATAACCCAAACAGTAGTAGTAAGAATTGCTAGAATAGGACTTTGGTCCTTTTTTCTTCAAAAGGAAATGGAGTAGTATAGCATAGGTTGCATGCCAAGGTTAGTGGTTGTAGAAAGTTTTCATCACCTAATGAATATACACAAAGAAAGGAGAAGTCTACACTAGTTAAACATGAACTAATTATACCCCGTAGTAGTAGGTATAACTAGTTACCTCTTTGACTGGCCACAGAAGGGATACAAGTCCCGCCACTCCACCCCTTGACAGTTAAAACTTGAGTCAGGAATTTCCATAAACAATGAACAAAAATTATAACTTGGTAGTAAGATATAACTGAATGAGTATATCCACATGGATGGAAAATAATAATAAGTCAGCAGAGTAAGCATTTAAACTAGTTCAAGCAAAATAAACATGATACCTAATTACATAAATAACTACATAGGAAAACCATAGAATGGTAAGGAAAAGCTTGCGACACGTCTGTTTAGAAAACCATGAACAACATATTATGTAGAAGATAAGTAAATGTCTAGATTAGGTAGTAGTTAACTAGCCTATAATTGTTTTTTTCTTCAAAATTTGGGGAAAATACAACTGGTATCAGAGCCCATTTTCAACACTAAGAGACCTAACGGGCGTGCAAAACATTCACTACACAAAATAAAGTATATTTTGAGATTTTGTTAACTAACAATTTTTTTTCATGTTATTAAAAAAAATTTAATTTCGCGATTCAAAAAACATTTCAGATCATGAACATGGAAGAAGACATTAGCCTCTAAGGAAAACTGAATACCCCCACACTGGAAGTAGAAATGGTGGTTGAACTAAAATCTGATATACTGAAAACCATAGTAAGTCTTCAAGCAGACTTATAGATTTTCAATGATGATAATATGAATGAAAGAAAGGAACAACAAGCAATTAATGAAGTTTTGCTGTAGAACATCACGAGAGGAAGCCTGCAGGGAAAACCCACTCATTCAACCGACATGTACAAGAAATAATTCTATCATAAGCAGGCCAACATCTAGAGATAAGAAGAAAAGGAATAACACACCCCTGAACCTCCAGAAAGAGATTGTCATAGGCCTCCTAGTGATGATTCTCTTTATTCTTGCAGAAAGAAACAAAGAAATGATGACAATCTCAAGGGGGGGTTCAAAAAAGTAAAAGCCCCAACCTATGAAGGAGAGGTCAACACAGGGGAGAAAGATGAAGGATGGATTCTAGGTATGAGAAAATATTTTCAAGTACATAACTACTCTATCGAGATGAAATCCAATCTATCCATCTTTAAATTAAATGGAAAATCAAGTAGATGGTGGAGAGACCTAAAGTAGACAAAGAAAGATGAGGTAAGAGAAATCTGATGGAGTAATTTTCACAAAATTTTTGAGGAGAAATACATGTCGAAAAGGTTCTTCGATATAAAGATGAAAGAATTTCATGAATTAAGGATGGGTGCCATGACTATGGATGCTTTCATTAACATATTTTTGTATCTATTACATTATGTGTTTTACATAAAGGATGAGAAAGAG
The DNA here is from genome assembly GCA_001517045.1 of Pseudotsuga menziesii. Classification (NCBI taxonomy): domain Eukaryota; kingdom Viridiplantae; phylum Streptophyta; class Pinopsida; order Pinales; family Pinaceae; genus Pseudotsuga; species Pseudotsuga menziesii. The sequence continues at coordinate 470,055 of LPNX010116036.1, forward strand.
AAAATACAACATGTTTTTACGATGTCTTCATCCCAACATTCGAAAGAGGATTGAATTTGACATGCCTAAAACATTAGACACCACCCTAAACAAAGCTAGGATTTTCTATGATCATGGAAAACTAAGGCAAGATAATATCAACAGAAGCAGAGATAGGTCTAGGAACTTATCGGAGAACCACAAACCGGGTTTCAACCGACCACCTTACAAAAAACAGAATGACAATTTTCCAGCCAATAAGAACTTTATCAAAACAGGTACAAAGCCATATGTACCAGCTTCAAATGCTAACAAACCAGCAGCAAATTGGGGAGGAAATGTTTCCCCGCTGCAAATTAAATGCTGGAAATTACAAGGGCCCCATTATGCCCAAGACTGTAAGAACAAGACCAATGCAATCTTGCACACCTTACAAGAAGAACCAACGGTACAGGACATAGCTAGAACACTGGGGATTTATGAAACCTTGGATGGCCGACAGGCAAACCATCAGGATACGATGGTTGAAATAGAAGGTAAGGTTTCCAACACTTCTTTTTTAGTATTAATTGACCTCGGTGCTTGCCGAAGCTATGTATCTCCTAAAATTGTTGGTTTATGTAAAATAGATAAAGTTAAACACAAGAAACCCTGGACGGTGCAATTAGCCACATGTAAGAAATGAAAGGTTTATGAAACATTTAGAGATTGTGAGGTAAAACTGAATGGTTTTCCTCCTCTTATAAACCTAAACATCCTACCCTTAGGATCTTATGATATACATATAGGCATGGACTCGTTGGAAAAACACCATGTCATGCTTGATTGTTTACACAAGTCAATCTTGGGTACATATAGTCAAGGGAATTAGGTAAATATTCAAGGCATACCTAAGAAGGTTTTCCTAAGGTAGATATTCACCTTACAAGCAAAGAAGTGGTTCAGGAAAGGCTGCAAACTATTTGTAGTGAACATCCATGACATAGAAGATGAAAGAGAACAACACATCGAGGAATTTCTAGTTCCCATAGACTTCAAGGGAGTATTTCCTGAGGAAATCCTAGGATTAACACCGAAATGAAACTTAGAAGTTTGCATAGAACTGACACCAGGGTCAGTTCCGACTTCAAAATCCCCTTATTGCATGAGCACACCAGGGTTGGTGAAACTCAAACTATAGTTGCAGGAGCTGATTGAGAAGGGATATATTCAAGCGAGTGTGTCCCCTTGGGGAGCACTGATAATGTTCATAAGGAAGAAGGATGGTATGATGCAAATGTGCATCGATTACCATCAACTTAATAAAATGACCATTAAGAACTGATACCCACTCCCTAGTATGGATGACTTGTTCGATCAAGTAGGAGGAGCCAAGATATTTTCAAATATTGACCTATGATCTAGGTACGATTAGGTATGGATTCATGATGAATATATTCACAAAAACACCTTTCGTATGAGGTATGACCAGTATGCATTTGTGGTAATGCCATTCGGGTTGACCAATGCGCCCGTGAAATTTATGTGTATGATGAACAATATCTTCAGTAGATACTTGGATAAAAAAAATTGGTCTTTATAGAAGACATCCTAGATTACTCTAAGAGTGAAGAGGAACACAAAGAGAACCTCCACATAGTGCTACAGGTGTTACGGGAACACCAACTCTATGCCAAGTTTAGTAAATGTGATTTTTACAAACCACAGATACAGTACTTGGGTCACATCATCATTGAGAAGGGGATAGATATGGAGCCAAAAAATATTAAAGCCATAGAATATTGTCCCACCCCCACTAGTGTCACCGATATTATGCCTTTTTTGGGATTAGCCGGTTACTACCGAAATATCATTGAGAAATTTTCGAGGATAGCTTGTCCTATGACCGCTTTGCAAAACAAGGAGAAGAATTTCTTATGGAGAAATAAGTGCGAGGAAAATTTTTAGAATCTAAAATATATTTTGATGACTACACCAATAATACAAATTGCAGATCCTGATGGGGATTTTGTTGTTTGCATGGATGCAACCAAGAAAGGGCTTGAAGGAGTCCTCCTGCAAAACAATTATGCGATCTGTTATGAATCACGTAAGTTAAAAGAACATGAAGATAAATACCCCACCCATGATCTTGAGATAGAAACCATAATACACGCTTTGAAGATGTGGTGGAAGTACCTCATGGGGAAGAAATTTCTTTTGAAAACAAACAATATGAGTCTCAAGTTTTTATTTGTGCAACTAGATCTAAATGCCAGGAAGGCCAGATGGTTGGCTTTCCTTAGCGAGTACCATTTTTAGCTAAAGCATATAAAGGGAAAGGAGAACAAAATTGCTGATGCTTTGAGCCGAGGAGCTCATATGATATATGAGGTGATTTTAAGTCAACCCCATTTGGATTTAGATGAGAGGATTAGAACGACCAATAGATTTGACCCTTTCTATGTTGAAATCCTCAAGAAGGTATAAGAGGACAGGTTGTTTCAGTAACAAAAGGACTATAAGGTAGACAAAATGGGATTGCTATGGCCCAAAGAGAGATTGTATGTTCCAGAAAGAGGGGAGATCAATTCCAACATCCTCATGGAATTTCATCAGACAACCTACTCAGAGAATTCAGGATATCAAAAGATGATATGCGCAGTAAAGAAACACTTTTTCTAGACTAATTTAAAGGCCAACATAGTGTTGTTTATCACAAAATGTCAAGAATTTCAGCTGGTCAAAGATGAGCACTAGCATCTTGCGGGGTTACTGCAGCCATTACCCATTCCAGAATGGAAGTGGGAGGTCGTTAATATGGATTTATCATGGGTATACCTAAGAGTAAGAAGCAAAATGATTATATCTTTATAGTAGTTGACAAATTGTCAAAAGAAACACATTTCATTCGAGTGAATTCAACCTACAAGGCAGTACATATTACCGACATCTTCTTAAAGGAGATATTTAGATTGCAAAAGATACCCGGGGAAATCATCTCCGATTGAGATACTAAGTTTACCAAAAACTTTTGGAGATCATTATTCTCCATATTAGAGACGTATTTGAACTTTAATATTGCGTACCACCCGTAAACTGACAGGAAGACCGAAAGGGTAAACCATATTGTAGAGGACATGCTTAGGATGTATGCCATGAAAAACCCCACCAAGTGGGAATATTACCTGCATGTTGCAGAGTTTACATATAACAACGTATACCAGACCTCCGCCAAGATGATTCCCTTTGAGGTACTCTATGGACGGAAGTGTAGAACATAGGTTAGTTAGGATAGCCCGATGGATCAGCTCATGTTAGGTCCTGACTTACTAAAGGACTTGAAACAACAGGTTACTAAGGTCCAGATGAACCTTAAAGAAGAAAAAGACCGCGAGAAGAGTTACATGGATAAGAAAAGAAAATATAAATATTATCATATAGGTGACCTTGTTTACTTGAAAGTAAAAGAAAAAAGAAGCTGATTGAGCTTGGGGAGGTGTCATAAGTTAGCACCTATATTTTTTGGAAACATTGAGATACTTTCCAAGAGAGTGCTAGTGGCATATGCACTAGCTTTACCTGCTCACATAAGAGTTCATAATGTTTTCCACACATCCTTCCATGCATCCTTATTAATGAAATATGTTTATGATACTAAACATGTGATTGATTGGTCCTTCTTACCAGTTGAACCTGAAGGGGATTTTGCACCTGAACCCCTTCATATACTATACAAGAGAGAGGTGCAGCTGAGGAAGCACACCATAGTCCAGTTGAAAGTGTAATGGAAGAACTTTGATACCAATGAGGCTACTTGGGAGAATGAAGCCACCATGAGAAATGCTTACCCTGCCTTGTTTCATGATTTCATTCTGAGTCCCTAGAAAACAAGGGATGGTGTTGTTCTAAGCAGGGATGGATGTAATATCTCGAATTTTTCAAACTAACACTTATGGGCATAAATCCCATTGTTTATTATGTTTCTTTCATGTTTTATTTTGTATATTGGGCATAAGGACCCACTTCACATGAACCTAATGATTTGTTTGATATATTGGGTGTAAGCCAATTTCATATGTTTTACGTATATGATTTCATGTGTTGGGTGTGGACCTTGGAGCATACAATTGATGAGATGTTTTTGTTGAGTGAAAGATCTGGAGAAGATGAGTATTTGATGATTTGTGTTGAGCAAGAAGCTCTGTAGCACATCATTATTTGATGTATTTTGTTGAGCGAGAAGCTCTGGAACACATGAGTGTTTAATGTTTGTGTTGAGCAAGAGGCTCTAGAGCACATGAGTTATGAAACCTTTTTGTTGAGCAGGAAGCTTTGAAGCACATGAAGAGATGAGAACTGGAATTGTTGGGCATAAGCCCTGGAGAATTCCAAGTTGATCTTGTGCATAAGCTCTAGAACATCGTATCCTTGGCCATTGTATCCCTAGGTGTATCCTACAAATACATCATAACATTATTGTTGAGAGAGGAGCTCTGGAATTACACTAAGTTGTAAATCCTTTTCTTTTAGCGTTGAGTATGGGCTCTAGATAAACTCTAGGAGTTACTAAAAAAATTAATATGTTGAGTGAAAACAAATCTGATAAAACATTGATCTCATTTTACTTATTTTTAAGTGGTGAAATAAATTTTTGAATTTATGTATCTCATCAAAGTACTAAAGAACTACCATGTTATACAAGGGAATCAAACATGCGAGGTATAGAGATGTGTAACCTAGTTGAACTAACCCTTACCTAAATGCCTTAATGAAGAAAGTGACTAAGCTAAAACAAAGGTGTCAAATGATTAGGGATCATGCTGTATGATTCCTAAAGTTAAAATGTTAACAAATGGTATATATATACATATATATTATTTATACATGACATGTATAAAAGAATAAGCATAGTAATAATACTAGTAACTAAAAGTAATAATCAAAGGATCCACATGTTATTATTTTACTAATGATAATTAAATATTAAAACACCTACAAGAGTCAAAGTAGGAACTAGTCAAAATTTCTTAAGTTAAATTTAAATAAATATTAGAATTACTTAAATTAAAAAAAGGGGGTTATTTCAAGAAATCAAATGATTCTTGATTTAACTTCCCTCTTTCCTTAAAAGCCTTTCTATAAAAACCCAAGCCAAAGAGAGGCTCGGGGGGCAATTGGATTATTCCATAATTCTACCCGATGATATTCAACAGAGTTGTTGGAGAACATTTTTCCTAAGAGTAAAAAGGAAACTGATAGGGAACTTGATATCCTAGATACGGAAGCCTTACCTTAGGAGCTCTAAGCTACTTGCATATTGGAACCAGCTTGAGGGGGTCCGGATTGAAACCATGAACGGGGTTTCGGGTTATGGTTGGGTGGAACATGGTAGTTCCCAAGTTATTAGGTTATCTAAACAGAGGTCAGATTTGTCTATGTACTTCTTAATACTGGGTATTTGAGTGTGCAGGATTTTCAACCATTAAAATAGCTTCAACTTGGAGATATGAGGTTCTTTATTTCTCCCTTTCAATTTACACAAGTTTTCCTCGTAAATGAGGAGATTAAATTTTGAATGGATATTATTTTTTTATTTTTTGCATTATTCTTCCAACACTTACAGGTTAAATTTAGTTTTCCATAAAATGTGTATTTCTTGTAACATAGGCTAGATTTTCCTATTTACTTTTTAAATTCCAAACATAATGGAAAACATGTGAGTTTAGGTAAATAGGTCTCATTAACCCTAACAGATGAAACAATCAACCAAGGAACTAGTCCAAAAGACAAACCAACTCTGTATCTTTTTGTCTACTGGCAAATTTCATATTTCTAGCAGGCTTGTGTTATTATTAACCATCAAAACAAGTACTTACAAGCTATATAATAAATTCTATGCATAAAAATATAACCTAAATAACATTGCTGAAACTTTATATATTATAACAAATATAAGATAACCAGAGTTGATCTAGTTTTAAAACCCACCATTTAAACCTAAACAAACCCCAAACATTATTTCCAACTTTGTAAATTTAGCTGCATAGTATGCCAGCCATCGAGACCTATCAAGGTTCGTAGGAATGATTTGTTACAAACAATAATCATACTATCTACCATCAAGATTAGAATCAAACATAAATACAAACTCATTATTAAATAGCGTATCCAATTAAAGGATTCATGATCAAATCATATCGACACTTTTGCCAAAACAAAACCCATGCATACAACATTAAACCACAAACCCACACATCCCAAGATCGAATCCTATGGACTCATTTATTAAAAACAAAGGTTATATCAAACTACACCAGGAATTGAGTCTTGTAGGATTCAATTTGCAAAATCAACAATGTTGTAAAGATTTAAAAGTTTCCACATAAGTCAAAAGTAAAATGCCATAATGAAACTAAACTACGTAAATGATTAACGATCGAAACTTTACACAGACTACGTATTTCACATAAGGGACGAAATCGTGGCTATCAAGCTCGAACCCAAAACCCAACATTAATCCATAACCAAAATCATTTATCTGCCAATGTTTCACACTTAAACCAAACAAAATATACATGTTGCATTCTTCATCAAGGATCATGGATAAGAAGTAAAAACCCCACTAAATTATCCATTAGGGACAAAACCCAAATCTTTTAAAATATCCCATGGAAAAACCCTATTGTCTATGCTATCACAACCACGACATATATATTTTCACAATAGTAATCCAAGCTTACGTCCATATCCATACTAAATCGTATGCAAGTAAATCACATCATGAATTACGATTAAATAACATTGCCAATAAGAAAATACATAGTTGCAAATTAAAAAGGATGCCATTGCAAACAATGACACTGCTGTAAGTTAAACTAAATCATTTAAAACCAATACACAAAACCTCCATTAACATACCAAAACAAGAGTTTAAGTTACAGACATTGAGACGTATATGGTCAGAGCCTTGCTAAGATAGTGGCACTATCCATGATAAACCCCAGTTGTGAATGCATACATTTATACCTTATTTAATTCACGATTAAAAATATACATAGTCATTTTTGACATAAGTGTTATTGGAAGCAATATTATTGTCACGCAATATAATAACACATTATCTACAAGTCAAAACACAGAGTCTCCATTATATACGTATCAAAATACCTGATTTCTTTACAAACACATGTATTGAATTCCCCTTTATCCCAAACCTTTGGATCCATAATCCCAAACTTTCACAAATGATAAAACCCTTTCCCACACAGAGCTCACGCTCTGTCACTCTTTGCATACAGAGGTAACAGGTCCCGTGTTTTCGTAGGGATTACCCATAGAAGGGTGGCACAACTAGTCTCGGTATCCACCACTGAAACATACTTTGCCGCCATCTCTGTCACCTTCAAAATCGAAAAGGAGGATTGTTATATGTATGCTAAACCTCCACCTGAAAAAAACAAAGTTATAACACTACAAATCCAAGTGGAGAACATACCTTCCAAAGCATAGGGAGAACTAGACCTCCACACTCTAACAAAACCAGAGAGCCAAATAGAGAAACAACCCAAAGCAGTGACAGATGGTTTTAACATCCACTATAGACCAACCATAGGGTTTGATTTCCCCCATCCCAAGGAGCATTTACTACACCACCCTGTCCACCACCAACATCGTGATATTTACTAGCATGCCTATAGTTTAAAACCCACAAATGCAATTTTGCATTAGAACCACCATCAAAACCCTCATTGACATTGATAAGCCACGGTTTCATGGAATCTAGAATATTCCATGAATGGCTATTCATATATATCATGTTGCATATAAAAATTTAATAAAAAATGGTTAAGTCTTATGACTTAAGCCTTTAAAATTTAGGCATAAAAACATTCCAAATCATATGTATAAATACTAATAATATTTAGGCATAGGAATGAAATTTATCAAGTCGTAAACCATACTAATAATGTTAACGAGATTGATACAGGTGTGATAAACCCCAGCTATGCGTAAACAATAATGCAAACATTAGTACTAAGAATTTCTATAATAAGACTTTGGTCCTTTTGTCTTCGAAAGGAAATGGAATAGTATAACATAGGTAGCATGCCAAGTTTAGTAGTCATTGTAATATCCTAAATTTTGGACCTAACACTTATAGGCATGTGCCTATTGATTATGATGATTATCTTCATGTTTTATTTTTATATTGGGTCGAAGAACCCACTACATATGAACATGATGATTTGTTTTATATATTGAGTGTAAGACAATTATTGATAATATTTGTATATGCTTGTTTGTGTTGGGCATCGACCCTGAATCACATGATTGACGAGATGTTTTTTGTTGAGCGAGGAGCTTTGGAGCACTTGAGTGATTGATGATTTGTGTTGAGTGAGAAGCTATGGAGCACATGAGTACTTAACTTTATGTTGAGTGAGAATCTTTGGAACACATGAAAAGATAATTTGATGTGTTGGGCATAAGCCCTAGAGCCTTCCATGTTGATGTTGAGCCTAAGCTCTGGAGCATCGGATCCTTGGCCATTGTATCCCTACATGTATAGTAGAAGTACAACCTAGCATTAGTGTTGAGTGAGGAGATCTGGAATTGCACTGAAATGTACCTACCTGTTAAAGCGTTGAGTATGGGATCTGGTAAGTTCTAGGGGTTACTGAAAAGAATTTAATAACTTTCGAGTGAAAATGACTTGAGGAAAAATATTGATCTCATCATACTTATTTATAAGTGATGAAATGAAATTTCAAATTTCTATATTCTCATCAAGTACTGAAGAGCTACCATGTTATACGACAGAAATCCAACATGCAAGGATGTCTAGAGTTGCCTAGCCTAGTAGACGTAAACCATCTACCTACTTGACCTTAATAAAGAAGTGTCATTAACTCTAAGGATCATGGTATATGATGTCGAGAGACAAATGTGAATGAAGTATTATATTATAATGTACTTTATACATGGTATGTATAAAGAAGTAAATCTATTAATAATATAAATAAATGAAAGAAAGAATAGAATGTCCATCAATTATTATTTACTATTAAAGATTAATAAATAGTATAATGCCTATGAAAGTCCAACTAGGAACTAGTAGAAGGTTCCTAAGTTAAAATATTAATAATTACCCAAAGTAATTGAAAAGGTTTAAATCAAGAAACCAAGGTTTCTTGATTTAACTGTCCCTTTGACTAAAAAGTCTATCTATAAAGACTTAAGCCAAGGCTTGGGGTTCTGATTTGATCTGGGGAAATTATTATTTCTGCATATTCTTCTCTCAAGTAATTTCTTGGAGAAACCTTTTTCCTGCAAGGAAAGGATAATTGATTAAGAACTGAATACCAGTTAGGAAACCCTATCTTAGGAGCTCTAAGCTACTTGCATGTTAGAGTCTAGCTCGGTCGGATCCATATTGAAACAGAGGTTAGATCTGTATTTGAATTGTTAATGCTGGTTATTTGAGTGTACAGGTTCAACAATTAAAAGAGCTTCAAATTAAGACAAGAAGCCCTTGACTACCTATTCTATTTTCCTAGATTAACTGTTGTTTAAGCTAGGTAAATGATTTCAATTCATTTCCTAACCCTATGTGTTTGATGTTCTCATTAATAATATGCTAGGGTTTGTATTTTATTTAATACTAACCTTAGGCTATAAATTTTATTATCTACTGCATATTACGAGGGTTTGTATCTTTAAGTTGTTTATGTATTATTCCAATACTTGAATTATGATTACTGTAAGTAGGTTTTGTTTTTCTAGTTAAATATATATATTGCTCATTTGGATTTATCACTCTGTTGACATATTGCATTTGTCAGCAGAGGCTTACCTTACCTTTCATTAAAAGAAAACTAGTTCAGAGGTACAAGTAACTATGTATAATGTAGAAATATATATATAATAATATTCCAAAGGTTTTATAATTAGTCTACTAATTATAGTACTTATAAAGCAAAGTACAGTATTAAATAATCTAAGCTGAATCAACTAAGAACAGACAAAAAAATAAATCTAAGATAGAAAATCATTAAAGACCTTCAAGATCTGTCACCAACAAGTATAATTGATATATCATAACATTCCATTAAATAAACATAATCATAATTAACCAAATAGAGAAGGCATCGTGACCATCCATGTGGTCCAATATCAAAGTTTTGTATTATTATTGAATTCCAAAGTTCAAAGCTATTAATCAAATATCGCATCCATTTCCATAACTCATTGTTACAAAATAGCTTAGAGTCCTATTTATTACAGTCATCCTTTTTATAAAACATAAAGGGTTTAAAGGTCCCATCCAAATCTACCCACAATTGTCTCATAAGATTAAGCAATTAATAATTCCAACCCATTTTTCCAACAGAGGTCGCGACATTGATTCCTATTGATGTCCAGACCCAAGGAAAAAGCAACAATAACAAACCATAGCATTTTATACACAAATAGTAAGTAAATCACATAACCATATTTACACTGGCCACGCTATACATCTAATGTATGTGGGATGTGATTTATAATTACACCAAATGCTATGTAATAAACAAATGCATATGATAACAGTGAGGTCGTAAGAACCTAAACACATTCACGACCTCGACCAAATTTTTTAATTTAACACACAGTCTTTCCAAAATAACCCTATAGTAAAAATGTTGGTCATCGTGGGTTCCTGACCCATGGCTCTTCACAGTCCGCATCACATAAGAACTAATAACAAATTAAAACCCTATAATAAGTTATCACAACAATGTGGGAAAGGCTTATTCCATTCAAGGCATGGCCTATACCCACGTTGTCAATGAATTACAATATAAAAACTAAACAACATCATTATATACAGAGCATTCAAGAGAAGGCGAATGGCATGTTACACACCCATCTTAACATACAGAATAACACATTTTTTCCATGTGGTACACAGCATAAAATAATAACCACGGTACTCAAATAAAAACAATATTTATTCATTTGCATAGTAGGTGTCGTGATTATCTACACAGTCATCATTTTAGACCAAGAACCAAGTTACACATGCATGCCAATGGGCTAATGCACCATTGCAAGCAATGGTGCATCCCATGGCTTAAAGGCTTGAAATCAAAGTAATGATTTATATACCTAATCTTATCTACACAGATCTGAATGTCTTACGAGTTACTTCATGGCTTAACGCCTTAACAAATTAATAAAACCCAAGTCTGTATCTTAAACACGAATGAAAAATCAAAACCCACAGTATAAACCCCAACCAAGCAACAAATCTGAACGCAGTCTGCCTAGAAGGGATGAGAGGTAGCAAGGATAGACTTGCTCATAGGTTTACCATGGCCACTGTGCAACCATTTTGAAGCTGATAGTGAAGTATAGAGCCACCCCACTTTCACTACCCTATCACCTGCAACCCAAAAGCAAATATGATGGTTGAGAAGTATGACAAGTTAAGAACCTTAAAACCAAAACTATGTGTAGGCATGTAAACTAGAATGAGGTATTCCATATGATTAAGAGGTCTCCTCCATGGTTTTCTCCCTCCACAAATCCAAAATGCATAGACCCAAAATGACAAACACAATGCACAACCATCATGAGCCAAGCCTAAGGGAAGGCTACCAATATTTCCAAGGACATTAAATGCACCAGTTGGTGGCCATTAATGTGATACTAAACCCACTCTCCATACTTAATCTTCATGGCATTCGCGACCTCCAATACAAGCTTAAACCCTATTGACAGATGGTACAACCATAGGTTATACTTTCTACCCCTTTCATATCACCATGTAACAATTACAATGTATGCATTATAACAAGGTTAATATATTACAATAATAAGGTTTAAGTGTAGAGTCCATATATGTTCTGCGCTAGCCTTAAGTCAACCCCAATACTTATGTATTAATATAATGTATGTACCAAATGTTAAGAGCTCATAACATGTGAACCTTAGGCATTAAGCCATAAACTTAACACAATACATTTAAGCCCGAAGCTTATGCTTAGTGAACATGGCATATCTAATATGCCATGTTAAATAATTTAACCCTCATAAAAATCAATGGATTGGTTTTGAAGGCCATGTATTTAACCTGGAAATAGAAGACAAAAGAAGTGTTAATAGTTTTTAAAAAACTAAAACATAAACTGTAATTAATACCAAAATGTGAAATAAAGAGTTCAAGACCATAAGGAAGCATAAGTACTAAACAGGAATATTGCAGTAATAGTTAAAATTGATGAGAATAGGATCTATACCTGTTATAAATCGGAGTTGGTAAAGGAACCAAAGTCCACTAGTAGTATGCCCTTTAAGATCCAGACACAAAGTATGAACTACATGTGAAATAGAACAGGTGCCTTAGTTCAAAGAACTAAGCAAACCCGCAAACAAATAAACACCTTTACTTCTCAAACCATCATGGGAAAATGCGTCCCGGCACTCCGCTGAATTTGTTTCCACAAACAAAGTTAAGTTAGGACCTTATAATTAACAAATGCAACTATGTAGAAAGGACAAAGCATTTACACCAGTGACGACACATAAGAGACAAAAGTATAAACATAAGACTAAAGTAGTAAACAACAGTACGGCATCCTAAGTAAAATACATTAAAAATAATAACTGAAAGTAAAAGACAGAGCATGAGAACAACTTACAAATAAACAGGGGTACATGAAGTGTACGATAGAGTTCTGCAAGTGAATAATGTTTCGTCTAGGTAGTTTCTACTAGCCTATAATTTTTATTTTTTTCTATTTTTCAGGACATTACAAGTGGTATTAGAGCCCAGTTTCGATACTAAGAAACCTATGGGAACACCAAACTATCACCACGGAGAAAGTGAAGTATTATATTAAATTTTGGTTACTAACAGAAAATTTTTCCTGCTATTAAAATTTTTTGGAGTTACAAGATTTTTTACAGCACTATTTAGTTTATTAATAATGAGGAAGAAAATAGTCGTCAAGGAAAGATGACCACCCCCACTCCAGAAGTGGAGATGGTGGTAGAGCTAAACTCTGATGTTTTAAAAACTTTACATAGTATTTAAGCTCAATTGAAAAGTTTCATAGAAGACAGTCTGAATGAAAGGAAGGAGTAGCAAGCTATAAATGAGGCCTTACTAAGAAATATGATGAGAGGAAGCCTGCAGGGTAAACCTACTCTGTCCACAAATAGTTCCAAAAGAGAACCTTAAAAAAAAAGGGCCAGCAACCCGAGAACAGAGGAAAAAGAAGAATGCACCCCTAAAGAACCAAAAGGAGACCATCACAGTCCTTCTAGTGATGACTCTCTTTCTCCCCAAAGAAAGAAGCAAAGAACTGATGACAGCCTTCAGGTGGAGTTTTGAAAAATAAGAGCCCTGACCTATGAAGGTGAAGTAAACACTAGGGAAAAGGATGAAGAATGGTTATTGGGCATGAGTAAGTATTTCCAGGTTCATAACTATTTAAGTGAGATGAAGGCTAGGCTTGCGATCTATAAATTAAATGGTAAGGTAGCAAGATGGTGGAGGGATTTAATACACACCAAGAAAGATGAGCTACAAGAATTACGTTGGGATACTTTCTGAAAAATTTTCCAAGAAAAATATATGTCAGAAAGGTTATTTGGCCGATAAGTGAAGTATTTTCACAAATTACGCATGGGATCCATGACTATCAACACATTTATTAATAGATTTCTAGATATATTGCATTATCTACCATACATCAAAGAAGAAAAGGTAAATATCCAATAGTTCCTAGGATGACTTCCTCCCAGTTTTTTGGACGAGATTGAATTCGACATTCCTAAGACTTTGGATACCACTCTCCACAAAGCTAGCCTCTGTTATGAGCATGGACAGCTGAGCCAGGAGAACCTCAATTGAAACTGAGACAAGTCTAATAAATTCTCTGATAACCGTAAACTTGGGTCCAACCCACAACCATACAGAAGGAAAAACAACAGATTTCAAGTAAATAAGAACTTTAATAGGTCTGGTACAAAGCCGTATGTACCAACTCCTAATGTTAACCAACCAGTAGCAAGTAGAGCCAATGCCACCCCGCTATAGATCAAGTGTTGGAAATGCATTGGGCCTCAGTATGCCCAATATTGTAAGAACAATACCGGTGGGGTCTTTCACAACTTACAAGAAGAACCAATTGTCAAGGACATAGCTGGAACACCCCAGATCTATGCAGCATTAGATGGCTAACAGGTACATCATTAAGTTATGATGGTTGAAAAAGAAGGTAAGATCTTGAATGCTTCTATTTCAATACTTATTGATCTTGGTGCTTGCTGGAGCTATGTTTTTCCTAAAATTGTTGGCGAATGCAAACTAGGCAAAGTAAAAAATGAAAAACCTTGTCTAGTTTAGTTAGCCACAGGTACAAAACGGAAGGTTTCAGAAATTGTTAAAGAATGCAAGGTAAACCTGAATGGTTTTCTTAGGAAAGTGAACCTAAGCATCCTACCTTTAGGATCGTACGATGTAATTATCGACATGGACTGGTTGGAACAACACCATGACATGCCCGATTGTTTGCACAAGTCTATCTTATGAACTGGTAGCCTAGGGAACCAAGTGAAGGTTCAGGGCAATCCAAAGAAAGTTTCTGTAAGACAAATATCTGCCTTACAAGAAAATACATGTGTTCGAAAAGGCTACAATTTGTTTGCAGTAAACAGCCGAGACATAGACTCTGATAGGGAACAACGCATAGAAGACTTCCCCATTCTCAAAGAATTCAAGGATGTGTTTCTCAAGGAAATCCCTGGATTACCTTCGAAATGAGACCTATATTTTTCTATCAAACTGACCCCAAGATCCATTTCGGCCTCCAATGCCCCTTACCGCATGAGTGCACCTCAATTGGTGCAACTCAAACTATAGCTATAGGAGTTGATAGAGAGAGGATCTATATGACCCTATGTGTCCCCTTGCAGAGCATCGATATTGTTCGTAAAGAAGAAAGACGGTACGATGCGGATGTTCATCGATTACCGTCAGTTGAACAAAATGACCATCAAGAACCATTACCCACTCCCTGAGATCAATGACTTGTTCAATCAGGTGGGAGGAGACAGAATATTTTCAAATATTGACCTATGATCTAGATAACATCAAGTACGAATTCACAACGAGGATATTCACAAAACTACATTTCATACAAGGTATGGGCACTACGACTTTGTAGTGATTCCGTTCGAGTTGACCAATGCACCCACGAACTTTATGTGTATGATAAACAACATATATAGTAGGTATCTAGATAAGTTCATCTTAGTATTTATAGATGACATATTGGTTTATTGAAAGAATAAAGAAGAACACAAATAACATCTTCATGTAGTGCTACAACTACTCAGAGAACACTAGCTTTACTCTAACTTTAGTAGATGTGATTTTTACAAATCACAGATATAGTATCTAGGTCACATTATCTCCGAGAGAGGGATAACTATGGACTTGGAAAATATTAAAGCCATAAAGGATTGGCCTACCCCTACTAGTGTCACCGACATTAGGTCATTCTTGGGATTACCTGTATATTAACGAAATTTCATTGAGAACTTCTCAAGAATCGCTTTCCCCATGACTGCTTTATAGAAGAAAGCAAGTAAGTTCTTATTGACTAGTAAGTGTGAAGAAAGTTTTCAAAAGCTTAAGAAAATTTTGATGACCGCACCAGTGTTATGAATTGTGGATACCGATGGAGATTTCATTGCTTGCATGGATGCAAGAAAGGAAGGACTTGGAGGATTCCTCTTGCAAAATGATCACATGATCTATTATGAGTCACAAAAGTTAAAAGAGCATGAGCAGAATTACCCTATGCACGATCTTGAGTTAGCTTCCATCATCCATGCTTTGAGGATGTGGAGGCACTACCTCATGCGAAGGAATTTCCTTCTGAAAATAGACAATATGAGTCTGAAGTATTTATTGGATCAACCAGATATGAATGCGAGATAGGCCAGATGGTTGGATTTCCTCTTAGACAATACCATTTTGAGCTTAAGAACATTAAGGGCAAGGAGAATAGGGTTGCTAATTTTTTAAGCCGACGAACTCATATGATTTATGAGGTGTCCTTGAGTCAAACCGATGCATATTTGCATGAGAATATTAGACCGGCCAATGGAGTTGACCCCTTCTATGTAGAGATCCTCAAGAAAGTCTAGGAGGACATGTTTTTTCAAAAACAAAAAGAATACAAGGTCGATGATTCAGGACTGCTATAGTCCAAGGATCTCTTATATGTTCCAGAAGGAGGGGACCTCCGGTCCAACATCCTAACAAAATTTCATCAGGCACCCTACTCGGGGCATCCAGGATATCGAAAGACGATATGTGTTGTAAAGAGACACTTTTTTTTGGCCTAAGTTAAAGGCCGACATTGCAATGTTTATTGCGAAATGTCAAGAGTGCCATCTATTCTAAGCTGAGCACCAGCATCCTACATGATTACTGCAGTCATTTCCCATTCTGGAATGGAAGTGGGAGGTTATTAGCATGGAATTTATCACTGGTTTACCAAAAAGTAGAAAGCATAATGATTATATTTTTGTGGTCATCGACAAGTTGTCGAAGGCAACACACTTCATTCATGTAAAGTCGACCTACAAGGCCGTGAACATTGTTGATATCTTCTTGAAAGAGATATTTAGATTGCATGGGATAACCAAGGTAATTATCTCGGATTGAGATTTTAATTTCACATGAAACTTTTGGAGATATTTATTCCCCGGATTGGAGACAGATTTGAACTTCAACATTGAATCTCACCCACAAATAGACGGAAAGACAGAGAGAGTATACCAAGTTTTCGAGGACATGCTTTAGATGTATGTCATGAACAACCCCATAAAGTGGGAGGATAACTTACATCTCACAGAGTTTGCATATAACAATGGTTATCAGGATTCTGCCTAGATGAGTCTCTTTGAGGTACTCTATGGATGGAAGTGTAGAACATCGGTTACTTGGTATAGCCCAATGGATTGGATCATGTTAGGGACTTATTTGTTGATGGACTTGGAACATTTGGTTACCAAGGTCTTGGTGAACCTTAAAGAAGCACAAGGCCTGCATAAAATTTATGTAGATTGAAAAAGAAAGGATACAGACATTCAAATAGGTGATCATGTTTACTTGAAAGTAAAATCCAAATGAAGCTCGTTGAGATTCGGTAGGTGCAGTAAGTTAGCACCTAGATTTGGAAAACCTTTTGAAATACTGAGCAAGAAAGGGCTAGTGGCTTATGAACTATCATTTCCCGCGCATGTAAGAGTCTGTAATGTTTTCCATGTGTTGGAATATAATCTGTCAGGATTATACGTCAGTGTAAATAATAGGAAGATGAAAAGACTCTCGGATGTGTAATCCCAAGAGTCATTGTAATATATAAATAAATGTTTTAGCCATGGATAGAATTGAATCAGGAGTTATACCTATCAGTGGTATCAGAGCCAAGTTCATAACTCCTGCCTGCATGCCTGCAGAGCCTGCCATTCTGTCTGCCTGCTTCCAGTCTGCTCATTCATCTTCCCGTTCCTTAGTCTGCTTTGCTTGGAGTTGAACATTCTGCTGTTGGCGTTACTCTTCCTTTTGCGTGTGTTTATTCTCTGCTAGAACATTTGAGACCTGCCTAACCCTAATTTTTGCGGGCCGCCTATTCATTCCTCACGATCTATCTACCTTTTGGGGTTGCATTGAAGTTGTATCAACATGAACTTAAGCCTAAATCTGCGTGTCTCATCTTACTACTCCGTGTGTTCCCACACCATCCGATCCCATATGTATGGTTTCTTTTATTTTCTTAAATTCCATCTCATACTGTGATTTTTGTTCGATTGTTGAGAGTGTTTTTTCAGCACACCTTTTTTTAGGGTTTTGTGTTGAGGAGTGAGAGAGAGACAATGTCATCTCCAAATTCCAATTCCAATTCAAGTTTGAGGAAGCCTGTCTTTACCTCAGCCTATAAGTGGTCTCACAGAGAGCCACGACCTTATAGCTTGATCTCTCATTGTTGCAATACTAGCTTCCCTCTCAATGACTATGTGACAGTCATCAACCTCTTGTAGCATCCTTCAACTGTTGGATAAACTTGTAGTGTCCTTCCACATTATAAACTTGTTGTGTCTTCATGGAATTTTGTCATCGGTATCCACTAGAGCGAGTCGATTTCCAGCTGATTGATGGCCAACGTCATTGCCATAGAGATGGGATTTCAAATGTTTCTCTTCCGTGAGTCAACTAGAGTGTTTATGGCATGAAACATTATGCCCATGTTTATATCCTTGCGTTGCTATGAAGTGCCTTCATCAATGCAATGGTTAATTTGTTATGCTAATAGTCATCACCTGATTGTTGTGAGATCGTGTAATCTAGTGGAGTATTATGCGTATGACCTGCAAAGAGAATGAACATGCTACGTTAAGTGTTGAGGTGGTGCTACTGAATATGAAATTGACTCCTCCATCTGAAGCCGAGAGCATATTTAAAGTTGCTGTGACCTATAATTGATCGTGAAGACTGCGTGGTATAAAACCTATCTTTTATGTTGCGTTGAATACTGCTGAAGACTGCGTGGTATAAAAACCTATCTTGTATGCTGTGTTGAATACTGCGTGGTATAAAAACCTATCTTGTATGCTGTGTTGAATACTGCGTGGTATAAAACCTATCTTTTATACTACGTTGAAGACTGCATTGAAGACTGTTGAAGACTGTGTGGTATAAAAACCTATCTTGTATGCTGCGTTGAAGACTGCATGGTATAAAACCTATCTTTTATGCTGAAGAATAATGTATGCTGTGACTGATATATATAATGCTGACTGATATATTGTGACTGATATATATCATGCTGACTGATATATTGTGACTGATATATATATGACGACTGATATATTGAAGAATAATGTATGCTGACTGATATATCATACATTGAAGAATCTTGTGAAAGATATATGTTGTTTTGTTGGTGTTGATTGCATTGAGACTGCTCATGCAATTGGGAATATTGCCACTATGCAATTTTTTTGCTGCTTCAACTAGAAGTACTGCATCAAGCTACTGGAGTTGCGACCTGCCTTGAAGAATAAAGTCTATGTGAAACTATTGCTGGAGCATATTAAGATTGTAAATCACCTTGGCAGAGGCTGTAGACCTGCAAGGTTATTGTTTTTCTATTATCTCATTCTCTTTGTCATATTAAGTTCATTATTGTAAATTACACTAGCAGTTGCAGAAGATGCAATCTATAACAGTTGTAGTTTGTGCCACTCTCTCTGGCAAAGATCATCCCAAAGGAGAAAGTAGCAAGAGAGATAGAGGAAGAAGAAACTTCAGAGGTAGAAGAGGCAGAAACAACTCCAGCAAAAGATTAGATTTGCAGTGCAAGCATTGTGGAAAGACTGGACACACATCAGATCAGTGTTGGGCTTCATGGGACTCCATCAAAGACAAACATAACCAGAAGAAAGATGACAATAAAAACCAAGATGCTAGTAAATCTTCTGATTCTGCTCATTGTATTGTTGCACATTGTAATATTGGAATTAATGAAATGACTTCACTTTCATCTTACAAAGATTGTTGGCTGCTTGATACCGGTGCAACATCACACATGACTTTTAGAAAAGACTGTTTTGAAGAACTTAATGAAACAATAAATGGCATAGTGTACTTTGCAGATAAGTCAATTCTTAAACCAAAGGGAATGGGCACCATTCGACTGAAGATGCCTGGATACCATGATTTCTTGTTGAATAATGTTCTTTATCTTCCATATTTGGAGAGAAGCCTGCTGTCCTTGGTGGAGATTCGACAGCAAGGCCATTCCATCCACATGTTTGATGGAATCATAGAAATAAGAAAGTCCTATGGCAACCAAGTCATCATGACTGGATACGAAGATGGGAAGCTGTTGAAGCTAAAGGGTTCATTTGCAAGAGTTCAGAACTATGCCCACCTCTCTCAGCATGGAGAAGGTAATTTGTCATCAAGTTTAATGTGGCATGCAAGATTTGGTCATTTCAATTATAACATTATTCATTTGTTGAGAAAGAATGGTGTATTTGGTTTGCCCACCATTCCCAAAGAGAAGAACAAATGTGATGCATGTATATTAGGGAAACATAGTAAGCTGTCATTCCATGAATCTAATTCCAGAGCAAGTAGGAAATTAGAATTAGTTCATTCTGATTTATGTGGCCCAATGCCAACTCCTTCTGCAAATGGGAATACATATTTTATGACCTTTGTTGATGACTACTCAAGAATGTGTTGGATTTACTATTTAAATACAAAATCAGAAGCATTTCAAACATTCAAGGACTTTCATGCATTGATAGAAAAACAAGCACAATCTAAAATTGGTACACTTCATATTGACAATGGGAAAGAATACACTTCAAATGATTTTGAAGATTATCTTCACCAACATGGAATTGCACATCAGACTACCGTTCCCTACAATCCTCAACAAAACGGTGTGGCAGAAAGAATGAACATAACCATAATGAAAATGGTTTGCTCAATGATGTTTTTTGAGAATGTAAAACTAATGTTTTGGGGTGATGCAGTGAAATGTGCAGCCTATTTGAGAAACAGAAGTCCCTCAAATGCTCTTGATAACAAGACTCCACATGAAATGTGGTTTGGCCATCTCCCTTCAGTCAGGAATCTCATATTTTTTGGTTCCACCTGTTATGCCTTGATTCCAAAGGAGCAAAGAAACAAGCTTGGTGCTCGAAGCAGAAAATGCATTTTCCTGTGGTACAAAGAATACTCCAAGGCATACCATCTGTATGATGAGGTAAACAAGAAGTTTGTTATTTCCAGAGATGTCATTTTTCTTGAAACTAATAAAAATGACCAGTCCATTGAGAGACAGCTTGATCATTTGGAAAAATATCCTCATCCAAAGAAATATTCTGAAAATGAATATGAAATTCCAAACCTTGAAGGGGGGATTCCTATTCTGGATCAACCTTTGGAATTTCCATATGAAGCACCAACTCCCTCGCATGAAGAAGTTCCTGCTACTTCACCTGAACAAGAGGTTCAACTGGATGATGTGATTGAAAGAATTGGAAGACTCTCAATCAATGATGAAGCACCACCAGCTGATCAACTAGGACCATCACAGAAGATTCCTAAATGGGCCATAAAGACACTTGAAAGTGTCCATCCAGATGAAGTTGGAAATATGGGAACGAGAAGTTCGAAAAGACATGAAGATGGAGGAGAAGCAGATAATTCAGGTGATAACATGGATGTATCATTTGATTGTGAATTTAATTTATCTGCTAAATTTGAACCAACTTCCTTTGAAGAAGCCTCTACTTGAGTTGAGTGGAAATAAGCTATGCAGAATGAGTATGATGCACTCATAAAGAATGGAACTTGGAAGCTGGTTGACCCTCCAGTTGGAACCAAACCAATTGGCTACAAGTGGGTGTACAAGAACAAATATAGATCAGATGGCTCACTTGACAAGCACAAAGCGAGGCTTGTAGCAAAAGGCTATGCACAGAAGGAAGGAATTGGCTATGAAGAAACATTTTCTCCTACAGCAAAATGGGCTACCATCTGTACCTTACTCTCTTTAGCTGCTTAGAAAGGGTGGAAATTTCATCAAATGGATGTGAAGACTGATTTCTTGAATGGAGACTTGAAAGAGAATGTCTTCATGTCTCAGCCAGAAGGCTTTGTTGTGAAAGGAAAAGAACAAAAGGTATGCAAGCTTGTCAAATCCTTTTATGGCCTAAAACAAGCACCTCGCGCATGGTATGAAAAGTTAACCGAGCATCTTTTGAAGTTAAATTTTGAACATTTTGATCTTGATGATGCAACACGGTTTATAAAGAAAGTTGGAAGATATGTTGTGTATCTTGTGGTGTACGTAGATGTTCTTTTGATGACAGCGAACAATGAGAGCTATATAGAATCCATAAAGAAAGATTTGAAAAATATCTTTGAAATGACAGATATGGGACATCTCCACTATTACTTAGGAATTGAAGTCACTCAACATCCTAAGTATATATTCCTATCTCAGAAAAAATATGTTGGAGAACTACTAAACAAATTTTGCATGATAGAATGCAACCCTATCTCTACTCCAATGGAACAGAAAATGAAGCTCACATCAAGCGAAGGAAAATAATTTGAGGATGGGACCAAGTATCAATAACTTGTAGGAAGTCTTATCTACCTTACAACAACTAGACCATATATTTCTTATGTTGTTGGCATACTTTCAAGGTTCATGCGTAAACCTTGTGAAGGACAATGGTCAGCTGCAAAAAGAGTTCTAAGATACTTGAAGGGGACTCAAGACGTTGGACTCAAGTACTCTAAAGTGGATGAATTCAAACTTATTGGGTACTCAAACTCAGATTTTGATGGTGATAAGGAGACATGAGTATCAACTTCTGGATACACTATGAGTCTTGGATCAGCAGCTGTCTCATGGAGATCACGCAAACAGTCAATTCCGACAGATTCAACAACAAAAGCAGAATATGTGGCTGCAGCTGAAGCAACGAAAGAAATAGTATGGCTTAGGAAGATACTTGAAGATTTGCAAGAAAAATAAGAGAACTCCACTCCATTATTGATCGACAATACTTCTACAATCAAGTTGGCTAAGAATCCCAGATTCCATGATCGAACCAAACACATCAACACAAAGTATCATTTGATTCAACATCATGTAGAGGCAAAAATAGTCCATATTCGACATTGTTCCACAAATGATCAATTTGCAGACATCTTCACCAAAGTGCTTGGATGAGAAAAGTTTGAAAGATTCAGAAACATGCTCGGACTTACTAAAACCCCTTCGGATTAAGGGGGGGATTGTTGGAATATAATCCATCAGGATTATATGTTAGTGTAAATAATAGGAAGATGAAAAGACTCTTGGATGTGTAATCCCAAGAGTCATTGTAATGTATAAATAAATGTTTTAGCCATGAATAGAATCGAATCGGGAGTTATACCTATCACCATGCATCTTTGTGAAAGAAATATGTTTATTATACTAAACATGTTATTGATTGGTCCTTATTATAGGTGGAACATGATGGGGAGTTTTCCCCTGATCCTACTCATATTTTGGACAAGGGAGAGGTGCAGCTTCGGAAGCGTCCATAGTCTAATTGAAAGTGCAATCGAAGAACTTTGAGGCTAATGAGGCTACTTGGGAGAACGAGGCCACCATGAGAAAGGCTTACCTTGTCTTATTTCATGATATCATTTTGAGTCCCTAGAACACCAGGGATGGTGTTGTTCTAAGCGGGGATGGATGTAATATCCCAAATTTTGGACCTAACACTTATAGGCATGTGCCTATTGATTATGATGATTATCCTGATGTTTTAATTTTATATTGGATAAAATACCCACTACATATGAACATGATGATTTGTTTTATATATTGGTCGTAAGTTGATTATTCATGATATATGTATATGTTTTCTTGTGTTGAGCATGGACCCTGAAGCACATGATTGAAGAGATGTTTTGTGTTGAGCGAGAAGCTCTAGGGCACATGAATACTTACCTTTGTGTTAAGAGAGAAGCTCTAGAACACATGAAAATATAATTGGATGTGTTGGGCATAAGCCTTGGAGCCTTCCATGTTGATGTTGAGCATAAGCTTTGGAGCATCACATCCTTGGCCATCGTATCCCTTGGAGTATCGTACAACTACAACCTAGCATTAGTGTTGACTGAGGAGCTCTGGAATTCCATAAAATTGTAACTCCCCGCTAAAGGATTGAGTATGGGATCTGGTAAGCGCTAGGGGCTACTAAAAAGAATTTAATAACTTCCAAGTGAAAATGACTTGAGGAAAAATATTGATCTCATCATACTTATTTATAAGTGATTAAATGAAATTTTGAATTTCTGTATTCTCATCAAGTGCTGAAAAGCTACCACGTTATACGAGGGAAATCCAACATGCAAGGATGTTTAGAGTTGCCTAGCCTAGAATACCTAAACCATCTACCTACTTGACCTTATTAAAGAAGTGTCATTAAGTCTAAGAATCATGGTATATGATGCCCAGAGACAAATGTTAACAAAGTGTTAATTCATATGTACTTTATACATGGTAGGTATAAAGAAGTAAATATATTAATAATATAAATAAATGAAATAAATAAGAGAAGCTCCATCAATTATTATTTACTATTAAAGATTAATAAATAGTATAATGTCTATGAAAGTCCAACTAGGAACTAGTAGAAACTTCCTAAGTTAAAATAGTAATAATTACCCAAATTAATTGATAAGGGTTAAATAAAGAAACGAAGGTTTGTTGATTTAACTGTCCCTTTGACTGAAAATTCTGTCTATAAAGAATCAATCCAAGCAAAGGATTGGGGTTTTGATTTGATCTGGGGAACTTATTATTTCTTCCTATTCTGCTCTCAAGTGATTTCTTGAAGAAACCTGTTTCCTGCAAGGAAAGGAGACTTGATTCAGAACTGAATACGAGTTAGGAAACCCAACCTTAGTAGCTCTAAGATACTTGCTTGTTGGATTCCAGCTTGAAGGGATTTGGATTTAAGCTAGGAACGATTTCTGGTCATGATTGGGTGGAACATGGTAGTTCCCAAGTGATTTGGTCATCAAACAGAGGTCAAATATGCATTTTAATTTTTAATGCTGGTTATTTGAGTGTGCAGGTTCAGCCATTAACAGAGCTTCAATTTCAAGTATGAAGCCCTTGACTTCTAATTCTATTTTCTAGATTAACTGTTGTTTAAGCTAGGTAAATGATTTCAATTCATCTCCTCACCCTATGTGTTTGATCTTCTAGTTAATAATTTGTTTGGGTTTGTATTTTCTTTAATACTAATCTTAGACTGTAAATTTTATTATCTACTGCATATTATGAGAGTTTGTATCTTTAAGTTATTTTTGTATTATTTCAATACTTGAATTATGATTACTGTAACTAGGTTTTGTTTTTCAGGTTATATATATATATTGCTCATTTGGCTTTATCACTCTATTGACATATTTCATTTGTCAGCAGAGGCTTACCTTAGCTTTCATTAAAAAAAAACTAATTCAGAGGTACAAGTCACTATGTATCATGTAGAAATATATATATAATAATATTCCAATAGTTTTGTAATTAATCTACTAATTATATTACTAATAAACTAAAGTACACGATTAAATAATCTAATTTGAATCAATTAAGAACAGACAAAAAAATAATTCTAAGATAAAAAATCATTAAATACCTTCAAGGTCTGTCTCCAACAAGTATAACTTAAATATCATAACATTCCATTAAATAAACATAATCATAATTAACCGAATAGAGAATGCATCATGACCATCCATGTAGTACAATATCAAACTTCTGTATTATTATTAAATTCCACAGTTCAAAGCTCTTAATCAAATATTGCATCCCTTTACATAACGCATTGTTACAAAATACCTTACAATCCTATTTATTACAATCACCCTTTTTATAAAACATAAAGGGTTTAAAGGTCCCATCTAAATCTACCCACAACCATTGCATAACATTAAGCAATTAATAATTACAACCCATTTTTCCAACTGAGGTCTCAAAATCGATTCCTATGGATGTCGAGACCCAAGGCAAAATAAAAAATAACAAACCATAGAATTTTATACACAAACTATAAGCGAATCACCTAACCATCTTTACACTGGCCAAGCTATACATCTAATGTATGTGGGCTATGATTTATAAGTACACCAAATTCTATGCAATAAACAAATGCATACGCTAACAGTGAGGTCGTAAGACCCTAACCACATTCATGGCCTTAGCCAAAGTTTTTAATTTAACACATAGTATTTCTGAAATAACCCTGCCGTAAAAACGTTGGCCATCGTGGGTTCCCCATCCATGGCTCTTCACAGTCCGCATCGCATAAGAAATAATAACAAATTAAAACCCTACACTAAGCTATCGCAGCACTGTGGAAAAGGCTTATGCCATTCACGGCATGGATATACCCACGATGTCAATGAATTACAATATAAAAACTAAGCAACATCATTATATATAGAACATTCGAGAGCATGAGAATGTCATGTTACACAGCGATCTTAAGAAACAGAATAACACATTTTATTAATCTGGTACACATCATAAAATAATAATTGTGGTAATCAAATAAAAACAATATTTATCCATTTACATAGTAGGTGTTGCGATTCGCTACACAATCATCAATTAAGACTAAGAACCAAGTTACATAGGCATTCCAATGGGCTAACGCACCATTGCAAGTAATGGTTCAGCCCATGGCTAAAAGGACCGAAATCAAAATAACGATTTACATACACAATATTATCTACATAGAGCCAAATGTATTATGAGTTACTTCATGGCTTAACACCTTAACAAATTAATAAAACCCAAGTCTATATCTTAAGCCCGAATGTGAAATCAAAACCCCCAGCATATATCCCAACCAAGCAACAAATCCAAATGCAGTCTACCCAAAAGGGCTGACAAGTAGCAAGTATAGACTTTGTCATAGGCTTACCATGGCCACTATACAACCATTTTAGAGCCAACAATGAAGTATGGATCCACCCCTCTTTCGCTACCCTATCAGCTGCAACCCAAAATTGAATATGATAGTTGACAAGTATGCCAAGTCAAGAACCTTAAACCTGAAACGATGTGCAGGAATGTAAACCAGAACGAGGCATACCTTATGATCAGAAGGTTGCCTCCATGGTTTTCTCCCTGCGCAAAGACAAAATGCATAAACCCTAAATGACAAACGCAATGCACAACCATCATGAGCCAAGCCTAAGAAAAGGTTACCATGATTTCCAACGACATTAAATGCACCAGCTAGTGGCCATTAATGTGATACTAAACCCACTCTCCATACTTAAGCTTCATGGTATTCGTGACCTCCAATACAAGATTAAACCCTGTTGACATATGGTACAACCATAGGTTATACTCACTACCCCTTTCATATCACCATTTAACAATTACAACGTATGCATTATAACAAGGTTAATATATTACAATATTAAGGTTTAAGTGTATAGTCCATATATGGTCTGCGCTAGCCTTAAGTCAACCCAAAGACTTATGTATTAATATAATGTATGTACCAAAGGTTAAGACATCATAACATGTGAACCTTAGGCATTGAGCCATAAACTTAACACCATACATTTAATCTCTAAGCTTATGCTTAGTGAACATGGAATATGTAATATGCCATGTTTAAATACTTTAACCCTCATAAAAATCAATGGCTTGGTTTTGAAGGTCACGTACTTAACCTGCAAGTACAAAACATAAGAAGTTTTAATATTTTTTTAATAAACTAAAACATAAACCATAATTAATACCAAAATGTGAAATAAAGAGTTCAAGACCATAAGGAAGCATAAGTACTGAACAAGAATATAGTAGTAATAGTTAAAATTAACGAGAATAGGATGTATAATTGTTATAACTTGGATTCAGTAAACGAACCAAAGTCCACCCGTAGTATGACCTTTAAAATCACGTCGCAAAGTATGAACTGCATGTGAAATAGAATAGGTTCCTTAGTTCAGAGAACTCACTAAGGCCGCAAACAAATAAACACCTTTACCTCTAAAACCGTCATGGAAAAATGAGTCCCTCCACTCTGCCCACTTTGTTTCCAGAAACAAAGTTAAGTTAGGACCTTATAATTAACAAATGCGACTATGCATAAAGGATGGAGCATTTACACCAGTGACGACACATAAGCGACAAAAGTATAAAAATAATACTAAAGCAGTAAACTACAGTACGACATCATAAGTAAAATACATTAAAAATAATAAGTGAAAGTAAAATACAAAGCGTAAGAACAGCTTACGAATAAACAAGGGTACATGAAGTGTACGATCAAGTTCTGCAAGTGAATAATGTTCCATCTAGGTAGTTTCTACTAGCCTATAAATTTTATTTTATTTTTTCGATTTTTTGGTACATTACAAGTGGTATCAGAGACCAATTTCAATTCTAAGAGACCTATGGGTACACCAAACTATCACCGCAGAGAAAGTAAAGTATTATATTAAATTTTGTTTACTAACAGAAAATTTTTCCTGCAACTAAATTGTTTTGCAGTTACAGGAATTTTTACAATAGTGTTCACTTTACGAATACTAAGGAAGAAAACAGTTGGAAAGGAAAGATGACCGCCTTCACTTTGGAAGAGGAGATGGTGGTAGAGATAAACTCTGATGTTTTCAAAAATTTACACAGTCTTCAAGCTGAATTGAAAAGTTTCAGAGAAGACAGTATGAATAAAAGGAAGGAGCAACAAGCTATAAATGAGGCCTTAGTGAGAAATATGACGGGAGGAATCCCACGAGGTAAACCTACTCCGTCCACAAATAGTTTCAAAAGAGAACCTTACCCAAAATGGGTCAACAGGCCAAGAAGAGAGGAAAGAGAAGAATGCACCCTTGAAGCACCAAAAGGAGACCATCATAGTCCTCCCGGGGAAGACTCACTTTCTCCCAAAAGAAAGAAGCAAAGAAGCGATGACAATATTCAGGGGGAGTTTCGAAAAATAAGAGCCTCGACCTATGAAGGTGAAGTAAACACTAGGGAAAAGGATGAAGAATGGTTGCTGGGCATGATTAAGTATTTCCATGTTCATAACTATTCAAGTCAAATGAAGGCTAGGATTTCCATCTGTAACTTAAATGGTAAGGAAACAAGATGCGTGAGGGATTTAAAACAAACCAAGAAAGATGAGTTGCGGAAATATGCTAGGATACTTTTCAAAAAAAATTCCAAGAAAAATATATGCCAGAAAGGTTCTTTGACCGAAAAGTGAAGGAGTTTCACGAACTACACATGGGATCCATGACTATGGATGCGTTTATTAATAGATTTCTATATCTCTTGCATTATCTACCATACATCAAAGAAGAAAAGGTAAAGATCCAGTGGTTTCGAGGATATCTTCCTCCCAGTTTTTCGGACAGGATTGAATTCAACATGCCTAAGACTTTGGATACCGTGCTCCACAAATTTAGGCTCTATTATGATCATGGACAGCTGAGGCAGGAGAACCTGAATCGAAACCGAGACAAGTCTAAGAACTTCTCTGATAACCGTAAACCTGGGTCCAACCCACAGCCATACAGAAAGAAAAAAAATAGCTTTCAAGAAAACAAGAACTTTAATAGGTCTGGTACAAAGCCGTATGTACCTGCTTCTAATGTTACCAAACCAGTAGCAAGTGGAGCCAATGCCACCCAACTACAGATCAAGTGTTGGAAATGTAGTGGTCCTCATTATGCCTGAGATTGTAAGAACAAGATCAGTGGGGTCTTGCACAACTTACAAGAAGAACCAACTGTTGAGGACATAGCTGGAACACCCCGGATCTATTAAAAATTGGATGGCTGATAAGTAGATCATTAACCTACGATGGTTGAAATATAAGGTAAGATCTTGAACGCTTCTATTTCAATACTTATTGATCCCAGTGCTTGGCGGAGCTATGTTTCACCTAAAATTGTTGGCGAATGCAAACTAGGCAAAGTAAAAAATGAAAAACCTTGGTTGGTTTAGTTAGCCACAGGTACGAAACAAAAGGTTTTGGAAATTGTTAAAGAATGTGAGGTAAACCTGAATGGTTTTCTTATGAAATTGAACCTGAAGATCCTACCTTTAGGATCGTATGATGTACTTATTGGCATGGACAGGTTGGAATAGCACCACTTATGATCGATTGTTTGCATAATTATATCTTATGTATTGATAGCCTATGGAACCAAGTGAAGGTTCAGGGCATTCTAAAGAAGGTTTTTGTAAGACAAATATTCTCCTTACAAGCAAAGAAATGCATTTGAAAAGGCTGCAAGTTTTTTGTAGTAAACATCCAAGACATAGATTCTAATAGGGAACAACACATATAAGACTTCCCATTGTTCAGGAATTCAAGGATGTGTTTCCCGAGGAAATCCTTGTATTAAATCCGATACAAGACCTATATTTGTATATCAAACTGACCATAGGATCAGTTCCAGTCTCCAATGCCCCTTACAACATGAGTGCACCTAAGTTGGTGGAACTCAAACTGGAGTTGCAACAGTTGATAGAGAAAGGGTATATCCAACCCAGTGTGTCTCCTCAGGGAGCACTGATATTTTTTGTAAAGAAGAAAGGCAGTATGATGCGGATGTGCATTTATTATTGCCAATTGAAAAAAATGACCATCAAGAACCGTTACCCACTCCCTAGGATCGATGACTTATTTAGTCAGGTGGCAGGACCCATAATCTTTTCAAACATTGACCTATGATCCGGATACCATCAGGTACGGATTTGCGATGAGGATATTCACAAAACTTCCTTTCGTACAAGGTACGGGAATTACAAGTTTGTAGTGATGTCATTCGGGTTTACCAATGCACACATGAACTTTATGTGTATGATGAATAACATATTCAGTAGGTATCTGGACAAGTTCATCTTAGTATTTATAGATGACATACTAGTTTATTTGAAGAATAAAGAAGAACATGAAGAGCATCTTCATGTAGAACTACAAGCATTGAGAGAACACCATCTTTACGCTAAGTTTAGTAAATGCAATTTTTACAAACTGCAGATACAATATCTAGGTCACATTCTCTCCGAGAGAGGGATAACTATGGACCTGAAAAAGATTAAATCCATAAAGGATTGGCATACCCTTACTAGTTTCACTGACATTAGGTCATTCTTGGGATTAGACGGATAATATCAAAAGTTCATTGAGAACTTCTCAACAATCGCTTTCCCCATGACCTATTTATAGAAGAAATCAAGTAAGTTCTTATGGAATGCTAAGTGTGAAGAAAGTTTTCAAAAGCTTATGCATCTTTTGATGACTGCACCAGTGTTATGAATTGCGGATCCCGATGGGGATTTTGTTGTTTCCATGGATGCAAGCAAGGAAGGACTTGGAGGATTCCTCTTGCAAAATGATCATGTGATCTGTTATGAGTCACGAAAGTTAAAAGAGCATTAGCAGAATTACCCTATGCACGATTTTGAGTTAGGTGACATCATCCATGCTTTGAGGATGTGGAGGAAGTACCTCATGGGAAGGAAGTTCCTTCTGAAGACAGACATTATGAGTCTGAAGTATTTATTTGATCAACTGGATCTGAATGTGAGGTAATCTATATGGTTTCCTTTCCTCGGTGAGTACCATTTCAAGCTTAAGAACATTAAGAGCAATGAGAATAAGGTTTTTGATGCTTTAAGCTGACAAACTCCTATGATTTATGAGGTGACCTTGAGTCAAACTGATGGATATTTTCATGAGAATATTAGAGTGGCCAACGGAGTTGACCCATTCAATGTAGAGATCCTCAACAAAGTCCAAGAGGACATGTTGTTTCAACAACAAAAAGAATACAAGGTCGACGACTCGAAACTGTTGTGTTCCCAGGATCGCTTGTATGTTCTAGAAGGAGGGCACCTTCGGTCCAAAATCCTCATAGAATTTCATTGGGCACCCTATTCGTGGAACCTAGGATATCAAAAGCTGATATCCACTGTCAAGAGACACTTTTTTTGGCCTAAGTTTAAGGCCGACATTGTAATGTTTATTGTGAAATGTCAGGAGTGCCAGCTAGTCAAAGCTGAGCATCAGCATCCTGCAGGATTACTGTCGTTGTTTCCCATTCTAGAATGGAAGTGGGAGTTTATTAGCATGGACTTTACCACCGGTTTACCGAAAAGTAAAAATCAAAATGATTCTATTTTTGTTGTCATTGACAAGTTGTTGAAGGAAGCACACTTCATTCCTGTAAATTTGACCTACAAGGCCATGAACATTGTTGATATATTCTTGAAAGAGATATTTAGATTGCACAGGATACCCAAGGCAATTATCTTGGATCGAGATGTTAAGTTCACTGGAAAATTTTGGAGATATTTATTCTCCGGATTAGAGACGCGATTGAAATTCAGCACTGCATATCACCCACAGACACACGAGAACACAGAGAGAGTAAACCAAATTGTCGAGGACATGCATTGGATGTATGCCATGAACAACCCCATGAAGTGGGAGGATTACTTAAATCTCGCAGAGTTTGTGTATAACAATGGTTATCAGGCTTCCGCCAAGATGAGTCCCTTTGAGGTACTCTATGGATGAAAGTGTAGAACAACGGTTACTTGGGATAACATGGTGGAACGGCTCATGTTAGGGGATGATTTGTTGATGGAATTGGAACATTTGGTTACCAAGGTCCAAGTGAACCTTAAAGAAGAACAAGGATGCCAAAAAAGTTACACGGATCGAAAAAGAAGGGATAAGTACTTTCAAATAGGTGATCATGTTTACTTGAATGTAAAACCCAAGCGAACCTCATTGAGCTTGGGTAGGTGAGGTAAGTTAGAAACTAGATTTGTCAGACCTTTTGAAATACTAGCCAAGAAAGGGCTAGTGGCTTATGAACTAGCATTTCCCGTGCATGTAAGAGTCCATAATTTTTTCCATGCATCTTTGTTAAAGAAATATGTTTATGATACTAAACATGTTGTTGATTGGTCCCTATTACAGGTGGAACCCGATGGGGAGTTTTCCCCTCATCCTACTCATATTTTGGACAAGAAAGAGGTGCAGCTCTGGAAGTGCACCATAGTCCAATTAAAAGTGCAGTGGAAGCACTTTGAGGCTAATGAGGCTACTTGGGAGAACGAGGCCACCTTGAGAAAGGATTACCCTGCTTTGTTTCATGATATGATTCTGAGTCCCTAGAACACCAGGGATGGTGTTGTTCTAAGTGGGGACGAATGTAATATCCTAAATTTTGGACCTATCACTTATAGGCATGTGCCTATTGATTATGATGATTATCTTGATGTTTTAATTTTATATTGGCTCGAAGAACCCGTTGCATATGAACACGATGATTTTTTTATATATATTGGGCATAAGCCAATTATTGATGATATGTGTATATGCTTGTTTGCATTAGGCGTGGACCCTGAAGCACATGATTGATGAGATTTTTTGTGTTGAGGGAGGAACTCTTGAGCACTTGAGGGATAGATGATTTGTGTTGAGAAAGAAGCTATGGAACACATGAAAATATAATAGGATGTGTTAGGCATAATCCCTAGAACCTTCCATGTTGATGTTGAACATAAGCTCTGTAGCATCGGATCCTTGGACATTATATCCCTAGGTGTATCATACAATTACAACCTAGCATTAGTGTTGAGCAAGGAGCTCTAGATTTTCATCGAATTATAACTCCCTGTTAAAGCATTGAGTATGGGCTCTGGTAAGTGCTAGGGGTTACTGAAATGAATTTAATAACTTTCAATTGAAAATGACTTCAAGAAAAATATTGATCTCATCATACATATTTATAAGTGATTAAATGAAATTTTGAATTTCTGTATTCTCATCAAGTACTGAAGAGCTACCACATTATACGAGGGAAATCCAACATGCAAGGATGTTTAGAGTTTCCTAATGTAGTAGACCTAAACTATCAACCTACTTGACCTTAATAAAGAAGTGTGATTAAATCTAAGGATCATGGTATATGATTCCTAGAGACAAATGTTAACAAAGTATTATATTATTATGTACTTTATACATGGTATGTATAAAGAAGTAAATATATTAATAATATAAATAAATGAAAGAAAGAAGAGAATATCCATCAATTATTATTTACTATTAAATATTAATAAATAGTATAATGTCTATGAAAGTCGAACTAGGAACTAGTAGAAAGTTCCTAAGTTAAAATATTAATAATTACCCAAAGTAATTGAAAAGGGTTAAATACAGAAACCAAGGTTTGTTGATTTAACTGTCCCTTTGACTAAAAATTCTGTCTATAAAGACTCAAGCTAAGGAAAGGCTTAGGGTTCTGCTTTGATCTAGGGAAATTATTATTTCTGCCTATTCTACTCTCAAGTGATTTCTTGGAGAAAAATTTTTCCTGGAAGGAAAGGAGAATTGATTAAGAACTGAATACCCCTTAGGAAACCCTACCTTAGGAGCTCTAATCTATTTTCATGTTCGATTGCAGCTCGAGGGGATCGTGATTTAAACAAGGAACGGTTCCGGGTCATGGTTGGGTGGAACGTGGTAGTTCCCAAGTGATTTGGTCATCAAACAGACGTCATATCTACATTTGAATTGTTAATGCTGGTTATTTGAGGGTGCAAGTTCAGGCATTAACAAAGCTTCAAATTCAGGTATGAAGCCCTTGACTGCCTATTCTATTTTCCTAGATTAACTCCTGCTTAAGCTAGGTAAATGATTTCAATTCATTTCGTAACCCTATGCGTTTGATATTCTGGTTAATAATCTATTGGGGTTTGTATTTTCTTTAATACTAATCTTAGGCTATAAATTTTATTATCTACTGCATATTACCAGTGTTTGTATCTTTAAGTTGTTTCTTTACTATACCAATACTTGAATTATGATTACTGTAACTAGGTTGTTTTTTTCTAGTTAAATATATATATTGCTCATTTGGATTTATCACTCTGCTGGCTAATTGCATTTGTCAGTAGAGGCTTACCTTAGCTTTCGTTAAAAGAAAACTAGTTTAGAGGTACAAGTAACTATGCATAATGTAGAAATATATAGATAATAATATTCCAATAGTTTTATGATTAATCTACTAATTAGAGTACTTATAAACTAAAGTACATGATTAAATAATGTAATCGGAATCAACTAAGAATAGACAAAAAACTAAATCTAAAATAGAAAATCAGTAAAGACCTTCAAGGTCTGTCTCCAACAAGTATAATTTAAATATCATAACATTCAATTAAATAAACATAATCATAATTAACCAAACAGAGAAGGCATCCTGACCATCCATGTGGTCCAATATCAAAATTATGTATTATTATTAAATTCCACAGATCAAACCTCTTAATCTAATATCGCATCCCTTTTCATAACTCATTGTTACAAAATAGCCTACAGTCCTGTTTATTACAGTCATCCTTTTTATAATACATAAAGGGTTTAAAGGTCCCATCTAAATCTACCCACATTTGTTGCATAACATTAAGAAATATATAATAACAACCCATTTTTCCAACAGAGGTCCTGACATCGATTCCTATGGATTTCCAGACCCAAGGAAAAAGAAACAATAACAAACCATAGAATTTTATACACAAACAGTAAGCAAATTGCATAACCATATTTATGCTGGCCACGCTATACATCTAATGTATGCGAGCTGCGATTTATAAGTACACCAAACTCTATGAAATAAAAGAATGCATACTCTAACAGTGAGGTTGTGTTGAGGCCTGGAAAATCGTAGGAAAGAACATCAAGGGATTCTCCCCAGTCAACGTTCCCAACTAGCCCGTGACTGTTTGGTATAGGGAATCTGTCCGGTTTGCGGTCCGACTACCATAGGTCAAGTAACAAAAACAAAAGGTTTTACCGGTTACGGACCAGTCCACCATGTATACTTTTGTATTTTTTGACTTGAAGTATGATATGCACATGCCTAATTAACAATGCAGGGTGATAAAGATGCAAAGAGTAGTCACAATGTGATGCGCAGGTTCTTACCTCTCGTCTTAACACTCACAAGCATCCAAATCATGCAAGAAAATAAATACTAACTAAAATATCTCTAGAGAGTTGGGTATTAATTCATGAGTAATGCACTGCTGTTCAAGTGTTATGGAAAATCACAGATAGTTGTTCTTATAACGAAACATATAAACATGAATAAAAGAATATATGATAAGATAGCTCATCGACAGTTAAAACTACCATTACTCATAGTGGAAAAAGACATCATAAGGGTACTGAAGAACATTCAGACAAGAACATAGGTTCAAGAAATTATAACGCTCTTATAGCTAATGAGACACATCTGAAAACAAAATAGTTCACATTCAACATTGCTCATTTAATCACATTGACATATTCCATAGAGCACTTCCTCCAACAGGTAAAATTTGCAGTCTCTGGTTGTAAAACGAAACAGTTCCTCTTACAAGCATTAAGTAACAAGTTTTTCCAGGGAAAAAGCCCCCGTAAGTTCTAACTTTCACATATTTAAGCTAAAACAGTTGACCCCTGGGCTGCCCACAAGCGTGCGACCTTTCAATTCCCCAAACGCTTCATATCCCTCTATCTTTTCTGTATGCACTCATGAACCATTTGGTAACTAATTGGTTTTTAGGTCTGTGCCTTTGTAGCTACTTCTTTTGTCTTCTACTCCACTTGTCCTCCTTGCGATCCTGCTTGTTTCGGCTCTACCTTCACCAAACCGCCCATCTCCTTTTGCGCCGGCATAGTTTGACCAATCTCCAGAAACCACCTGCAATCAAACGACGTACATCATTCATCAGGATTGCATTCAAATCATATCAACTAAAACGACTAAGCATTAAGAGAGGCCATGTACAGTGTTATTTCCACAAGGCTTAACAAATGTCGGCACCACTACTTCATCTAACTATGGGTTCGAAGGAAAATACCCACGACAGGAAACGAGAACTCATCGGACACTCAAAGCATTGGCATTGGAAGTTGAAATATTTGCACAGTGGCAACGGTGGAAGAGAAAATACTACGGACCTGCAACTAAAGGCAGACTCGCATTGGTGGTCAGAGCAATTTACACTTTGGGTGCTTAACTGCTTTTGGAGCCGCAACGGCAGAAGACGAAAGGACAACAGCCTCCGATCAAACATAATTTTGACACCCGATCTATAAAAAATATTAAGTGTTTAGGAAAACTCTTAAAATTTAACAATGGTCACGAACCTGTTTCACCTTCGAAACAGCAGTTTCTTCGAGGAGAAAAATATGATTCATCGACGACTAGCAAACCAAGCTCACATCTACGACCCACCAAAATCTCAAACAAAGACAACTTTTGAAACGGGTCGAGATTCAATTTTCAGAAATCACCCAAAACTAGAGCATGACCAAGGATTCATGGATCCAAACGATTAAAAACAACTCTAAATCATGAGGAGGGGACCAAAATTTAAGAAATTTGGGGAAAACAGTTCCAGCCGCAACAATTGGCGACTACCTGGTGAACCTAGACCTCTGGACAATTTCTTCCTTGAGTAACAGACTGTTTGATAATAAAACCACCATGTTGAATTCTTCTAGATATATGGATTTCCCAAAGGCAATATATGTACTTTTAAACATTGAGGGTAGTCCAATTTAGGAAAATGGAAACCAAGATTTCAAAGTCAAGATAACTCTTTCGAGGCCAGGAGTATGAGTTTCATTTTTACCTCTGTCTTTGGGTAGCCTCCAGCTTGGACACCACAGGATCATAACATCTGGAAAACAGAAATATTCATTTGTTCCTCATTCCCATGCCATTTTGCACTTTTTTTGTGTTTTTGGACTTTTGTCCTTTGAGTCTTCCTCATGCCTTTCTTTCTAAATTTTTGTTCAGGCTCCTCTATCCATAGTGTCCTTTTGTGTGAGAGATGTATTTAATTTTCAGCTCACGGACGGAGAGGAACTTTTGGCAATTTTATACTCATATGATTTAGTACTTTGTTTTGATATACATTGCTTCCTTAGAATTTTTGACTCTTTTAAGCCTTTTGGCTTTCAATTCTTGGCATGGGATCATTTATATATAATATACTGTTTACCCTACTTCCTTTCCATGGGTCTTTTGCTATCACCCCCTAGGAAATTTTTTAAGTGTGAGAGGGATGGAGCCTCGAAATAGTATTCCATACCCTTTAATATTGAGTTACTTTAAAGGGATTAAGCAGGACTTCAATGCGTTCATAACCATTTAGGAAAACTGCTAAACTAGAAGAAATTCCATCAGACAAAACCATAATACACAGTCTTATAATCAAGGATTTTAGTCAGTCCAGAATTCTAATGCTCTCCATGCAATCAAAGCTTGCTTCTTTTTATTAAAGTCAAACAGAAAATTTAAACTAAAACAAAACTAAACCTCATGACTCAAAGACTCAAAAAGACGACCAAACCAGATTATTTATATACAAGATAGCAGAACTCAAACAGAACTCAGGAAAAATAAGGCTTCAGAACCAAACCATTCACTGGTAAGTTCTCTTCCCACCCCTGGAGATCTTACAACTTATAATTAGAAGGGCCAAGCTTTGCTGCAATCTAAAAAGGGCCTACCCACAACTGCTAGAATTTAGTATGCTTTCCTTTCTCATCATGGGGGTGATCCCATTTGAGAACCAAATCTCCTACCTCAAAATCTTTTGTTCCTGCCTTATGTTTGTCGAACCATCTCTTTATCACCTCTTGCTATTGCTTAAAGCGCTCTCTGGATTTAGATCGAGCTTCTTCCACTTTCAGGAGGTTAAAGATCCTTATTTGCAAAACTTCATCATCCGATCCTCTAGACTCTTGAGCTATCATGGAAGAAGGTAGCATGATATTGGGAGGAAGAATGGCTTCTTTACTGTAAACAAGGGTATATGGAGACACTCCTATCGAAGACTTAGGGGTGACTCTATCAGCCCAAAGGGAATTTGGTAACGTTGAGTGCCAACTCCTCTGGTTCTCTATTACAGTCCTTTTTAAAATTCTAATCAGATTTTTGTTAGAGGATTCAGCCAGGCCATTTCCTTGTGGATAGTAATTAGCAGAATAATGCAATTTTATTCCTTTATCATGAGCAAAAGAAGTTAATTTAATTGATGAAAAGTATTTAGCGTTATCAAATACTAATGAAACTAGAACTCCAAACCTGGTCATGATATGATCTTGTAGGAAACTGATGACCGCGTCTTCATTTATCTTGTGCAGTGGGACAGCTTCTACCCAGCGAGTGAAATAATCGGTCGCAGTCAGAATGTACTTGTGTTGTAGGGAGGAATTTGGTTTTATTTCTCCAATAATATCCAACCCCCATTGCTCGAATGGCTCAATGATCATCACAGGATTTAGGGGTGCTGTTGCTTTAGGTTGTCTCCCACTACACCTTTGGCAAATATCGCACTTCTTGACATATGCGTGTGCATATTTGAAGAGTGTAGGCCAATAGTAACCGGCTCTGAGGATTTTGTGAGCTGTAGTATCTCCTGAATAATGTCCCCCTGCAGGCCCGTCATGCAAATATGTCATTACTTTCTTCGCATATTCTTTCTCTAAGCATCTAAGAAGAACTTCGTCATAATTTTTTCTGAATAATACTCCAACAATTTGATAGGCAGCTGATTTAAGATGCAACACTCTTCTTTGCTTATAATTCCAATGTTTTGGCAATAGTCCTTCCTGCAGGTAATGCACAAGGTCCCTATACCAAGAATTGGGAGCTGTGAAGAAAGGGCATACATCCATCAAATGTAGTTCGACCTCGTCTTCCCAGGCGTGTTCGTTATTGTCCCCATTTTTTGTCATCAGTTTGCATAGTCCCTTCCCTTTAACTATATAATGTGGCTTAAATTCAAGGTCGTACTCTTGAAGAGCTGTTACCCAATTTCCCCTTATTTCTCCTAACTCCTTCTGTACAAAAAGGGACCTTACAGCTGGGTATGGTACGATCACCTTGGTTCAATTTTTTAATATATAAGGCTTGAATTGTTTCACTGCTTTCAATACTGTGTAAGCTTCTTTATCAATGGCTGGGTAATTTAATTTGGCCCCTTGCAGACTAGTGCTCATGAAAGATATTGGGAATTCATCCCCCCCATCTTCCTTTTGGGTAAGCACAGCTGCTAGTGAATCATCAGATGCAAAGGTATACAGAATAAAGTCTTTGTCGAAATCTGGGATTTTCAGGGAGGGTGCGTGTGCAACAACAGTCTTGATTTTGCTGAAGGCATTCTTTTCAATATCAGTCCATTTGAATTATGTATTTTGCTTCACCATTTGCTGCAGAGGCTTGACAATCTGAGTGAAATCAGGCACAAATCTTCGCACGAAGTTAATTGTTCCCATAAATGATTGCATCCCTTTTTTATTATGGGGCAAGGGAATCTGTTCAATGGCCTTGATCCTTTTCGGATCAATAGAAATTCCCTTCTTTGAAACTATGTGACCAAGTAACTTACCCTCTGTGACAGCAAACACACATTTTTTGGGATTGAGTGAGATGCCATATTTCCGACAACATTCAAAAATCTGCCCTATATGGAACGTGTGTTCTCCTCTCCTTTTTGAGAATATTGTAATATCATCGAGGTATATCACCACACTACGTCCAATCAAACCACGGAAATCTATGTCCATAGCCCTCTGGAATGTGGCTCTAGCGTTTATAAGCCCAAAGGGCATTCTTCTGTACACGAAAGCTCCCCATTTGATCCTGAATGTTGTCTTCAACCTATCTTCTTCAGCTACTAACACTTGATTGTAGCCTGAGAATCCTTCTAGTAAAGAAAATAGTTCAGACCCTGATACCATTTGTCGCAGTTGCTCCATGGGTGGGATAGGATAGTTATCTTTGTCTGAAGCATGGTTTAAATTTCTGAAATCCACACATATCCTGATCTCTCCATATTTTTTCCTTACCGATACCTGATTCGAGACCCATTCTGAGTATCTAACCTTAAAAATAATTCTGGCATCCAATAATTTCTTAACTTCACTATGAATCAGCGGTTCCAATTTTGGATGCATTTTTCTTAAAGGATGCTGATATGGTTTGACGCCAACTCTAATGGGAATAACATGCTTGATGATGCTAGTGTCATATGTTTTCAAATCTTCGTATGTCCAGGTGAAAACATCTTTATATTGTTTGAACAGACTGACGAACTTATCTCTTTCTGTTGGTGAACAACATTTGCCAAGATTCACGTATTTGGGATTCGTCTCAGTCCCTAAATTTATCAGTTCGAACTGTAGAGTTGAGCTGTGAGTCTTCACATTTGTTGGTCTTCTGAACTTTTCATTGAGATCGAACATTATTTCTAAGGTTCTGACTCCTCTTGGGATGAAATTATCATATTTCATCTCGTCTTGATGTTCTTCATCATCTATAATTGCCCCTTTAAATACCTCGTCATTTGTTAAGCATTCTATTATTAGTAGGCACAAGAAATTCAATGGAGCATCGATTATTAGTAGGCACAAGTCTAGCAGCGGATGTGTCCAACAAGTCAGCTACTGCATTTTTAAGTCTGGGAATTGAAACAATATTAAATGCGTTAAAACATTTGAGCAGATCCCATACCTCATTTTGATAAGCTTTCAGGTGAGGGGACACATAATTTATTTGGTTCCGGATCTATTTAACAATTATTTCAGAATATCCAAAAACTTTGAGATTACTTACCTTTAATTCGATTGCTTTCCTCAAACCTTCCACCAATGCTTCATACTTAGCCGTATTATTCATACATTCAAACTCTAATCTATAGGAAAGAAAATGTTTATTATTCTTGGGGTCGATTAGGACATAGCCGGGCCCTGACGCTTCTAACATCTTAGAGCCATCAAAAAACAAAGTACAAAAATCACTAACTACTGCATGAGAATATATTCCTACCGCTAAGTTTACTATGTTACAGTCAATTTCATCAGCCTGTGAAAATCGAAGGAGATCAGGCTGGGTGTCTAATGTGTTGCTGGCTTCTTCTGCTTGGTAATTTCTCGGTTCCAACTCAATAAAATAATTTCCCAACACAAAATCCACTGGTTCATTCTTCTCCTCGAGTTGAGTAACGTTGTATTTCATGTGAGTCTCCCTCAAAATATTAATTTGATTCGGACTTCCTTTATACGGCAGCCACAAATGTGACCAATCAGAAGCAAAATATCCATTTAGTTTGGCCCACCAATCTCTGCTTAGGACAAGACCATACGCGTCTGGTATATCAGCCACCACAATATTAATGACTTGGCACACTTTATCATTTGATGCCAAACTGACTAGGACATCCTCCATCTCACCAATTACCTTTACATCCGTCCTGTCCAACTAAACAACCCTCCACATGGATGGCTTAGGCTGCCCATTTATCTTTTTATAGACTGATATTGGCATGACATTAATGGACGCCCTTGAGTCTACCAGACAATTATGTACGTTATGATTGAAAATTTCAAAAGTGAGGAGGAAAGGTGGTTGTTTGCTCTTAGACTTACCTCCAATGCTGGTTTCTCTGATTTCTTCTTCTTCCTAAGGTTGATTGGCAGTGGGCAGCTTCTCGTCCAATGCTTCAAGTGCTTTCAATAGTCTTTCTTTTTTCTACGGCACTTTACACATTTCAAATAGTGAAACGTTTGCCCTTGCCTTCTTAATATCTTCCATGATGTCATAATCCATATGCAATTTAGTAGAATGTGGCTTATCAACATTCATTTTCTCTTCAGTGAGCTTGGTGGACATATCAGTCTGCCTAGGATCCTGGCTGCTAATTGTGAATTTAGGAATTTTATCAGTTGCGGAATTATTTTGAAATTTCTTAACATTCTTTTGCATCCTTTTGATCTTTGGGAGAATGAGACTGTTTTTTTTAATTGGCCCTTGGCTCCTTGTTGTCACATTTGTTTCCATGACGTCCCTGTAGCCCTGATTCTTTTCTTCTTCTGCATCAAATAACGAAACAGAATTCCACAAAACCATGGTTTCCTCTTCTTGTTCCTTCGTTGAAGTAGTATTTTCTTTTCTTTCTTCTTCTCCATCTTCTGTTAACTTAGAATCCAACAGTCGATTCATAACCAACGTCATTGAGTTTATCCATTGAGGATAATTCCTTTTAGAGTGTGGTTGTTGGTGGAAAGTGCAAAATTTTTCCATTCCTACCTCTGTTAGATTCATCGATGCAGCATTGTGAGGAGGAGGTTGAGACTGATTGTTATCCTCTCTTTTCTTATAATAGGGCGTATAGAACTTTTGTGTTTCCTTCTCTTTCTCCAAATCTATGATTTTGTTGGAAAGCTTCTGCATCATTTTTTCCATATTTTCAAAATCTGGCGATTTTTCTTCCTTAGGCTTAGTAAAGAATAAGGATTTCCTTCCTGCACCTTTCTCTCCTGACTGTTCTGGATATTATTAGATGCTTTCTCTTTTAGCCTCCACTACTTCTGCCTCTGCATAGGTTTCTGCCAAAGTAGGCTTGGCCCTTATTTTGGCAAACATGGCCAACTCGGGGCCTAAAGCTGAAGTATAATATTCAATCAAGACTGTGTCCAAAGGTTTATCTACTTTAGAAAAATTCTTGAGATATGCTACAAACCTTTGTGTGAAACTGTGCGCCTTTTCCTTTCTCTCTTTCTTCAAGGTGCATAGTCATTTCTTTAGATCTGCATGAGTCTTTTGAGTCACATATTTACTCCTAAATATCCTTTCAAATGTATCCCAATCATGGATAGAGTTTGCAGGAAACCCGAAGTCATGATGCTGTAGCTCCTTTAAGGGTATGCAGGAACAATCTACAGACTACATCTTCATACTCCCCGACCCTTAATCCTTCTATTTCCAAGTAAAAAAATTGTAGGTGGTCATCTACTAATATCCTCTCACTTGGGTCGAACTTGGGAAACATCTTGTCAAAGGCTTGAGGTAGATCATGTAATGGAGGAGTCGGGTTTAAAGGTGATCTGGCTCTCCAAGCAGGTGTTGGATTGGAATTTGGTGGTGGATTGGCATTTGCCATGAGTCTGAGTGGAGAGTGAGGAGGTGAGCAAACATGAGTGTGAGTAGGAGAACTGTGAGGAGTATCCAGAACTTCTTGATTCAAAGGTAACACAACTTCTTGTAAGGCTATTTCTACACGTTCTTCATAGTCCCCAACCAGCACTGAGTCTTCCACTATAGGACGATCTTTCCTTTTATACTCTCTTCTTGGTAATTCAGGGATGATTGGCAATCCTCCAATATTCTTTAATATGCCCTGGTGTGTCTTCTTAGATCATTAACCACTTCGTTTTCAATAGAATATAGATGTTCTCTACTCATTTCTTCCGGAATTGGATTATGAAGCCCACTGCTTTCAGAACTGTTACCGATGAAATAAATTCAGGAAAATGGGTTTCCTCGAACAGCCATGCACTGGCGGCCCTCCTTCTAGCACCAGAAACTGTTGAGGCTTGGAAAATCACATGAAACAACAGGAAGGGATTCTCCCCAGTCAACATTCCCAACTAGCCCATGACTGTTTGGTATAGGGAATCCGTCCGGTTTGCGGTCCGGCTACCGTAGGTCAAGTAACAAAAACAAAAGGTTTTACCGGTTATGGCCCAGTCCACTGTGTATATTTTTGTATTTTTTGACTTGAAGTATGATATGCACATGCCTAATTAACAATGCAGGGTGATAAAGATGCAAAGAGTAGTCACA
Source organism: Pseudotsuga menziesii (assembly GCA_001517045.1). Lineage (NCBI taxonomy): Eukaryota > Viridiplantae > Streptophyta > Pinopsida > Pinales > Pinaceae > Pseudotsuga > Pseudotsuga menziesii. The sequence continues at coordinate 514,348 of LPNX010116036.1, forward strand.
ATGTGATGTGCAGGTTCTTACCTCTCGTCTTAGCACTCACAAGCATCCAAATCATGCAAGAAAATAAATACTAACTAAACTATCTCTAGAGAGATGGGTATTAATTCATGAGTAATGCACCCCTGTTCATGTGTTATGGCAAATCACAGATAGCTGTTCTTATAACGAAACATATAAACATGAATAAAAGTATATATGATAAGATAATTCATCGATAGTTAAAACTACCATTACTCATCGTGGAAAAAGACATCATAAGGGTACTGAAGAACATTCAGACAAGAACATAGGTTCGAGAAATTAGAATGCTCTTACAGCTAATGAGACATAGCTGAAAAGAAAATAGTTCACATTCAACATTGCTCATTTAATCACATTGACATATTCCACAGAGCACTTCCTCCAATAGGTAAAATTTGCAGTCTCTAGTTGTAAAATGAAATAGTTCCTCTTACAAGCATTAAGTAACAAGTTTTTCCAGGGAAAAACCCCCCATAAGTTCTAACTTTCACATATTTAAGCTAAAACAGTTAACCCTTGGGCTTCCCACAAGTGTGCGACCTTTCAGTTCCCCAAACGCTTCATATCCCTCTATCTTTTCTGTATGCACTCATGAACCATTTGGTAACTGATAGGTTTTTATGTCTGCGCCTTTGTAGCTACTGCTTTTGTCTTCTACTCCACTTGTCCTCCTTGCGATCCTACTTGTTTTGGCTCTACCTTCACCAAACCGCCCATCTCCCTTTGCGCCACCATAGTTTGACCAATCTACAGAAACAACCTGCAATCAAACAACGTACATCATTCATCAGGATTGCATTCAAATCATATCAACTAAAATAGCTAAGCATTAAGAAAGGCCATGTACAGCGTTATTGTCACAAGGCTTAACAAATGCTGGCACCACTACTTCGTCTACCTATGGGTTTGAAGGAAAACACCCACGACAGGAAACAAGAACTCATCGGACACTCAAAGCGCTGGAATTGGAAGGCAAAATCTTTGCATAGCCACAACGGTGGAAGAGAAAATACTACAGACCCGCGACTAAAGGCAGACTCGCATCGGCAGTTGGAGAAATTTACACTTCGGGTGCTTAACTGCTTTGGGAGCCGCAACGGCAGAAGACAAAAGGACAACGGCCTCCAATCAAACATAATTTTGATGCCCAATCTATAAAAAATATTAAGTGTTTCGGACAGCTCTTAAAATTTAACAATGGTCCCGAGCCTGTTTCACCTTCGAAACAATGGCTTCTTCAAGGAGCAAAATTTGATTCATCCATGACTAGCAAACCAAGCTCACATCTACAACCCACCAAAATCTCAAACAAAGACAACTTTTGAAACAGGCCAAGAGTCAATTTTCAGAAATCACTCAAAACTAGAGCATGACCAAGGATTCATGGATTGAAACAATTAAAAAAAACTCTAAATCATGAGGAGGGGGCCAAAATTTAAGAAATTTGGGGAAAATAGTTGCAGCCACAATAGGTTGTAAGACCCTAAACACATTCACAACTTCGGCCAAAGTTTAATTTAACACAGTCTTTCCAAAATAACCCTACAGTAAAAAAGATCACCATCGTGGGTTCCCCACCCATGGCTCTTCACAGTCCACATCGCATAACAAATAATAACAAATTAAAACCCTACACTATGCTATCGCAGCACTGTGGGAAAGGATTATTCCATTCACTGCGTGGCCTATACCCACACTGTCATTGAATTACAATATAAAAACTAAACAGCATCATTATATATAGAGCATTCGAGAGCATGCGAATACCATGTTACACACCCATCTTAATAAACATATTAACACATTTTATTCATATGTACACAACATAAAATAATAACCACAGTAATCAAATAAAAATAGTATTAATCCATTTACATAGTAGGTGTTGTGATTTGCTACACACTCATCATTTAAGACCAAGAACCAAGTTACACAAGCATGCAAATGGGTTAATGCACCATTGCAAGCAATGGTGCATCCCATGGCTAAAAGGGCCTAAATCAAAATAACAATTTACATACCCAATATTATCTACATAGATTCAAATGGCTTACAAGTTACTTCATGGCTTAACACCTTAAGAAATTAATAAAACCCAAGTCTATATCTTAAGCCTGAATGTGAAATTGAAACCCACAGCATAAACCCCAACCAATAAACAAATCTAAATGTAGTCTACCCAAAAGGGTTAAGAGGTAGCAAGTATAGAATTGCTCACAGGATTACCGTGGCCACTATGAAACCATTTTGGAGCCGAAAGCAAAGTATGGATCCACCCCTATTTTGCTACCCTATCACCTCCAACCCAAAAGCGAATATGATAGTTGAGAAGTATGACAAGTTAAGAACCTTAAACCCAAAACTATGTGCAGACATGTCAACCAGAATGAGGCATACCTTATGATCAGCAGGTCACCTCCATGGTTTTCTCCTTGTACAGAGCCAAAATGCACAAACCCCAAATGACAAACACAATGCACAACCATCATGAGCCAAGCCTAAGGGAAGGCTTCCATGATTTCCAAGGACATTAAATGCACCAGATGGTGGCCATTAACGTGATACTAAACCCACTTTCCATAGTTAAGCTTCATGGCATTCATGACCTGCAATACAAGATTAAACCTTGTGGACATATGGTACAACCATAGGTTATACTCACTACCCCTTTTATATCACCATGTAACAATTACAACGCATACATTATAACAAGATTACTATATTACAATAATAAGGTTCAAGTGTAGAGTCCATATATGGTCTACGCTAGCCTTAAGTCAACCCCAAGACTTATGTATTAATATTATGTATGTACGAAAGGTTAATTCCTTATAACATGTGAACCTTAGGCATTAAGTCATAAAATTAACACCATACATTTAATCCCTAAGCTTCTTCTTAGTGAACATGGGGTATGTAATATGCCATGTTAAATACATTTACCCTCATAAAAATCAATGGTTAGGTTTTGAAGGCCATGACTTGACCTACAAATATAAAACATAAGAAGTGTTAATATTTTTTAATAAACTAAACATAAACCGTAATTAACACCAACATGTGAAATAATGAGTTCAAGACCATAAGGAAGCATAAGTACTGAACAGGAATATAGCAGTAAAATTGATGAGAATACGATGTATACCTGTTATAAATCAGAGTCAGTAAAGGAACCAAAGTCCACCAGTAGTATGCCCTTTAATATCATGTCGCAATGTATGAATTTCATGTGAAATACAACACGTGCCTTAGTTCATAGAACTAAGTAAGCATGCAATCAAATAAACACTTTTACCTCTCAAATCGTCATGGAAAAATGAGTCCCGCCACTCCGCCCACTTTGTTTCCACAAACAAAGTTATGTTAGGAACTTATAATTAAAAAATGCGACTATGTAGAAAGGACGAAGCATTTACGCTAGTGATGACACATAAGCGACAAAAGTATAAACATAATACTAAATCAGTAAACCGTAGTACGACATCACAAGTAAAATACATTAAAAATAATAAGTGAAAGTAAAAGACAGAGCATAAGAACAGCTTACGAATAAACAAGGGTACATGAAATGTGCAATAGAGTTCCACGAGTGAATAATGTTCCATTGAGGTAGTTTCTACTAGCCTATAATTTATTTATTTATTTGATTTTTGGGGACATTACAGTCGTAGCATGTTTTCATCACCTAATGAATCTGCACAAAGAAAGGAGAAGTATGCATTAGTTCAACAAGAACTAAGTAAACCCCATAATAGCAGGTATAACCAGTTACCTCTTCAAGTGGCCCCAAAAGGGATACAAGTCCTGCCACTCCACCCGTTGATAGTTAAAATTTAAGTCAAGAATTTCCATAAATAACGAACAAAAATTATAACCCGATAGTAAGATATAACTGAACGAGTATATGCACATGCATGAAAAATAATAATCAATCAACAGAGTAAGCATTTAAACTAGTTCAAGTAAAATAAACATGATACATAATTACATCAATAACTACATAGGAAACCCATAGAATGGAAAGGACAAGCTTACGACACTTCGCTTTAGAAAACCACGACCAACATATTCTGTAGAGGATGAGTTAATGTCAAGATTAGGTAGTAGCTAACTAGCCTATAATTTTTTATTTTTTTCAAATTTTGGGGACATTATAGTATGATATATTGTCAAGGCTCAATACAAAAGGTAGGATCCCAACCTACCAATGAAGATGTAGAAAAAGTAGAATTCACTTGACCAAGGAAGAAGGATAATATTATAGGTAAATCAAACCAAGATAACCAAGAAGAAAATTTTTGTATAAGAGATTTGAATGTACCTTCTCTCCTATGGGAGAATGAAATATATTATAAAGGCTAGGGTTATGAAGATGGATGGATTTTAATTGATTATTATTGATGTTGTAATGTCAAATAGTTGATAGTTGTTGATTTGTAGATACTATTTGATGTGTAACGTAACATATCTATGATGTATTTGATTGTCACAAATATTAATGTAAGGAACCTGTTGCTGCCTTTCACACACCTAGGTCATGTGGCAGAAATATTCAAGCCACTCGGTGTGTCCTTGGGGACAAGTCTCAAGTCAAGGCTATCACCTTGTTCTTGACTTCTCCATTTAGCGTCAACTCCTAACGAAGCCAAGGGGGGTAGACCCTATTAAGTTACTAAGGATAATTACTTAGTATGGTGATGTTAAACTGAATGAATTACTTAGGAGTTTGAAATTTAACCATAAACAACCATAGATGACAAGATACAAAATGAGCACATGAAAGCACAATGCTGAGACACAATATATATATATATATATAGCAAGAACCAGTGCCTTAAAATGGAGTCAAAATAAAATCAAGGTACTTGCATGTGCTTGGAGTGAATGGTTTGCAATTGCCTCTTGGTACGTTTTAAGTTAATGTCAAATATGAGTTGATTAAAATTAGGCGAAGGGGTGGACTCCAGATATACCCGAGAGTACTTGGAGTATGTCCAAAACTAAACCTTCACGGCTACCCGCAAGGAATATGTGGGATGAATGGAGTCTCCGGGGCTATTGTTCATAACACACCTGTTAGGGTGTGACAGAGATCGGCACCCTGAGGTCACTTTTTAGGAGTTCCTGCTTCCTTTGGGTATTTTGCCACCGTAATGGTTTGATCTAGGTGTTGGATTTTCACCTGATGGTTTGTCAATCTGGGAGAGTGAATTGTAATTATACTAGTTGCTCAAGTACTTTTGATACAACTTGACTGATCAGATGAACTGCAGCCAAGTACATAGCATACAAATTGGAGTCTTGTCAATTTTAGTAAATTTTGAGATGGATGTTCTTGTTAAAAAGAAAACCCTCCAGGAACCTCTTTCGGTCCAAGTGGACCTCAATCAGGGAATCAAGGAGGGGTTTATTTTGTTATGGTTACTAAAACAAATGATGATAGAAAATGAAACATAAAAATATAAGCAAACCACAATTTTCTAATTAGACTACCACAGACGTTTCTTCACCTTTCGGCTCGAAAAGAGGCTCGTGGGTTAAGTATTAAAGTTACTTTGAAAACAATAGAAATTGAATATGGAAATGATTTTAAATCAAATTATACTACCCTACAAATTAGTACTATGCTATATTGAAAAAAGATGAACGAAAAACAAAAAATGACACGGACGCAAATCCCCCTAGGGGGGATGGGGAATGGGCTTGAAAGAGCCTATTCAAAATTATTTTTATCACCAGTGGTTACAATATAAAAAAACTGATATTATGCCTCTTGATTCTTATACAAAATGAAACCAAGAGCTTACAAAGTGCAAAAATTAAATATTTCAGTCAAAAAGGGAGACCCTTGGGGAGATTCAGAAGGACCAAAAGTCACTTTCGAACAGAATATCCTCCTCTTTTATGTTATACCTCATAAAAACCATCAATATTATTAGACTTAAATATTCCCAAAAGCACTCTGAAATTACCTTTGGGTCAGCTTACTTTTAACCAAAAAAAGCTAAGTTAAAACTAGTTTAAAAAAGGTAAAAAGGGAACCAAAGAAAGCAAGGTTTCCTTGGGATATTGCTTGCAATTTAGGCAGCCAATATGATGTGCACTTATTTCTAGATTTATATTTTATAAAAGAAAACATAAATCTAATGCATGCAAGCTACAAATTCTCTTTAAAATTCCATGTAGAAAGGACGATTTCCCTAAAGCTAGATCTAGAATGCTTATTGAACGTTTTAAGAACAAAATATAGATTATGGGATTTTAGGAGATATATCTATGATAAATTTACTTTAATATAATATATATAAACAATATCAAAGTTGCGAACAAAGTAACCAGATAAAAAAATTGATTTTGAAGGAGGAAAAGGAGAAGAGAAGTGTTGGTTGCTGAAGCAGATCTGCAATGGAAACTTGTTAGTGGAATACATAGGGGAAATGTATTCACAAATATTTTCGATGTACAGTGGATTCAAAATAGATCCATATCTCATCCAATCCTTGCTACCTGAAATCTAAACACACAATCCTGCACGAAACCTCATGAGATCTGGATATATATATGAAAAAGAGACAAGAATTACATGCAAATAAACTTATTAAACATGTATAATATATATATGTTAATCATATATGCTATGAGATATAAGAAAAACAAGTAACCTTACTTACCCAACTATACCCCTATTGATTAAGCTGAATCGTTCAAGCCAGACAGGGTTCAGATGCAGAATTTGAGAGAAAAGCCGGCAACATCAATAGCCGTAAGACAATGCTTAATCCACACATATGAGAGAATTACACCATTTGGCCTCCAAAGCTTGTTTATTTCAACAATCAAAAGATTACAATAGTATTACAATAGCAAGCCCTTCAATCCAACTCTAACTAGCTTGGAAGATGTAGCCTGAGCTTTATTTATACAAAAAAAGGAGATCCAACCCAGAAGAGTACAAATCCCAATGAGATAGACCATCGTAGTTGAAGGAGAGTCCATAAATGCTTGATCTGTGTCTAACTGCGCTAGATATGAGTCTCACTGAATGGAATTGTCAATCGGAAAGCTGATTTGACTGACACCTCAACCTGTTGACTGAAGCATCCACCAAAACTCATCCAAATGAGCCAAAATGTGTGGAGGAGAGAGGGAGGGAAAAATTTTCCACAAAGGATGCTGAATTTCAACTCTGGATCTGATTTGATCACCTCCTTCAGTCAAGGATTTGTCAGATCTAGTCAATCTAGTTCAGATCTGACTGATTTCAATCAAATCGGCTGAGAATCCATGGATCTATGATTCTGAATTTGCTCCATTATTCATCAAATTATTAATTAAAATAATCAATAATTGATTTTTGGGGCTTTCTGACCTGAGTGATGGAGAATCACTCAAAACTAGGAAATAGTGGGTCCATGGGTTTACATGGTGCTCTTAGCTTGAAAATGAGCACCTACATGACTAAAACAGATTATTTGGCCCACTTTTATTACAAACTCAATTTTTCCAATTAAACTATTAAAAAATAGCCTAAGTTTTGGAAAAATTAAATTTTAATAAAAAACACAAAAACTAAAAATTTGAAAAATTGAAAAAACCTAGGGGGACTTAGACATTTTCATATGGCTCTACCATGATGTCTAGCATGTTTATACATTAACACATAGACTCTAATAACCAAATAGGCCTAAAGTCCAAGCCGACCACCCCAACTTTGGAGGTATGGAGTGAAAAACTCAAAAATTATCAGTCGTTTATTCAACAACCAATAATAACCAAGGGAAAAAACACCCTGGGCTGATTGGATTGACAAATAAAGTATAAGAGACCGAGTCTCTTATAGACACTATCATGCTAGAACATTCATTACAATTCCCCCATGGGGTATGAACATGTGATATAGTACAACAAGCACATTCCAGAAGTACTTCCAAAGGTCTTCTGAAGTTCGAACAATTTATCCTTGTCTGGTTCACCAGGATCACTTGATAAAAAACCACTAAGTACAACTTAGGTGGTAACAGAACCCTCTCTAAAAATTGTGATTTCCCTTTTTTTGTATGGTGATGATGTCCTCTTTCACAATTTGGTAACAATATTCATAAACAAGATTGATTCTCCCTAATTAGTTTTTTCATGTGTAACTAGAGTAGTTAGAATGGAAGGTGTTTCTTTTGAGTTCTTGTGTATTTAATCATTGGTGGTTGTAGTAAACTATGTAATGAATGGAGAATTCAATGTTACCTAAATAAACTATTAGGTGTGACAGTCATGTTGCATGAGCCTCATATTATCTCTATACCTAGCATAGTACTTCATGTCATATATTTCCCTAATTAGGGATTGACTATGCCAATGCATAGACTAGAATGGGACCCTTATGATGAACACATACGTTGTCCTTGGTTTGAAATCGATACAACAAATGGTTCCATTATCGTGACTATCAAAAATTTTAAGAACGCCAACCCACCCTTCCCCCTAATATCTATTATTTTTTATGGATAATAAATGGGTGAATCCCCATGATATATAGAAAAATATGAAAACTATTTCATTAATTTTATATTATGTATATATAATTTTTTGGTGCATCTCTAATTAGATTATATAATATTGTAAAATATTGGCAAATATTTCTCTAAATTATAAATGCTTGTAAAATCTTGGCAAATGTTTCTCTAAATTATAAAACCTTGTAAAGTCTTGGTGAATCTTTTATTAAATTATAAAAGTTGTGAAGTCTTGGTGAATTTTTTAATAATGTATAAAACCATATAGTAATAGGAAAACAAATACAAAAAATACTAACTAGGATACAAATATTAATAGACCATAAACAAGGCATCCTTTGAGAACCATAAAATTAAAATAAATAAAATAACAAACATGTCAAAACACGTGACAATGCCCAAGGAAAAAGAAGCAGCAACGATAGTAGGATTCTAGGTGAAGGAGAGCACAAAAACAAGTAGAAACAAAAGGAAGTGGTTGTAAGCACCGCCATGGCCCCCTACACACCCAAATACATGACTATAAATGGAGTCACAACTCCTAGGAATGATGCCCCAAACACCCATAGAAATGTTATTTCCATATCACTGATCATAAGCTTCACCATTCCAATGTTTCTTGGTGAAACTTTGGATCTCAGTGAAGGGATTGATAAATTCCCTATATTCAAATGGGTTGCTATAAGACTGGATAGTAAATATCAATTTTCCTTCTGATGTGGAAACTAAGCAACTTGCAGAACTATATTGAACCCTTAAAATATGGATGAATGTAACTCTTATTTCAATTTCCATGATCTATAGAAGGAGAAAGAGCCCCTAGCCATTTTCATTTCTATCAATTGGGAGTGAATGGGAGTTTCCTAGTGATTTATGTGCGCTAAAATAGGTTTAAATCGATTTTTAGAGGGATGAAATGGTTTTATCTTCTCCCCCATTTTTAAATTACATGGGGATAACCTACGATTCATTGAAATCCAATAATTAAAATGTGGGTTAATTATACCTAATGGGTGTTTAATAAAAAGAATCCCATTAAAATTTTAAAACCCCTAAATTTATCCCATGGGATAATGTTTGCGCCTAAAGTTTTCCATTGTCATGACCCTCCAAAAGTAATCCAAACTTATATACAAGATTGGTGGTTTAGGTAGATTAATTGTCTTGAATAATAACACATTAAACGAAACCCATCTAGGCAGAAGAATGATGACATGATACATATTACAATTTTATTTTGGTAGAGTTTCTGATGGTGTTGTTCAAGTGGTTGAAGAGATTGGGGTTATACACATGTCCATCCTAACTTATTAGAGGAATTTTGGGGTCTAAAATGGGCCTCCTAAGGAAAATAATAAAATAATAGTTAAAATAATAAAATAATGGTTAAAATAATAAAATAATATTAATTAATTTTGGAGGAAGAAAGAAAAAAACTACTTTTTGTGTTCGTATTTTCGACATATCTCCCTGTGTTTTTACTCAAATTTCGATTGGGAGAGCTCATTGGATGTGCAATTTGATTCTGCATCCAACGAGTACCCACACTGCATACTTATGACGGACCCCGCTACCCCAAAAACAAGAAATACCTGAAAAAAATGTGATGATGATGTCATCATCACATTTTTTCAGGTATTTCTTGTTTTTGGGGTAGCGGGGTCCTTCATAAGTATGCATTGTGGGTACTCGTTGGATGCAGAATCAAATTCCACATCCAACGAGCTCTCCCGATCGAAATTTGAGTAAAAACACAATGAGATATGTCAAAAATACGAACAAAAAAAGTAGAGTACCCACACTGCATACTTATGACGGACCCCGCTACCCCAAAAACAAGAAATACCTGAAAAAACGTGATGATGACATCATCATCACGTTTTTTCAGGTATTTGTTGTTTTTGGGGTAGCGGGGTCCGTCATAAGTATGCAGTGTGGGTACTCGTTGGATGCGGAATCAAATTCCGCATCCAATGAGCTCTCCCGATCGAAATTTGAGTAAAAACACAGGGAGATATGTCGAAAATACGAACAAAAAAAGTAGTTTTTTTTAATGACAAATATGTCAATTCAACCATTATGGTTGACTTATTTTATTGAAATTCTATTGGTTCTTGAATTCCAACTCACAAAAACTTATTTTGGCACGTTTTCTTATAAGGCCCATTTTAGACCCCAAATTTCCTCTAATAAGGAGAAGGAGACAAATATGATATAGTATACATAATTTGGGCTTAATACAAATTTTCAACCATGAGGTCACAAGATAAATTGATTTATGGGGAAAGGCAACCATATAATGCTACATGGTTGGATTTGTATTTTAACTAAACCAATATTTTTTTAAGGACAAAGAATAGCCCGGGAAATGAGCATGAGGCATATTACTATAGGAGGTGGAATTGTGGATGAAGATATTCCTAGAGGAGGAGGATTCTTAATCCTTGAACCCAACAATGATGGTAATATAAGTTCCTATGAATGAGGTTGACCAAGGATGAGAATGGAACATGTAGGTATATAAGGCCATAATAATACCATGGATGAGACACAAGGATTGCAAACGCTACAAAGATCCGTAAAGAAGGGCGATGATCGAAAAATGGTGGCTAGGTACAAAAAAGAGGTTATACAATAAGAAACGGTTATGAGGGAAGATAAAAAATAGGGAAGAAAGAACTGGAACATATTTTAAGGATTTATAAGAGTTATAGAAGAAAGGAGGATGTGACTAGTGGTTGGAGTAGCAACGATTGATGGTAAGGTATTTTTCAAGGAGAGGACTAGGCGAGAGTATGATGGTAAGGGAAATAAAGGTAGAAACGAATGAAACCATACGAATGCGAGAATATATGTTGTTAGAGGAACTAGAGATATCATAGTATGTGGTTACACCAAGAGGAAGTGAAAACCTTTCCACTAAGGAGACAATGATTTTCAACCTGGATGATATATTATGATTTCTTGGAGGAGAATAAAATGTTATATTTTATCCTTTAATCAGTATGATCTAGGATTTTATCTGAGAGAATAACATGCATGACAATAATCAAAAGAGACAAGAGACACAAATAGTTTCCCTTGGGGAAACCATAAAGGAAAACACCCCGCAACTTCCTCAGAGATAGAATGAGCACCAATAGCAAAAGTAAAACCTAAAAGTAGAAAGATGATCTCTGACATCTGTTCTTTCTCTCACTTCTGTGAGCTCCTCTTCTCTCACTCATGTGCTACAGTTCAGTGAGTGCGTGTTACAAATAGAGTGTTTCACTCTCTATTTATACTAGTTTCCGACTTGACAATTACTTACCAAGGATGACTTCTCTAGGAGAGTCTTATAACCCTAGTGCCCCGAAACCATGGGGACTATTGCCCCGAATTACAAAGGAAGGTTAACCTCTATGACTTTACATGAATTGATTACATTAATGATTCTCTTGATAGGAACATTGGGCTACAAATAAATACAACATATAAAATATACAAGTGAATACATTCTGAAGTTACAAATACATCAACACTCCCTCTTAACTAGGAATGTGTTCTCTTGACACAATTCATCAGCACAAGTCTTCGTCACTGGATCATTCATCAAAGTTGGAACATCATCATAGCTAGATCATCATCATCACTAGATCATCATCAAAGCTAGAACATCATCATCACTGCTTCCGTTGTCTTGAGAAAATGGTGCTATCTCTAAATTCTACTCATCATAGGAAGTTCTACAGAGCTAACCCTTTTTCATGTTGGTTGTAGGCCTAGCCTCCATGTAGGTATTCATTTTATTCAGTGCTTATATATGACTATGGGATTCCCATCCTGCCACCATGTCTGAAGGGCTCGCCTAGCACTTATATCTAACCATGGGAGGCCCAGCCTACCACCATTTCAGAAAGACCCCACACTCACATCTGAGCATGGGAGGCCCACCCTTCCACCATGTCATTAAGCCTCGTCCAACACTTATATCTGAACATCGGAGTCCCAACTTTCCACCATGTCAGAAATGGATCTGCACTTACATCTGACCATGTGGGGAACACATCCCGCAACCATGTCAGAAGGTATCTGCACTTACATTTCACCATGTGGGAAACACATCCCACAATAATGTCTGAAGGGCTCTGCACTTACATCTGACCATGTGGGGAACACATCCCACAACCATGTCAGAAGGGCTATGCACTTACATCTGACCATGTAGAGAACACATCCTGCAACCATGTCAAAAGGGATCTGCACTTACATTTGACCATGTGGAGAACACATCTCACAACCATGTCAAAAGGGATCTACACTTACATCTAACCATGTGGGGAACACATCCCGCAACCATGTCAGAAGGGATCTACACTTACATCTAACCATGTGGGGAACACATCCCGCAACCATGTCAAAAGGGATCTGCACTTACATCTGACCATGTGGGGAACACATCCTGCAACCATGTCAAAAAGGCTCACTACTTATATTTGACCATGGGAGTTCCAACCTGCCACCATGTCAGAAAGGCTCACGGACTCATCACTTCTCCTTGGAAGGAACCTCGATCTAGAGAACACCAAGGTTCTCCCTGATGTAATCAAACTTCACTCTGGCCATTTCTAGCATAGAATCACATTATGGTTGATTACGTACAGGGATAACATGTGATATTTTCCATGGATTATTACATCTGAGGACAACCTACATGACCATTTACGTCTGAGAAACTTATGAGATTCCCCAATTTTATGCTTAGACAACCTGTCTCACCAGATATGCTAGAGAACTCCCTCTTTTGAGGGATATCGATCTAGATCACAAACTGGAGCTTCACTACTCTTCTCTACACCATATCTATGATATAGTGATATTTGATCTTAATATGCTTCAAATTCTCATGGAACACTGAGATCTCCGACAACTACACATAACTTTGGTTGTCACACTATATGCAAGTAGAATCCAAATGGATATCAAACAAATCACAGAGTAGCTTCCTCGACCACACTGCCTCACAATTAGCTGAACCAGCTGCGACATACTCTTCTTTGGCTATACTCAGTGCCATGCAGGACTACTTCCTACCAAAGCAAGAGATGACACCTGATCCCATACTGAAGCAAAACCTTGAAGTCCTCTCCCTATCAATGACGCTTCCTTCCCAATCTGAATCCACATAACCTTCCAGGTTAATATTTTGATTCACCTCATACTTGAGCCCATAATCAACTCTACCCTCTAGGTACCTCAGAATATGATTTGCAACAATCAGGTGAACATGTCTCGAATATGTCAGGAACTAGCTCAATGTGTTCATAACAAAGTGAATATCTAGTCTCTTATTCATTAGGTACATCAATGACTGAATCATATGACGATACATTGTAGCATTAACCGACTATCATGATGCATCACTCAATAGAATTAGGTTTGATGCCATAGGTGTTGTAATGTCCTTGCAGTGCATCATCCTGAACCTCTTTAGGATATCCATTGCAAACTTCCCTTGTCCCAAGGAGATTCCATCCGCATTCTGCCACATATACATGCCTAGAAAGTATTGCATCATATTTAAGTCCTTCATCTTGAACTCGGCAACAAGTATCCTTCTTGCAACTTTAATGACTTCCTCTTTTCTGTTAGGCACAAGTCATCGATATATAATAGGAGCATCACTGGTCTTCCACCTTCAATGTTGGAGCAAAGGCTAGAGTCTTCTTTACACTTAGTAAATCCTAGAACCATCAATAAGTTTTCCATCCTGCCGTACCATGTTGAAACTCAGGTTCTTCTGCAGTCACTCCCTCTAAAGTGGAGCATCATTCTCCCTCTTGCTTTTGTAATGTATGTATTGAAACATTCTGAACTAGAGTGACAAGTAGCTTTCTCTACTACTAATATTCTATGTATACATCTAGGGTCACTGGATACCAAGATCCTCTATCTTAAACCTTTTCAAAAGTTCTTCTTGCACCCATCTGTGAGCTTGTCACTCTTTATAGGATTTCATCTTCAACCTTTGAGCAAAGGTTAATATCTTCATCACTCTAGATGATATTCAAGCTCCTCATGTATGTGTTATCCCATAGGTGTCTTTTGAGCTCATACAAGGCCTTCCTTAATTTGCAAACATGAGTCTGCATGTCATGTGTCTTAACTTCTAGTGGCTGCAAATGTTTATTCGTAGTCTATGCCTTCTTTCCGTGAGAAGCCTCACACTATGAATCTTGCCTTGTATCCCATGATCTTTCCATCTACTACATGCTGGATCTTGTAGATCCATATGGAAGACATTACATACTTCCCTTCAGGTCTCGATACTCCATCATAGAGATCATTCTTCTTGAATTGGTACTCTCCTTCCCTTTCTTCTTTGCTACTTGTTCATAGTTGGAAGGCTCTACATCTATGATGTCACTCAACAGTGTCACATAACTAGAGTTTGTTTGAGTTTCCTTGAAGTCTCATGATACTATTCTTCATTTTGTATTATTTCTTGATTTTTCGTCACTTGTTCTTCGAAACAAGTCTCATCCTTTGTTTCTTGTAGGCGATTGTGCGTGATATTTCCTACATGTCAAATGAATTAGTTGTATGGTTAGAAAAATTTCATACAGCATAATCATAATGGAAAAATCTTATACATAAAGATATAATCATGTAACTATTTTATCCAATACAACATTCATTCATATCTCACAGAAACTTTCTAGATGCCTACCATCTCTACCATGACATCATTGAGATTCTACACTAATCCAATATGTCAGCAAAGAGGTTTCATTATAGATAAGTAGCAATCGAGAGTTCTATAGCACCATGAGCTACTTACCCATTACATGCATATTAGTACTAGACTATCATTAATCCAGACATTCTATCATGCATAACACATCAACTGAATATAAACAAATGCATAACAAAACAATATCATGAAATGACAATTGAATACTTATCTTTATTTGTTTCGTGGTTAGACTCCTTCTTTTAGCTTCATCATCTTCTTCATTCATAACATGACCATTTCTTATCCAAATGCTAAGATGGATAAGAGTTTCCTCAAGAATTGAATCCTTCATATTCTTCATCACTTGAGGGATCTTCTTTGTATCGTGAGAGATAGATTTTCAATTGCTCCCATCTTCTTTTCTATTATTATGAGTCGAGCTTGATATTGTGTGCACTCTTCCCAGATTCTGCTGAAGGTAATCAGTTCCTTCTGGCACACATTCCTCGAATGAATGAATCTGATGATCTTGGGAGGCCATTCAAGGTGTTTATCTGTACTCTCGACTTCTTCATCCACTTCTTCAAGTTGTTCTTTTATTTGAGAGACCCTTCCAAAGTATGACTATATGGTATCTGCATTCTCGATCTTTACATTCTTCAACTGGTTTCTCAAAGTCATCTTCTAATTTATGTTGTTCCCTTCAAATAGCTTGGTCAAGGAATACAAAATATATTTAGGTGTCTTTAGGGAAGATACGTGTGGTATAAGGTGATCCTTGAATGAATCAACAATGATCCTCTTGTCCTTGACCAGGCTCTTCTTGTGTAAGGCTTTAGCCTCATCTCCCTATGGAACTGGAGCATCTCCACTTATTCCTTTCCTTCAAGAACTAGTGAAATCCTATACTTCCACGCTTAGAATTTTTCATCTTCACCAAGATTGTCATCAAGCTGGTGTGATAGGTCATTTTTAAAAGAGAACCTCAAATGTCAATAGAAAAAGATTAGATCTTACAGATTTGAGGTGTTTGTCCTGGTTCCATATTTGGTTGATCTAAGGTTTTTTAGAGAAACTCTAATTTTCAAAAGTTGTATTATTTCTGATCTGATTGGATAGAAATATGTGTGTTCTAAAGGCGAGCTAAGCAGCATACTCATTTTCCCAAAACTTGATAAGAAGTGCAAAATATCTGATGTCCTAGTTTTCTTCAATTTATTCTGCAGAATTTCCTGATATTGTTTCTGAAATATATCAGAAATTTCTACTCCTCTATGTCTAAAACTTATCACTAAGGTAGCCTCATATTTCCTCTTTCCAACAACACCCGTTTGAGTAGAATTGGTTTCACCAATTGGAACTTATGAGAGTGTCTACAAGGTCGCTTATTTTAGGACTGTTAGGCATAACAAACTTGTATAGACTGCCACATGTGACTATTTCATCATCAGGGTCTGAAACTTAGACCACAGAAAGTACATTTAGTTCCCTATCTAAAGAATATTGCTAAATTTAATTTCAACCTTTTTATCCCAAGATATAGAAATTCTACCTAGGTGTCCTGTTTAGAGATGAATCTTGGGAGAGGCTGGAACCCTTATTTGGAGGAATCATATATCCCATAATATAGTGAATCTAAGGCTGAAAGTTTTACACAGTGTTCAACACAAACTTTTATTTGTCTTGTATAAATTTCGGCTTCTAATCCTCTCCAATCTTGAGATATAGCAAATGTACCAAAACTACTAGTTTTAGTATTTTAGGGTTTTCTTGTGCGAGGTCAAATTCGGGTCTAACTTTCTCAAAGTTTTACCCAACCTAAAATTTCGATCTTGGTCTCTAAATTTCAATTTTGGGGAGGAGATAAATCCTATGCTCGGCTCACTCAAAAATTCCTCTTCTATGAAAATCCCTAATTTCTGGCACTAGTAATTGAAAATGCCTAGGATCAAATTCTGCTTCGATAGAAAGATGCACCCTTCAATGTAGAGTTATCCTAGCCTCTTTTTTCTGATGATTTATGGAGAGAGACCCAAAAAGTAAGAATCCCTAGCTTTTGGAGCTGGACAATGTCTTCTTCTGAGGTTAGCTCTGATACCATGTTATATTTTTATCATTTAATCAATATGATCTAGGATCTTATCTAAGAGAATAACATGCATAGCAATAATAACAAGAGACAAGAGACACAAAGAGTTTTCCTCAGGGAAACCATAAAAGATAAAAACCTACAACTTCCTTAGAGATAGAATGAGAACCGATAGCAAAAGTAAAACCCAAAAACATAAAGATGATCACCGACAGCTTTTCTCTCTCTCAGGTGTGCGAGCTCCTCTTCTCTCACTCATACGCTATAGTTGAGTGTGCCTATGTTACAGATAGAGAGTCTCACTCTCTATTTATAATAGTTTCCAACTTGATAATTACTTATGAGGTCTGACTTTTCTAGGATATTCTAATAACCCTAGTACCCTGAAATTGTGGGGACTATTGCCCCAACTTACAAAGGAAGGTTAACCTCTATGAATTTACATGACTTGATTACATTAATGATTCTCCCGATAGTAACATCGGGGTACAAAGAAATAAAACATATAAAATATACAAGTGAATAGATTCTGAAGTTACAAATACATCAACATAAAAATAAGCAATGGACATGGTACAAAAAAAAAAATTTAAGCAATACTAGAACATTCATGATCCCCTATGCATTTTCAGAATATAAATGTTTAACCCTAAACTTAATTTTTTCTTCTATTTTAATAACATATGTTAATAATAGAGGTAGCGATAGTAATAGTTGACAAGTAAGAGAATGAAACATCAATACTAGTGTTGGAAGTACAAGAGTGGCTTTAAATACTATTGAATGAGGAGAGACAATAACAATTGGTCAACTAGGCACTCAAGAATTCATTGTAATTGATAACCCAATAGAGAATATGTATTGGAAAGGTGATAGCTTGATGATGCATCTTTCAAAACCTTAAAGGAAGAGAAATATTGATGCAGAAAAACACCGATTCTCATGCAAGTGGATTTAGAGAGCTAAAGGGATAACCAAGCATGTGGCCAAACTCAGATAATTTCAAAACAAATTGAGTGAAAGGTCCCTATAGTGGTATATGAAGTATGTACAATAGAACCTTTGACTATACCCTACATAATGATAAAATTTAAAGTAGGATTTGTAATAGAATATAAAAGGTCAAAATTGAAGTAATAGAAACGTGGAAAACTAAAAATGATAGTACAATGGCTTAGAGAAAGTGCATGGAGGTATGATAAATGGTTTTGGGATTAGATCAACTAAATATTATATACATTATCTGAAACACAACATAATCCTATAGTTTATTCAAGGGGAATTTCTTTTCAGTGGGGTAATTTTTATGCAGTAGCATTGGAATACCCATAGGAATTCCTTCTCACATGGAATAAAAAGAAAATTAATGGATGGATATCCTTCATAAATAATACCATATTAATAATTTCATACCTTACCATATACCAATGAAAAATTTAATATTTCTTAGTTCTAGTCATAGATTATGGCAATTACTGAGCAAATAGAATACATGAGTAATTATAAGACCAAATGGAATAAGTTTGGTGCATTTTGTGAAAGATAAAAATGCATGTATAAAATGATTGCTCAACATAGTGGGTTTAGGTAGAAACCATTAATATATCAACACCACCACCCACTTAATTTCTATGAAACATGGCAAGATAATACTTTAAACATGTAGAATATATGTCACATAACCTAGCTCTTCTTAATGTTGTAGAAGTATATTTCAACACCAACTTGTATCGTATGTGAATGTGAAAGGATGAACACCTATACAGCTGAAAACTTTTACACCCTATAGGAACTTGTTGATTAATTTATAGGAAATCATTCTTAGTTCAAGAGGAAACTCTCAGTACATGTGAAGGATGTGAATGAGGTAGATATGGAGGATGCTACTATGGGTGATATAGAGGAGTTATAGAGGAGGATACATAGGAGGTTTCCAAGGACGCATGAATGGAAATAAATCAAGACCCATCATATTCTATAATTATGATGCAGTTGGCTACACATATCAATATTTTCCTCCACGAAGAATACTATAGCATATAAAATACAAAGTTACCAAATGCAACCATAGAATACTAACATGAACTTATAACTAGTGGAATACTAGAGCAATACAAAGAAATAGTAACGCAATGAATTTGGATCGCTAATATAAAGGAGAACCTAGAGAGATAAGAATCAATGTGGCTACCATAAGAGGGTCATCAATGGCTATCGATCATGTGTAATTATATATCCTCCAAATAATAAAGTTCGACCCTAAACGAATTAGCTTTGATGTAGCTCTACACTAGGATTACTTCAAGGAAGCTGTGAAAATACTGAAGCAAGGGGTATCTACCATCAACCCCACCAACAAAAACATTTCGATTGTGTGGAACCCCTATAGAAAAATATGGTATGAGCGAGCTAGAAAACCCCAATTGGAGGAAAGGGAGTAATTATACTTGTGAGATTCGATTAAATAATGTTTCCATACTTTTATGAGAATCGTGGATGATGAAGATTCAATGAGGAAGTTGTGATCAATGCTTGGTAAGTTGACTAGTGAAGAGAGAAAATTTCCTACCTATGACCCCTTTCTAGAGAAAATAGTTTAGTATATTGGTCAAAATAAAGAATCCCACATTCACTTAGAAATTAAAATGGATTCCTAGATGAATGGGTAAAATGTTAAATATCCCATATCTGACTTGGGATTTGATGTGGACATCTTGTTGAATAAGTTGTGGGAAATGATGGGAAGTTTCAATTAGGAATTATAAACTTGTACTAGGTCATTATACATTTCCAAATATGGTTTTTGGTAAAAAATATTTCAAAGTAATTTTGATTTGGAATGAAATAGATTTTTTATTTTCTTAAGAGTAAACTTTCTAACATACATTACAATTAAAAAAAGGTTATGAGAAATATTGGTTACAAAGTCCATCGTGACATTGGATTGGTGCAATCCATATAAGAATGGGCACTTTTAATTTAATATTGTATTTACTTTATTAATATAAAGATACATAAAGTGTTTTGTTGTGAATTATTCATCCATTACCGAGTAATAAAAGTTATATATATATATGATCATTATTCCTTCATAATTTTTTCTATGTAAATAAGTGGTATTTTCCCTTGGTTCTTTATACGGGAGCTCATTAAGATGTTTAATGTGCCATGGATGGGTATCAATACCATACCCATAGTTGTGGTAGGGAAACATGATCCTAAGGCCCTTAAAAATGGTTGGTTGAGAGATACCACATCCTTAAGGCTCCCTAAGAAGAGCCCCTTAGGACCAGAAACCAATACCACATATTCTAATACCACCACACAATATTTTGGATGGTTTGTGTGCATGTTACTAATGCACTTACTTTCCTTTGAACTAGAAAACGTTTGGTGGGATTGCCTCTATTCATATACATGTCAGGTGAGTTGTATGCTTTGTTTTTACCTTGAGAGTGAGAAAATTGTTGGTTAATATGAATCATATATATTTTCTTATGAAGATGCACACACTTATAAAAAATTTCTTCATATTTTTTATTTTTTATTCAAGAAATTTTTTTTTTTTTATTCTTTACTAATTTTTTCCTACATATTTTTATATTTCTAAAATACATAACTCTTTTTATTTATAGTGTAAATTTTTATTACCTTGTCCATTTGGAAAAAAGATTGTATGGTGCACAACTATAAATGAACACCTACACATTATAAAAGACAAAAATAAAAATTGATTGATTAAGTTAAGACCCTCTAACCATCCTTTACCTTTCACCTTGTTATTTCAGGGATTCATTGACTTTACTAATTTTAAACAAATGCAATATTAACATTAAAAACATATGAAAAATGGTGTCACCCAACAAAACTATTATGTATGAGTGTACAATTATTTTTTCAAGAAATTTCATCATGTTGATACTAAACATCATCCTTAACATGAACATATGAATTATGTCTAGAGTAAAAATAATATAGCAACGTTAGAAGAAAGTAAATTTCTCTTATACCTATTTTCCGTAAATAAAAGTATATATTCCTTAACCTTGATGCGTTTCCTAAGTTTCATAGTAAGGGAAAATAAAAGGAAACGATGTAGTTCAAAATGAATTCTAGTGGGGAAGAGAGAGACATGAAAATAAGAAGAGATAATCCACAGAAAACCTAGAGTGGTGTAGGCTCTATGACAAGAAATTAGCATAGAGCTTCCAACTAAATATGAAGTGGAACCGAAAGTGTGCTCATTTATGAAGTTCTAAGCTTTACGATAACTAACTCCAATCAACAAGTTGGTGGTACTCCAATCAACAAGTTGGTGGTAACTTGAAGACTCAGGTTCAAGTGAATCATACTCTAAGGATCTGGGAAAGGAGGTGGAAATACTTGCAGATTGTGAAACGTTTAGAGGTTCATAATGGAGGGCGGAGAGTGGCCTTCTAACTTTTAGTTTCCAAGAAAATTCAGATGTGCTTTCATTTAAACTCAATCTTTATTTAAAGTAGAAGAATGATCTCACTGGTTTCAATAATATTTTATATGAGTAAATAATTAATGAGTATCCATTAATCCTGTCTAAATTTTAAATGTAATCAATCGTTAATACATAAATACAAGGCTTATTATTTATATCAGTTCATTCAGTTCTGTTACTGGATGTAATACTCTCACAAAATACTATATAATTTTAATTTTTCGTAAAAATCACTAGTTATATTCAGATGAGGGTTGAACATTACAAATATATGGGGAAATAAACCCTAAGATGATTTTCACGCTTAAACCCTAAAACTTTGAAAAGGTAACCAATATTAATATAATCATTTACCATAACATTACAGTTACCGAAATTATAATTGGAGAGTAAACAACAATACTAGTTACTGTCGTGTATATCCTTATTAACAATGCATTATTTTAGCAATTAAACTCTTTTGTAACCACAACAATAACAAAAACAATTACATGGATTATAATTAACTAGTAATCATAATAAATCAATTAAACTAGCTTGTATCCAATACATTTATCCCATTTCTACACATAATAAATACAATCCATATTGCGGAAGGTGGTAGTAACAACCAAAATCCATTAAGTAACGGTAAATAAACTGAGTTCTTTCTCAGAATATTGATACATGATCGATGCCAACGGAGCACATACATGTTATTAAAAAAAAAAAATAGTAGAAGGATAAAACTCCAACCTAATATGGAGGACGTGAATGAGGTAGATATGGAGGACGCTACTATGGGCGATATAGAGGAGTTATAGTGGAGGATCCATAGGAGGTTTCCAAGGACGCATGAATGGAAATAAATCAAGACCCATCATATTCTATAATTATGATGAAGTTGGCTACATATATCAATATTTTCCTCCACGAAGAATACTATAGCATAGAAAATACAAAGTTACCAAATATAATCATAGAATACTAACATGACCTTATAACTAGTGGAATATCACAGCAAGACAAAGAAATAGTAATGCAATGAATTTGGATCCCTAATATAAAGGAGAATCTAGAGAGATAAGAATCAATGTGGCTACAAGAAGAGGGTCATGAATGGCTATTGATGATGTGTAATTATATATCCTCCAAATAATAAAGTTCGACCCTAAACGAATTAGCTTTGATGTAGCTCTACAATAGGATTACTTCAAGGAAGCTGTGAAAATACTGAAGCAAGGGGTATCTACCATCAACCCCACCACCAACAACATTTCGATTGTGTGGAACCCGTACAGAAAAATATGGTATGAGCGAGCTAGAAAACCCCAATTGGAGGAAAGGGAGTAATTATACTTGTGAGATTCGATTAAATAATGTTTCCATACTTTTATGAGAATCTTGGATGACGAAGATTCAATCAGGAAGTTGTGATCAATGCTTGGTAAGTTGACTAGTGAAGGGAGAAAATTTCCTACCTATGACCCCTTTCTAGAGAAAATAGTTTAGTATATTGGTCAAAATAAAGAATCCCACTCACTTAGAGATTAAAATGGATGCCTAAATGAATGGGTAAAATGTTAAATATCCCATATCTAACTTGGGATTTGATGTGGGCATCTTGCTGAATAAGTTGTGGGAAATGATGGGGAAGTTTCATTTAGGAATTATAAACTTGTACGAGGTCATTATACACTTCTAAATATGGTTTCTTGTAAAAAATATTTCAAAGTAATTTTGATTTGGAATGAAATAGATTTTTTATTTTCTTAAGAGTACGCTTTCTAACATACATTACTATTAAAAAAAGGTTATGAGAAATATTGGTTACAAAGTCCATGGTGACATTTGATTGGTGCAATCCATATAAGAATGGGCACTTTTATTTTAATATTTTATTTACTTTATTAATATATAGATACATAAAGTCTTTTGTTGTGAATTATTCATCTATTACCCAGTAATAAAAGTAATATATATATAAAATCATTATTCCTTCATAATTTTTTCTATGTAAATAAGCGGTATTTTCCTGTGGTGCTTTATACAGGAGCTCATTAAGATGTTTAATGTGCCATGGATGTGTATCAATACCATACCCATAGTTGTGGTAGGGAAACATGATCCTAAGGCCCTTAAAAATGGTTGGTTGAGAGATATAACATCCTTAAGGCTCCCTAAGAAGAGCCCCTTAGGACCAGAAACCAATACCACATATTCTAATTCCACCACACAATATTTTGGATGGTTTGCATGCATGTTACTAATGCACTTGCTTTCCTTTGAATTAGAAAACGTTTGGTGGGATTGCCTCTATTCATATACATGTTGGGTGAGTTGTATGCTTTGGTTTTACCTTGGGAGGGAGAAAATTGTTGGTTAATATGAATCATATATATTTTCTTATGAAGATGCACGCACTTATAAATTTTTTCTTCATATTTTTTATTTTTTATTTAAGAAAAAACATTTTTTTTATTCTTTATTGATTTGTTTCTACATATTTTTATATTTCTAAAATACATAGCTCTTTTTATTTATAGTGTAACTTTTTATTACCTTATCCATTTAGAAAAAAAAAATTGTATGGTGCACAACTACAAATGAACACGTACACAGTATAAAAGACAAAATAAAAATTGATTGATTAAGTTAAGACCCTCTAACCATCCTTTACCTTTCACCTTGTTTTTTCACGGATTCATTGACTTTACTAATTTTAAACAAATGCAATGTTAACATTAAAAACATATGAAAAATGGTGTCACCCAAAAAAACTATTATGTACGAATGTACAATTATTTTTTCAAGAAATTTCATCATGTTGATACTAAACATCATCCTTAACATGAACATATGAATTATGTCTAGAGTAAAAATAATATAGCAACATTAGAAGAGAGTAAATTTCTCTTAGTTATATCTATTTTCCATAAATAAAAGTATATATTCCTTAACCTTGATGCATTTCTTAAGTTTCATATTTTTACACTACAATATAATAGGTTGTATATGTACGTGTAAAATTTTGTGTTCAACATATCACTAGTTTTATTTTCATTTGTCCTGTTACAACTAAGGTGTCATGAGAAGGAAGCATTAGCTTGTACCATAGAAAATATGAGTAAGCTTACTAAGGCAAAACCTTAATATGGAGAGATATACTGATAAACACTTGAGTTATATATATATGTATATGTATATGTATATGTATATATATACATATATATGTATATGTGTGTGTGTGTATATATATATATATATATATATATATATATATATATGTATGTATATATACGTATCTATATATATATAGATACATATATATACATATGTGTCTGTATATGTATATGTATCTATATATATATATACATACATACATACATATATATACATACATACATATATACATATATATATATATATACATATACATATATATAGGTACATATATATATTATTATGAGTATAGATCAATTTTAATTATGGCTCTACCAAGAGCTGAAAGGGATCAAATCTCTTAAGGTGCAAACCATATCAGTATAGATCCATTTTAAATATGGCTCTACCAAGCGCTGAAAGGGATCAAATATCTTAAGGTCAAAACTCTTTTTACAATTCTAAAGTTGAAGAATGGTTGCACCTCAAGATATGTGGTCCATCTCTACTTAGTAGATCCAACTTTAAGATGGATATATCTATATCTATTTATCTATAAATGTAATACCCCTTATAACATTAAAGTAACTTTATTAAGTCTTAGTGACTTAGGAAAAATTAATAACTTTGAGAAGTTTATTTATTTCAAACAAACGTGAAAAGCTAGATACAAAGGTTAGGAAGCGATGCAATTAATTCATAGAACGTGACTTTATGGCAATAACTGAACTATCAACTATCTTTACCAAGACAAGTGGACAGCCTTGGGGAGGAGTTAGTTATTCAATATTAATTCTTAGTAAGGAAAAATAAAAGGGAACGATGTAGTTAAAAATGAATTCTAGTGGGGAAGAGAGAGACATGAAAATAAGAAGAGATAATCCACAGAAAACCTAGAGTGGTGTAGGCTCTATGACAAGAAATTAGCATAGAGCTTCCAACTAATATGGACACGATGCGAGGATATGAAGTGGAACCGAAAGTGAGCACATTTAAGATGTTCTAAGCTCTATGATAACTAACTCCAATCAACGAGTTGGTGGTAACCTGAAGACTCAGGTTCAAGGGAATCATACTCTGAGGATGTGGGAAAGGGGGTGGAAATACTTGCAGATTGTGAAAGGTTTCGAGGTTCATAATGGAGGGAGGAGAGTGGCCTTCTAACTTTTAGTTTCCAAGAAAATTGAGATGTGCTTTCATTTAAACTCAATCTTTATTTAATGTAGAAGAATGATTTCACTAGTTTCAATAATATTTTTATATGAGTAAATAATTAATGAGTATCGAGTAATCCTGTCTAAATTTTGAATGTAATCAATCATTAATACATAAATACAAGGCTTATTATTTATATCAGTTCATTCAGTTCTGTTACTGGATGTAATACTCTCACAAAATATTATATAATTTTAATTTTTCGTAAAAAATCACTAGTTATATTCAGATGAGGGTTGAACATTAAAAATATATGGGGAAATTAACCCTAAGATGATTTTCACGCTTAAACCCTAAAACTTCGAAAAGGTAACCAATATTAATATAATCATTTACCGTAACATTACAGTTACCGAGATTAAAATTGCAGAGTAAACAACAATACGAGTTACTGTCATGTATATCCTTATTAACAATGCATTATTTTAGGAATTAAACTCTTTTGTAACCACAACAATAACAAAAACAATTACATGGATTATAATTAACTAGTAATCATAATAAATCAATTAAACTAGCTTGTATCCAATACATTTATCCCATTTCTACAAATAATAAATACAATCCATATTGCGGAAGGTGCCAGTAGCAACCAAAATCCATTTAGTAACGGTAAATAAACTAAGTTCTTTCTCAGAATATTGATACATGATCGATGCCAACGGAGTACATAAATGTTATTTAAAAAAAAATAGTAAAAGGGTAAAAATAGTTTCAATCCTTTGGCGATAGGGTGAATAACCAAAACCCAAGAAACAAATATAACATCCAGAGATGGTGGTGAGACACAATAACTGTTATACAAACGCTTCCTTCTCCATAAATTTGCCATCACGTTAATAATAGGAAACCGAGATAAGGACTTACCTCAAAGTTCTATCTTCTATCTCGAGCCAAAAACCATACCAAAGAATCTTATACAAACTAAAAATAAAGTGTTAAGCACGAACCTGTTTCATTATTGCTAAGGAAATTTAAATAATGAGAAAGGGAAAAGAAAACTACCTCTCTCACAGGAGCTATACGTAGAAGCAAAGCATAGGATAGAGCATACATGTAAGTTATCCTTTCGAGCTCATAAACCCAACCTTCCAAACTGTAAAGAATGACTAAATAACCAATTTCCGTTGGTAAACCAAGGTTGCATGACATTGAATTGGCAGGTCGAGTATGATAAGCCCTCTCAAGTCGAAAAGTTTTAACAGGGTTGAATTCTTCTTACACGACCAAAGTAGATACCAGATCGGGTCATGAACAATGTTCTTCCATCGAAGCAATACAACAGGGTAGAATATCTCTCCCTTGTCGAATCTCGAGTAAAATCCAGACCGATGGAGACCAGTTGTATTATACTAAACATTGAATGTAGAGTGTGTTGTAAGATGGACTTCATAATTGGAAACATTCCTTTCATATTTCTGTTAGCCAATGTGTATTATCGCATTAAATGTCAATGATGGACCATAAAGTAAACAACAAATAATAATGGAACCGATATATTATCAAGCATATGTTTGATGGTGGTGCATGCATAAAATAAAGTAAATGACGAGTTAGCTAACGAGTTAAGTATGTCAACTATCTTAGTGAACTATTAAAACATTGGAGGCCAAGTTTAATGGTAATAGAAAAGAAATAGTGTTAGGATTATATAATCCTCCCTTGTTCATACATAATCTATTTGATCGTCTTGTTTAGATTAAGGAAACATTATTACTGTACTAGAGTGTGGGAAACACATATATAGGCTAACTGCTACTTACTGCATGTTCATGTATGAGTTTATGTGCCTCTCATACTAATCCCTACAATATATGAGCCACTTCGAGTGCCACCACGAATACCTCCATGAGTTGGTTGTGGTAGGTAATCAGTTATGTTGAGTCAACCTTCAGTGACATTCAGTTAGATCACTCTCAGTTAGTCTAGCGCTAGTTTTGCATAGATGCATGGGGAAGTGGCTCATTTTTCCACCTACCTCATCTATTTAACTCGTTTAACTATTTTAATTGATTGTGGGACTCATTTAGACATTAGGAGTTATACTAGTATCTCCCATGCAGTGACTTAGACACTCTCAATTATCCGTTCAGTGAGGTTTAGTTGGTAGATTCGAATCTTATCCATATGATTCAAATTCTCGCTATTATAACATTATTGTATACTAAAGGGAATAATGAATATTAATGTTTTAATTAACTAATGAATTCTTATCATATTTTTATCAAATTTGTTTTATTGAGTGTACATTGTTCTTGATATTCCACTGAACAATTCCACCTCTTAGTTTCTCTCATTTGCATGTGGATTAATGGTTCAATAATTTAACATGGTCTCAAAGCCTTGTTCAGGCTAGCAACAAGTCTTTCCTGATATCCATTGTACACTAGAAGCAACTGAGTTTCCACATAAATCCTAGAATGGTAACCTTGATCCTTCTGAATTATGTTCACAGAAGTCTATCTAGGTGTGACATACTCTGAGAAAGTGCACATGTCAAGGTGGAAAGGATTTAAACTAACATGATTGTGAATTTATTTTGGTTTTGCAGTGATATTTGCAGGTACCTACATAGCTTCTTAAGTAATTGATTGTTTCAACATACATAAAGATGGATTCTTTATCTCTCATACCTTGAATCCTTACACCCTTCAACTATTCTGATTGGAGGGAAGATATGTACGTGTCCTTGCACAAGTTTGTCCTATATAGGATGACAATGGGAAGAGAAACTGAGTGCCAACAGTATCTTGAGAAGAACAAATTTTTGAATCGGCTTGATGAGGC
This sequence comes from Pseudotsuga menziesii, assembly GCA_001517045.1. Taxonomy (NCBI): domain Eukaryota; kingdom Viridiplantae; phylum Streptophyta; class Pinopsida; order Pinales; family Pinaceae; genus Pseudotsuga; species Pseudotsuga menziesii. Next base: position 543,297 of record LPNX010116036.1, read on the forward strand.
CTTCGACATCATGTCCACTCATATATCCCACGATCTTTTATTCCATCTTGAAGGACTAAGGAATCCAAAGGAATCTTGGGATAAGCTTGAACGATTGTTTGGAAAACAAGATGATCTTTGAGGGAATATGTTGGAGAATGAGATTGTATCTTTACAACCCAGCAATTCCGATTCTATTCATCAATTTTGTACAAAATACAAGTCACTAGTACTGCAATGCAAACAATGTGGATTATAGAGGAAAGATGAGGAGATTGTGTTTTTTGTACTCAGAAAGCTTGGATATGAGTACTCAGTCTTTGTCTCTGCATTCCATTCCGGAAGAGATTCCATCCAAAATTGAAAGATTCCTTCTCTACATGCTTTTGCTTAGTCCTTAATACAAGAGAAAGATTAATCGGTTCAAATGGGAGTGATTCAAACCTCCAAGAATCAAGCACTCTTGATGTTAGACTCAAAAAATACATAATCAAGAGGGAAGCACAAAGTGAAGGAGACCAAAAACAATGATTTGAATCTAAAAGAGAATTAGAGATATTCCGATGCATCCTCATGTTCTGAGAGAAAGAAAAAATTTGAGAAGACTAGATATCTTTATTGTATGAGAGTCTTTCATCTAGAGAGCTAGTGCATGAGGAAGACCATTGACTAATTGTCAAATCTCCTTGAACATAACAATATTTCTCTGCCACAAAGAGTAAAGAAGTCTGATGTTGTACAACTGACAGAAGATCATGAAAGGTGACATGCCTTGAGGGAAAGCCTCACTTAGTCGAGGGATTATTTGATAGATTCGAGAGCATCCAACCACATGGTTTCCTCCAAGGAATCGTTCACCACTCTCAATATCTCAGGAGGAACTAACATTCATATCGAGGATAATTCACAAATTCCAACAACAGGTAGAGGTTCTATTAAAATCCAGAATGGCTAGTTCAAGAATGTACTCTATGTGTCCTTTCTTGTGGGAAATTTGTTATATGTTTATTACATGACACATACTAGATCGCAAAAGCTAGTTGTATCTAGTCATGAATCAATGGAGATGTCAAATATATCAACTGGAAAGATTATAGCAAAGGTTGTTTCAAACCATGCCTCTATGGAATATGACTTCTCACAATTTCTGCCATACTCATCTCTAGCACAAGATCAACAACCATTTGAAAGGGGAGGCATAAACTCTCTTTCATCTCCATTTGGAGATAGTGATATTTTGTCTAAGATTTCATTTTCAAAAGATGAGGAACAAGATCGACATCATATTGATATTGATATTGTACCTCAAGATGATCTAGATCTAGATCTAACATTTTTTTCAAATAGGAAGCCTAAATGGGTTGAATAACTCATTGAAGCACCTGGGAATGGTATGAGGGATCTAGATGATAGAAGAAAAAAGAGGTCCCAGTATCAGAATGATTATGTTGGACTCTCTCACACAAATTCTCTACCTACATAGTGGTGCAACAAACTTTGAGGAATATGCTACTTGATGATAGAAAATGATCCACAATTTCTCCCACTGAAGAACAAAATGGATCATTCCATTCCTCATCCGGAAAGGAGAGATAAAGCAACATTCAAGAGATTAAAATAAGATGTTAAGGTTCACATGCATAGTCCCAATATGTTGATGCACATAAGAACCATGAATTTGCATGGCTTCTCCATAGAGCTACAAATTTGAGCAAATTTTTACAAGTTATTACCCAAAGACGAAAATTTTCTCCTAAGTATAGCTTTTTTTCCTAATTCTTGCTTATTTTAAAGGGGGATTTTTCCCATTTTCCTTAGTTTTTTAGGTGTTTTTATTTTCATTAGATTGTATGGGTAACTTTTGGCCTAGTTTTCAAGGACCAAAGTTTTCCAAGTTGGGATTAAGGGGGGGTGTTAGGATTTAATAATCCTCCCTTGTCCATATATTGTCTATTTGATCATCTTGTCTAGATTAGGGAGACATTATTACTTTACTGTAGTGTGGGGAACAAATATAGAGGTTAAATGCCACTTACTATATGTTCATGCATGAGTTTATCTGCCTCTTAGACTAATCCCTACAATATAGGAGCCAGTATGAGTGCCACTAGCAACCTCCATCAGTTGGTTGTGGTAGCTAGTCAGTTATGATGATTCAACCTTCAGGTACATTCACTTATATCACTAGCAACTAGTATAACTCCATTTTTGTATGGACACATGGGGAAGTGGTACCTTTTTCCACCTACCTCGTCATTTTAACTGGTTTAACTGATTTTTAGAATCATTTAGATATTATGAGTTAGACTAGTGGCTCCCATGCAGTAATTCAAACACTCTCAGTTAGCTAGTCAGTAAGGTTTAGTTGTGATTCAAATGTTATCCTTATGATTCAAATTATCCTTATTGTAAAATTGTTTTATACTATTGGGAATACTGAAGATTAATGTTGTAATTAACTGACCAATTCTTATCATAATTGTCTCAAATTTGTCTTCTTCAGTGTACATTGTTCTCGATAATCCAATGCACAATTACACCTCTCAATTGCTGTCGTTTTCTTGTAGATCAATGGTTCAATAATTTAACGACTAGAAACTATAAGGTTAAAGTATTACACTTTTGAAGGGAGAACTAGGAAGAAACTACATGAGTTAAATAAATATTTATTTATTTATTTAGAAAATAGCATGTAGGTTTGTTACAAATGGTATCAGAGTGAGGCTATAACGCTCAAAACTAGTGGGCTATCATCTATTTATCTAAATCACATATAAAATTTTATAGTTAAAAATATAATATATATAACTTCTTAAAAAGTAACAAAATCAATACTTGTTGCACACAGAATTATCAATGGTTGAACCATTTTAATCATGGAAGAAGAACGAGTACTTGAGGGTATCTTGGTATTGGAAAATAGAAGTATCTACGTAGAACTTGAGGAAAAACGTAACATTGAGATACAGCCTGAAATGTTAGAAAGTATGAGAAGTTTGAAGAATAATTTAGAGAGTCTTAAAGAGAATAATGTTAAACTGATGAATGCTAAATGAGACCAGGAAGAGATAAATGAGTTAATTTTAAAAATCTAAATAGACCAAGCACCAAATAAAAATAATAGTCAAAACTCTTGTAGTACTCGAAAGAGAACGAAGGACCATAATTTTTTTTTATAGTAGTTAGGAAACCACATACAATCTTCAATTAACATCTAGAGAATTAAAGAAAGATGATGAAATGAAATATAAGAAACAAAAAGGAAAATCGGTGGAATTACAAGGGCGATTTAAGAATTTGAGACCTCTGATGTTGAATGGAGAATCTAGAGAGGCTACTGAAGGTTGGTTGCTAAACATAAAAACATATTTTCAAGTATACATTTATGATGATAATTTGAGGGAACGTTTGGCTATTTTCTAGCTGAGTGGGAAAGCTAATTTGTGGTGGAGAGAAACAAAAATCATAAATAATACATGTATTAAGGAGTTAAGTTGGAAACTTTTTAAGAAACTGTTTAAGACGAAATACATGTCAGAACAATATTATGATGAGAAAGCCAAAGAGTTTAATGACCTAATATTGGGACAATCAACTATGGAGGAGTTCGTAACTAAATTTGTTAATTTACAATGTTGCGCACCTTATCTGAAGTATGAAAAAGTAAAAGTATATCGGTTTATCAGTTGTTTACCTCCCGCTTTTAAAGATAAAATTGAATTTGATATGCCCAAGACTATGGATGAATAAATTACGAAAGATAAATTGTTTTATCTTTTATTTAAACAAAGATTTGAATTAAGTGGAACATGAAAAAACAGACAGAATAAAATGATGAATGGATGTGGGAAATTATTTAACCTTCTCAATTTAGGAAAGGAACAATAACCTACATAGACAACAATTATAAAAGGTCAATCTCAATCACAAAAATTGGGAGAAAAGGTAAAAAGACTCTTAATAATGGATGGAATGACAACTCAAAGGAAATTAAATTTTGGGGTCCTAATGGACCTCATCTATATAGAAAATTCCCCCAAAATCCTAACAGTAAAATGTCTTCCTTAAACATTTTACAAGAAGCTTCTACGGTTACTGACATATCAAAAAAATTACCTAGAATTAATGCTACTCTATAAAATCGGCAGGTAGATCATGAATCAACTATGTTCGAAATAGAAGGTAAAATATTGAATACACATGTTTCCATTCTTATTGACACAGGTGCTAGTTTAATTTGCATTGCACCAAGAATAGTTGAAAATGTAAACTTTCAAAGGAAAAAAAAAAACTTATAGTTGGTACAGCTATTGAACATGAGTAAAGAGGAAAGTTACAAAATTGGTAAGAGATTGTCACCTGACTTTTAATGAAATGAAAACATTGGTAGACTTAAATATACTTCCTTCAGGATCCTATGACATCTATATTGGTATGATATGGTTAGAATCTCATAAAACCATTATCAAATGTTTACAAAATATTTTTTATTGTATTGATGAGGAAGGAAATTATCATACAATAAAGGGAATTTATAGACCTGTATATACATGACAAATCTCAACTGTACAACTCAAAAAGTGTATTAGGAAAGAATCTAAACTTTATGCAATCAAAATAGTGGAGAATGAACATGGAAATTTGAAAACAACAATGGATAAATTTCCCATTCTTAAGGATTTTCAGGATGTGTTTCGTGATGAAATACCAAGATTACCTCTTAAACGAGATTTAGAATTGACCATATATTTAATAAGCTCAATATGCACCTATATCAGGATACCCTTACCATATGAGTATTCCAAAACTTACAAACTTAAGGATGGACCTACATGAATTGGTTGATAAGAAATACATTTCACCTAGTGTGTCACCATGTGGAGCACCAGTTTTGTTTGTTAAAAATAAATACGACACTTTTAGAATGTGCATACATTACATAAAATTAAACAAAATGATGATTAATAACAAATATCCATTACCGAGAATTGATGATTTATTTAATCAAGCTAGAGGAGCTAAGATTTTCTCACAAATTGACCTTAGGTCAAGTTATCATCAAGTACGGGTTAAAGAGAAAGACATTCACAAAACTGCATTTTGAATAAGATATGAACATTATGAACTTTTTGTTATGCCTTTTGGATTGACTAACTCTCCTTGGACATTGATGAATATGATGAATAATGTGCTAGGAATATTTTTGGACAAATTTGTACTAGTATTCATTGATGATATTTTAATATATTCAAACAATGAGAAAGAACATGAGGAATATTTACGAATGGTTTTGAAATTTTTTAGTGAAAATCAACTATATGTGAAACTTAGTAAATGTGATTTTTATAAAAGAGAAGTACAGTATTTGGGACATGTTATTTCATAAAAAGGTGTAGTAGTTGATCCTGCTAAAATCAAGACTATTATAGGCCTGTGCCGAAAGATGCACATGATATGAGGTTATTCATAGGATTAACAGGATATTATCGCATATTTATAGAGAATTTTTCCATAATAGCTCACCCTATAAAAACCCTTCAAAAGAAAATTGTTTGATTTGTATGGAGTCAATAATGCCAAGATAACTATAATAAATTGAAACATTTATTGACAACAACACCTATATTAAGAATGATTGATCCTAACAAATATTTTGTGGTATGCACTAATGCAAGTAAAGATGGTTTAGGAGTGGTTTTGAATTAGGAAGGACATGTGATTTTCTATGAGTCCAACAAATTGAAGGTCCACGACACAAATTATGCGGTACATGATCTAGAACTAGCAGTCATCATCCATGGTCTAAAAATTTGGAAACATTATTTGGTGGGAAATAAATTTTTGTTATTGACCGATAATATTGGACTAAAATACTTATTTGCTTAGAAAAAATTAAAGGCATGGAAAGCGATATGGATATCTTTTTTGAGAAAATATGATTTTGAAATAAGGCATATAAAGGGGAAATAAAACACAGTAGAAGATTCTCTTAGTCGACAACATCATGAATTACATACTATAGTAATTAGTGGGTATGAGTCAGAATTTAAAATTTGGTTGAAAACAATATCAAGTAATGATTTTGAATATAACAAGTTAATGGAAATATATACCAACAAATATGACTATACTTAGGATGGTGCGTATCATATAGATGCAAAAGGATTTGTGCATTTCAAAAACCAAATTTATGTACCTAATCAGTAAACTATAAAACACATATTATTCAAGCAGCTACAAGATAATCCGTATGCAGGAAATCCAGGCTATCAGAAACTTATAACAACTTTAAAAAAACATTGTTATTGGCCCAATATGAAGAAAGAAGCATCTAAATATGTAGCTAGGTGCTTTACATGTCAATAGGTTAAGGCTTCTCACCAACATCCAAACAGACTATTGGACCCTATACCTGTTCTAGAATGGGAACGGGGAACTATAACGATGGAAATTATAACTAGGATGCGTAAAATGAAGAAACATAATGACTCCATTATTGTGGAAGTAGATAAATTAAGCAAAGCAGCACATTTTATACCTGTAAAATCAACTTATAAAACTATAGACATTTCTAACATATTCATGAGAGATATTTTTAGACTTCATGGGATACCAAAAACAGTTATCACTGATGGAGATGCAAAATTTAGCTCAAATTTTTGGACATCACTATTTAAAGGTATGGATACAAAGTTGAATTTTAGTACAACATACTATCCTCAAATAGATGGTCAAACTGAATGAACAAATTAGATACTAGAGGATATGCTAAGGATGCATGTAATGAATCAACCAAGTAAGTCTGAGGACTATATTCATTTAGTTGAATGTTGATATAATAACAATTATCAAGCTTCTCTTGAAATGATTCTTTTTGAGGTATAGTATGGTAGACGGAGTAAAGTACCCTCGAGTTAGGGTAATACCAAAAAAAGAATGCATTTGGGACAAGATATATTGGAACATATGGAAAAAATTGTATGACAAATAAAATAGAATTCAAAGGCTGCACACGACAGAAAAAAAAAGTTATGCCAACAGAAAGAGAACAACAAAAGAATACAACGTAGTACATGTTAAGTTTTTAATGGTTATACAAGATCTAATAACATTTAGCATCATAACATCATAACCATATGCAAAATTATCACTGAAAATAGACAAGCACAACCACACAAAAGAAGATAGATATTTATCTTAGGAAACCCTCATGCGCAAGAAAACCCACCAAAACTTCTTCTATATAGATGTATCAAAAGTACAAAGACGAGACCCCAAATAGGTGCTCCTTCTCCCAACATATATATTTCTCTCTCTCTCATAAGTTCTATACACAAGTGAGTGTGTTTTCTAATGGGGAGCATGAATCCTTTATTTATACTCTTTATGTCACTTGACTTTTAGTACCCTAACAAGTTGGCACCAATAAACTTACTAGGATGACTTCATATAGGAAGACACAAAACATTATTATATTATATTCAAGTGGGTACTATTGACCCAACTTACAATGGAGGTTATACCTCCTCACTCTATGATGTCCAAATATAATATTAACATCCTGACGTTGGAATATGACATCTCCCTTGGGTGAATCAGTAAAATATATTTAGAATATTTTAACCCACCTAGAACTAAAAAACATTTTTATTTTTGAGAAAAACATTACTTTAAAAGTTATTGTAAAGTTTTATGTTCTTGACCAAGGATGGTCAATGATGACTGTAATTGAATATTTTATTTATTTAAATAATTAAAAGAGTGTACACCTATCCAAAGAAGACCGTTGAAGAGTGTTCATTGACCCACTAGGAGGAATTATCTTCTATAGAAGACCAAATGACAAGTGGGAGCAACAACATTCACTTTCTAGTTGTTGCAAGAGGAAACATCCCTATAATTGTGGTCATTTTCCCTCGAAAGAGGAACTAAGCAGGTGGCTAATTACAACCTTTGTCCTGGTGGTTCACTGAACAGGCTCGAAGGTCCTAAAGGAAGTGAGCTTAGTTGCTTTCAGGAGACAATTGGGAGGATCGATATTCTTTGGGTCTTTGTACCTTTTGATGGTTAGTAGGTTCTAAGTTTCTTTGCTTATGAATATTAATTTCATTTTATGTTTAATCTATAGAAATATATGAATTTCAAAGTTTCCAAAGTTGTTATCTGTTCGTTGGAATTAAGTATGATAATATTCTATTGACCATAGATTTTTCAATGTTACTGTATACATAGAGTTTCCTAGTGAAATTAGTAGTTACTATATTTAAAATAATATCACATCTCTGTATATATAATATTCTTTGTTTTCATGGTGTACTTAAATAAATAGTAACTAATATATCTTAGTTTTTGTATCAAAAACCTTACATTTAAATCCAAGGGTTAAATCTCTTTGTTTATATTAAACTATGAATCTTTTCCAATTACGACCTAAACTTTTCTTTTTGGAATTTGTATGTTCACAAGCTTTCTGTTTAAATAATATCTTTATAACCTAAAAAAAATCTATGTTCTCTCCCAAATAATAGATTTAGGAAAAAATTATGAGAATGATAAATAATTATATATAATTATAAATGCTACAGGTATTATCTCGTATGACCTAAAGGCCTATATTTTATTTAAAGTAAACAATCAATATAGCCAAAAGGCTAAAGCATTAACATGAAGATAAACTCGGGTTTAGGACTTATTCAAAACTTGCACAGAAGTTGAAAAGCTAAATGAGATCTTGATATCAAATGTTGTATACACAACTATAGTAAAGTTTTACATTATTCAAACAAACATTACTTACTATTAGTATCTAAAAATCATCATTTTAGGGTTTGAGTTAGAAGTCGATAAGGCTAAGAATCCCCATTATTCTATTTAATAATAAAAATGTGAAACCATTAGATACATGTTATTTGTAAGAGAAAAGAATCAAACAAGATAGGAACATTTTATACGTAGATGTTGCATAATTCATTTCACTTAACCAACTATTTAAAAATAAGAAACCAAGGAATAAACCATGAAATTCCATTGACCAATTGCAACCCTTTTTTGGAGGCCGTAAGTATTATATAGACTAGCTGTAAAACTTATTCTAGAAACAAATCCATAACAACTTATGGAGTAAATAGAAACTGTATAAAAATTATAAACCAGATACGTCTTTTAAACAGAGTAAGAATTGAAATAGAATAGTGCAGATAGATAAAAAGGAACACTTATGCTACACAATAGTTGAGCAATGATTTTCCATATAGAAACACTAATACCATAGAAATAATAAAAATATAACTCAATATACACACAATAGAACCATAATAACAATGCAACCAATATGAAGTAACTCGCATGTTTGTAAACCCTAGTGAAAATTGTTACATTAAAATTTCAATTGTTTAGAGAAAAAAAAATATTGTAAGAGCTCACATTATAAAAACCCACAACATATTTACACATTAGAACTGAATATTAACGTTTCCACAGACCCATTGTTTGTAAAGAGTAACTTAATGTATAAAAAAAAACTATCTCGTCCAAACCGCAGGCTTCAGAACCAACGTTACAAGTTCTAAACACCATAGTGTCAAAAGTATAGAAAAATTAAAATAATATCAAATATTTTTGTATGAACTCCCAATAATGCCTGAGAGAGACAAAAGATCATGATTCACTTCACCAAAGACCCAAGGGTCAAGGCCGTAGGTTCTTACTAGATCCCACAGTTCCAACACCCACAACTCGAACTCTTCCAACATCTTCGAGCAATTTTCACATTCCATCTAGAAACAAAACCGAAGTTAAAAAATTAACAAAATCAAATTACAACATCAGAAATAAGTGTTTTAACGAACAAACAAAAACCTTGGAATAATGTTTACCTCAGATGATGGCACAATGAGAGTTCTAAAGGTTGGTCAAGACCAGGGATGAAGCCAAAATGAGAAAATTTATTGTAGATGATTCTGGAGCTTGTTGCAGAGACAAGGGAGCCAAACACTTTCACCCTTAATGCTAGCAGAGACAAGCATGATAAAGAGGGCAGAGATCCTTCGACTCTTCACTTTTCACAGCATTGTAAAGTCATAAAACCCCTTTTGATTTCGATCTAGGGTTTATTTTGAGAGCCAACTAGATGTCACTATGACCTTCACATTGTATTTAATTAAAAACCCCACCTACCTCGATGTGGTGCATGTAAATTCCTTCCTATACCTCAATGCCTTTAGTGTGGAAAAAGTAAATGTTTTGTTTTGATTTTACTACAAAAACGAGTCAATTCTATTAGCGGCACATTTACATGGCACTTTATATAAAAGATGTCCAATAAAATTCAATTATGTCAAACCACATGCATTGTGAAACAATCATTCAACAATTTTCTTTAATGCAAACTCCCCAAAAATATTATTCATAACCACCATCTTTGCCTCATCATAGTGCCCTGAAAATGACTTACTATGCATATAGTGAAACATTATGATAACAATGACATTCTTCAATTATCGTTTACAGTACTACAGTCCATTTGCAGAACATGATCATATGTCATGAGGTAAATAAAACATCTAGACACAACATAGAGATACAAAAATAAAACATCATGAGGCGTAACCATGAAAGAGACACTAAAGTATGTGGTTCACCTCATCCCCAAGGCTACATCCACAAAACGTTAGGCTTACCTCTTTATTCATAAAAATTCACCATTAAAGGTATACAACCTACATCATGAGTAATGTGTATCAAATCCTCATACAATAATAGGAAACCTCATCCCGAGGCCCACATCAATAAAATCATCCCTGGAAAAACTACTAGAGTAGGCACGGCCTCCATTCTAAGTTTGTCAAGGAAACAAATATATACATCCATACATAAGTTTCAGCTATCATGAGAATAAGACTGAAAGCAAGTAAAGCATGGCTCCCTTAACATACAAAGGGTAGCAAAAATCCAAGATCAATTCCCTGTGAACATTCCACAGTTATGAACATCTTACAGCACGTAGTAAATGACTATAAGCATTAGATTAACATTAAACCACACGACTTTATTTCCCAGGATAAGCCTATACTAGAATATAAAATATACTTCTACCAAGATACGCCTAAACAAGGATATATATAAAAATATATACCTCATGACTCTGTTGCCACAATGTTTTCTTTATAAAAAAAATAGTACATTGCCTCCAAAACCTTTTACTTCAAGTTAGTCAAATATAGCCTGTTTCAGGCCATCATACTGAATTTAGGAGTCTGTTTTGGGGTTGTTTGGCTATCTTTACTAATTCTTGGATGTTACTAAACTTTTCAGGAAAATTCAAACATGTGAGCATTGTTTAGGCTATTTTTAAAAATATGGACAAAAATTCAGTCTTTCTAACGGGTTGGAATTTCCTTATAGAAACAACTCAAAAATACTTTTCTCTACATTTACAGTCTAGGGAAAACTCAGTCATACCAAAATATGCATCAAGAGCAGCTGCGAAAAATACATCACCTCCATATCTACTTGGAAAGAATCCTACTGTAGTTCTGTGGACAAAAACCACTCTACCAAACATGCACATCATTCAAATATGATGAGCAATGTTTAAAACTTAAGCACTACAGGTATGATGTGACCCGCTCATTTACTAGAGTGGGAGAGATTCGATGAAAAAGGAAATCCATGGAAAAATCAATAGGTGAGTACATTTTCCCACAGAAAAATCGATATGAATCGATCAATTTATTTGCCCATCTAGATCAGCCCCCGAATTCAGTAGGTAAACATGCGCATGTATCTACATACAATGCATGCTGGTCAATTGGAGGTTCGTAAGGCATAGTGGAAAAATCAATGGCCTTATATATCTGTGTCACCTCAGAGACATAAAGGAAGGATGAAAAGAAATGCTTTTTGGCTCTTACTACACCCCCCCTCTATATAAATTACTTACCTTAAAGGCTTATTTGCAGGCTGAAAGCCTGAAGGCAGCCGTTACATGTGATTTGCAAGGGCCCGTGTGGGGTTTCTAAGGCGACAGATAATCCAAAATAAAACAAACCCAGCTTGTGAGAGAAAAAGGATCAACACATGATTATATAACATTCTACGCTGATCATCTACAATTTCCTATACTTTTTTAATATCGATCTAATCCCTGAGTCAAAATGTCGGTTATCTCCCGTATCTGTCAACGGCCTCCATAAAAAAAATCTAATAGCAGGGATCAGTAACCATGTGTTTTTACCCGATCTGTAAAATAGATTCAATGATCACTACCAGAAGCATACTTACAGAGTGGTAGAAGGAGGCGCTTAAGCAAAGAAGATCCACACATTTCCAAGGCCAGGGCTATGACTACCCTAAAAACAATCCAGCGCATTGCTTCGTTCAAAGATCAGGCATGCGAGGAGCACTCACACTATCCTTAGCGATGTTCCTTGGAAAAACACTTCCCCATTTTGGGATTTTCCTCCTGGCAAGATGTTCTCCTCCTTCAATTGTAGACAGTCAAAAATATCTCCTCGCCCCACGCCCTTCCTCCTTTGTTTATAAAATAAAATGCTTATTAATGGGGAATACCATGCTCTCCCATCAGCTCAACCAGATTTCTAAAATATCATGTTGTCATTGCAACTGTCAGGTAGAATTAGATGCTTATTAATTGGTAGACCATGCTCTCCCATCAACTCGACCAGATTTCTAAAATATCATGTTGTTGTTGCAACTGTCAGGTAGAGTTTGATGCTAATCAAACCCTAATTCTGGTGACTGTTCAGGCATTACAAGGTCACGTCTGTCATGGGTTTAATGGTCATTAATTCCTTCCTTCAAGCCAAACCTTATCCTCAATTCGCGCCAAGATTCAAGCATGAATAGAAATTCAGGTCGGTTGAAGGAATTACTTCTTCAGTTTAAACTCCTTCCTCAATAAAATAATAATAATGCAATATGTGTGTGTGTGTGTGTGTGTGTGTGTCTATATATATATATATATATATTCATTTTTTTCCTTACTATAAAAGTAATTCATGTAGTAATCCATGCCCTTGTTGAAAAGTCTTACTCTATTATTTTACCTTTTCCTTTTTGACCTGATTTACATAATTATACAATAAACTTATGTCAGGTTATATATATCAAACAGACCTATGTCATTTTATATAAGAAAAAGACTTACTCTATCTTTTTCTTTTGACATAATTCATAAACCTATTTCAAAAAAATTATTTAATTCATCCTTTCCTCTTGACATAATTCTTATAATAAACCTATGTCATAAGAAAATGACTTAATCCATATTTCTCTTTTGACATAATTTATATAATAAAACTATGCCATTTTATAAAAGAGAATGACTTTTCGACCAGCCCGCTTCTTCTCCCATCCCAGCCGATGGGGTTCTCCCAGCGTCAAAGCAAATTGTGTTATGTTACCCCAGTTCTGTAACTCTGTGCCCAATCCATTCCATGTTTTTTCGATGTGTTCCATCCTATCATGGAACATGGGGATATATCAATATTGCTCCATGGTAACATGAGTTCCAATGGGTGAAATGGGTGATCCACCTTTTCCCTTTGACATAATTTAACAAGTAAACCTATGTCATTTTATATAAGAAATGACTTAGTCGATTTTTTCATAACTTGTTCTCCTCTTAGGATAATTCCTAACGTCATACTTTCTTTGATTTTTCTTGAAGCGTTTGATGTTCCTTCCGATGGAACATCCCATCGCTTGTCTTACCCCTCATTTTCTTAGTAGGGTTGACCACAATCCTTTGATCTTTATATATATACATATATGTTTACATATTATATATGGATCACTCCATACAATACTTAGGTATAGTTAATCCAAGTATATTGATGACGATATATATCTATATCTATATATATAGATAGATATATACTTCTTCTCCTTTATAAGGCGACTAAATCATATAGTCTCTTGATCGTTAATTCTTTGGGATGGTTTTTCCCCTTTTGGTTCTTCCTGCTTTACATTTATCCCCTCGACCCTTTTGTCGAGGTCACTTTCATTGAAATTTCTTAGACCATGTCTTATTTACATTTGATATTAAGTAGCTCTCCTTTTAATTAGGCCAAATATGGCGTCACAAGAATCCCTGTAGGATTCCATAGCTATGATGATACTAAATCTTTGTTATCGTAACTAAGGCTCTTTTGGTCATTTTCTTTTCTTTTCCCTCGTGGGTTCGGTTTCCCGTCGTTGAGCTGCATTCAATACTTAAGTGTCCTAAGGAACTTTAGATAGTATCAAATACAAGGTCTTGCTAGTGGGGCCTTGGCCTTGGGCTCTTCACTAGAAGATTAATACAATAATATTTAAAATTTTACAACACATTCAGGGGTTTACAAGAGGGACATTACATCCTCCCCCCCTAAAATATAACACCGTCCTTGGTGTTCCAATTTTCAACCAATATCATTCTTCTATTCTATCGCCCTTTCTTGTTTTTGTCTCTTTGATCCGATCTCCTTCAATCTTTCATGTTTCCTCTAAAGTTGCTATTGCTCAAGACCTACATTTTCCTGCACAACGCTCGGGTCTAGCCCAAAGTTTACTCAGTAAAAAAAAAATTGTAATTCAATTTACACAAGATCTATAGATCCCATTTTCTATTGCAGATCTAGTTTTTTCCGTCATAATGCCCAATCATTTTCATAATGCAATTCATTATCAATAAAAATAATTACTACACCTTTTGGGGGTTGGTCCAACCTTTGGATCATTATTTCGCCCTCGTCGTGAGGAAGGAACCTTTCTTCATATTTCACATTAACCATTTAACAGTATAATTACCTTAAAATTTGTTAACACATTTTTCGTCACAATTTCCGACCATCCTTGAGTTTCTTTTCCATTCTTGCATGGACTTACAACAATTTTCTGAGGTTACTCTCCCTTTTAACCACTAGTTAAAAGTTTTCCCCTCAGCAACATCAAACAGCATCCTGTCTTCCAGATGTCTGATTTTTTCCTAGGTCTTTTTGCCACATGATATGCCTAACACCAATGTGCTCATGCATCAATCGCTTACCTAACACCATTGTGCTCCCGCAGCATATATTCCTAACACCAATGTGCTCACACGACAATCACTTGCCTAACACTATTGTGCTCCCGCGGCATTCAAACTTTTCCTTTTTGGTATTCAAGATGAGTTTTTATTTTTTTATTTTTTATACTTGACTAATCATAATGCACACTCCTTGGTGCCTAGCATGACTTTACTGTCATTGTCTTGATTCATGAATCAGCCATAGGGTTAGTCAAAACATTCATTGATAACCAAAAATTTCCATAATCAATTGTCATAATTTCATAATTGTGCAGCGATTTTAATCGTCATTTATGAGTTATATAACCTTGTAAAACATCTAGAAAAATTACTCCTTACTCTACCACTATAAGTGCAGGGGGATTTCACACACCACAGTGCACGTTGATTGCATCCATGGTCACAATCTTGATGAAACCTGCAATATCAGTATAACCTCACCCAAGGTTAATTCTCAGTTTATAAAAAACTCGAAATTTGACAATTTATAATAAGTAAGACATCACCCATACTTAACCTTATTAATTAAGGTACTGAATTACTAACAACCAATTCTGGCTAATAGCATACCTAGTAAAGCCTGCAATATTAGCATATAACATTGTACAACATTTATCAATTATTTTCGATATCAACATCTTCAGACGTCCTTACTTGTCTATAATTGGACATTCGCTAGTGAAGGGATATTCCAACTTTATTCCACATTCATGAGTGGTGATGCTAGGGACAAGAACATTCCAATGACATTAGTAATTCAAAGTAAAACATAATTTCATATCTGAGCTACTTATGTCTATCATACAACTCTTCTAGCTTATCCAAATGGAAGCCTTCACATAGGTGCACTCTTTCTACACAACCAGTAACATTAGGTACAACACAACATGCTTTTTTTATCTTAGCTGAATTGTAGGCCAAGTCACTTGGTTCCCCTTTGAAGAAATACTGTAAGGAATGTTGTCATTCTTGTAACAATGTATAAGAGATCAATAATGCCAATGACTATGTAGAAATAGCTGCATAAACCAAGATTAAATTTAAAGGAAACATTATAACGGTGGTGTTATTGTAACTAACTTGAATTCTCTTCCCAACTACTCTGAAGATCAAGTCTTACCCTCACTTAGCATCCATTTAGTATGCTAAGGATACTCAACATTCACAGGTTAACCAACACCCTCTGATCAAGAAGTTAACAACTATTGTTATACTCAGTTTTAGAAACCAAACTTACTTCTCTCATCATTCACTTATTATGTGCAACATCGAACCATTTCTAGGTTTATTAGTTCACGATAGTGAGACTAGATTAATCAATATCAAAACATAATTCTTCCTTACGACATATGCAATCGTAACTGTTTTGACTAGCATGTACCCATGCGATTAAATGGAATCTTGTGTTCCCGGTTTACATAAAAGAGGTGTTTCACAATAAATACATTTTATTAAATGTGAGTATTGAGAGTTCTAATACCTCTAACATTTATTGGATACAATTGTATTTGTACAATCTTGACCATATAATATAAGTTGTTAGCATAGTTACTTATTTTAGCTTCACTTACCTTTGCTTAAACCATTTTACTATAGTTGCGGCAAATCTCGTAGAGTGTCAAGGTAATATGGAGACTCCTAAATGGTCAACTTATTAAGTTCTCTTTAACCACTTCCTTCCTATATTCAAGGGATGTCCACCTAAGCTCTCTAGACCTAAGTGACTATGTTATACATCCAACATAGTATCAATGCATGTATGGACCATCTCAAAGATTTCTATAACTAAGTTGCTTTAGACTGATCATTCTCAAAACTATATTGAGGTACTTTAATAGAAATTTTCCAAAACTTTTTATAAAGTATATTCTCAAATTATCAAAGCTATGTTTTCCTATAATTCAATATAATTAATAAAATGTTATCGTCTTATTAACCTTCCAAAATAAACAAGGAATCATACAGACTCGAGATGTTACTTTTCACACTAAGGATTTCATCTTTTTCCTCTGATCCCCATGTGATGCTTCTTCTTGTAACCCTGCGCAACTGCATTATTTTCTCAAAAGTTCTTGCCCAAAATAAGTTGCATCATACTCTCATAAAACAATTATACAATAACAAGTTCCTATTGGAATGCAACAAAATATACTTGTGTATCATATCCATGCTTTACTTCCTCTTCAATATCCTTTCTTGATGTGTTAATATTATGCAGTTGGCCTTGGTTAGAACAATTTCAACTTGTACCTTATCCATTAGTACGTCTGTAAAACAACATAAGTATATCTGGCATAGATATGTTGCATTAGGCCTAATATTATCTTCATTTTCTTATTTACCAATCAAACGTATAACCCCTGTGTTCCAATTCATGTAACTAATTCCATGCATGGCACATAGTTTTAAGAAAACCAGTGCAGATCAGTTCAGTTCAATGATCTTAACATTAAACAATATCTCTTTTATAGCATGCATACAAATAAGTAATTATAATATCTCATATTCAAATCATATTGTTCACAACATACCTGTATGTCGATGAGTCCATTAGGTCCGAGCATTGTAACTTTGCTCTGATACCACATGTAAAGTCCCTCTTATACCTCAATTCCTTTAGTGTGGAAAGAGTAAATGTTTTGTTTTGATTTTACTACGAAAACGAGTCAATTCTGTTAGCAGGAGATTTACATGGCACTTTATATAAAATATTTCCAATCAAATTCGATTATGTCAAACCACATGCATTGTGAAACAATCATTCAACAATTTTCTTTAATGCAAACTCCCCAAAAATATTATTCGTAACCACCAGCTTTGCCTCATCATAGTGCCCTTAAAATGACTTCCTATGCGTACAGTGAAACATTATGATAACAATGACATTCTTCAATTATATTTTACAGTACTACAGTCCATTTGCATAACATGATCATATGTCATGAGGTAAATAAAACATCTAGACACAACATAGAGATACAACAAGAAAACATCATGAGGCGTAACCATGAAAGAGACACTGAAGTACATGGTTCACCTCATCCCCGAGGCTACGTCCACAAAAAGGTAGGCTTACCTCTTTATTCATAAAAATTCACCATTCAAGGTATACAACCTACATCATGAGTAATGTGTATCAGCTCCTCATACAATAATAGGAAACCTCATCCCGAGGCCCACATCAATAAAATCATCCCTGGAAAAACTACTCGAGTAGGCACGGCCTCCATTATAAGTTTGTCAAGGTAACAAATATATACATGTCCATACATAAGTCTCAGCTATCATGAGAATAAGACTGAAATCAAGTAAAGCATGGCTCCCTTAACATACAAAGGGTAGCAAAAATTCAATATCAATTCCCTGCGAACTTTCCACAGTTATGAACATCTTAGAGCACGTAGTAAATGACAATAAGCATTAGATTAACATTAACCCACATGACTCTATTTCCTAGGATAAGCCTATATCAGGATATAAAATATACCTCTACCAAGATACGCCTAAACCAGGATATGTATAAAAATATATACCTCGTGACTCTGTTGCCACAATGTTTTCTTTTTCAAAAAAAATAGTACATTCCCTCCAAAACCTTTTACTTCAAGTTAGTCAAATACAAGCTGTTTTAGGGCATCATACTGAATTTAGGAGTCTGTTCTGGGGCTGTTCTGCTATCTTTACTAATTCTTGGATGTTACTGAACTTTTGAGGAAAATTCAAACATGTTAGCATTGTTTCTAAGGCTATTTTTAAAAATACGGACAAAAATTCAGTCTTTCTAATGGGTTGGAATTTCCTTATAGCAACAACTCAAAAATACTTTTCTCTGCATTTACAGTCTAGGGAAAACTCAGTCCTGCCAAAATATGCATCAAGAGTAGCTGCGAAAAATACATCACCTCCAGATCTACTTGGAAAGAATCCTACTGTAGTTCTATGGACAAAAACAACTCTACCAAACTTGCACATCATTCAAATCTCATGAGCAATGTTTAAAACTTAAGCACTACAGGTATGATGTGACCTACTCATTCTCTAGAGTGGGAGAGATTCGATGAAAAAGGAACTCCATGGAAAAATCAATAGGCGAGTATATTTTCCCACAGAAAAATCAATATGAATCGATCAATTTATTTGCCCATCTAGATCGGCTCCCAAATTCAGTAGGTAAACATGCACATGTATCTACATACAATGCATGTTGGTCGATTGGAGGTTCATAAGGCATAGTGGAAAAATTGATGGGCTTATATATCTGTCTTACCTTGGAGACGTAAAGGAAGGATGAAAATAAATGCTTTTTCGCTCTTACAACACCCCCCCCTGTGTATAAATTACTTGCCTTAAAGGCTTATTTGCAGGCTGCAAGCCTGATGGAAGCTATTACATGTGATTTATAAGGGCCCATGTGGGGTTTCTAAGGTGACAGATAATCCAAAATAAACCAAACCTAGCTTGTGCCAGAAAAAGGATCAACACATGAATATATAACATTCTATGCTGATCATCTACGATTTCCTATACTTTTTTAATATCGATCTAATCCCTGAGTCAAAATGTCGGTTATCTCCCGGATCTATCAAAGGCCTCCATAAAAAAAATCTAGTAGCAAGGATGAGTAACCACGTGTTTTTACCCAATCTGTAAAAGAGCTTCAATGATCACTAGCAGAAGCATACTTCCAGGGCGGTAGAAGGAGGTGCTTAAGCAAAGAAGATCCACACATTTCCAAGACTAGGGATACGACTACCCTAAAAACAATCCAGCGCATTGTTTCCTTCAGAGCTCGAGCATGCAAGGAGTGCTCACACTATCCTCAGCGACGTTCCTTGGAAAGACACCTCCCCATTTTGGGATTTTTCTTCCCAGCAAGACATTCTCCTCCTTCAATTGTAGACAATCGGAAATATCTCCTTGCCCCGTGCCCTTCCTCCTTTATTTATAAAATAAAATTCTTATTAATGGGGAAGACCATGCTCTCCCATCAGTTCGACCAGATTTCTAAAATATCAAGTTGCCGTTGCAACTGTCAGGTAGAATTTGATGCTAATCAAACCCTGATTCTGGCAACTATTCAGGCATTACAAGGTCATGTCTGTCATGGTTTTAATGGTCATTAATTCCTTNTTACTCTATTATTTTACCTTTTCCTTTTTGAACTGATTTACATAATTATATAATAAACTTATGTCAGGTTATATATATGAAAGAGACCTATGTCATTTTATATAAGAAAATGACTTAGTCCATTTTTTCATAACTTCTTTCCCTCTTATGATGATGCCTAACATCATACTTTCTTTGATTTTTCTTGAAGCGTTTGATGTTCCTTTCGATGGAACATCCCATTGCTTGTCTTACCCCTCATTTTCTTAGTAGGGTTGACCACAATCCTCTTATCTTTATATATATACATATATGTTTACATATTATATATGGATCACTCCATACAATACTTAGGTATAGTTAATCCATGTATATTGATGACGATACATATATATATATATATACTTCTTCTCCTTTATAAGGTGACTAAATCATATAGTCTCTTGACCGTTAATTCTTTGGGATGGTTTTTCCCCTTTTGGTTCTTCCCTCTTTACATTTAGCCCCTCGACCCTTTTGTCGAGGTAACTTTCATTGAAATTTCTTATACCATGTATTATTTACGTTTGATATTAAGTAGCTCTCCTTTTAATTAGGCCAAATATGGTGTCACAAGAATCCCTGTAGGATGCCATAGCTATGATGATACGAAATCTTTGTTATCGTAATTAACGCTCTTTTGGCCGTTTTCTTTTCTTTTCCCTCATGGGTTTGGTTTCCCGTCATTGAGCTGCATTCAATACTTAAGTGTCCTAAGGAACTTTAGATAGTATCAATTACAAGGTCTTGCTGGTGGGGCCTTGGCCTTGGGCTCTTCACCAGAAGATGAATACAATAATATTTAAAAGTTTACAACACATTCAGGGGTTTACAAGAGGGACATTACAGTGCAAATGTTTATCTGTCGTCCTATAGTTTGGAATACGTTTCGATGGTTATTTTCTTTCTAAAAACTATACTAGAATACTATAAACATTTCGTATGATATGTTGGGGTATTACTCCCTTCTTACCCATCTCTTAGGCAGGTTAGGATACCTTTGGTACCTTATATTTGACTTTAGTTGTTTAGGATTTTTTTACACGGAGTAAACCCTCTAGCAAGCTCTAATCGCTACAAAAACACATGTAATTTTTTAGCTTAAAGAAGCTAAGTAAGACCCTTCTTTCCTCGTATCCCTCGTATTAAAGCATGGTATGTAGGCACTGGGCATAAAAATTGTAAGGAAAAAACTTGATGAATCCATGGTGAACATGTTTAATACTATAAAGTACAGCTTACGGAAAAAGGTTACAATACATAAACACTTCAAACTAAGTGACAATTGTAATCTAGTAGATTTATGTTTCTTGAACGGATATGTCGTAAATATATGTCGAAAGTGTGTTGTCATGCAATCAAATGGTTGATCACTGGTTGTAAACTAAACCTCAGAATAGTTTTTAAATATATAAGTTACTGCAACTCCTTATGAGCAATGTTGTTACCTAGGATAGACCCTAAGTAATATTTTTTTATTTTATTTTATGGATTTTGAGTTGTTACATATGGTATTAGAGCGATTTTTCAAACACTAGGCCCAAATATTGGCTCAACTCGCATACAAAACAAGAAAACAAAAAATATTGATTATGTTTAAAATTATATATGTACAGAAATATAAACTTTTATTTTGCAGGAAATGGAAGGAGTAGAAGCATCTGATGAAGATGGATCCCATAATAATGATCCAGATAATATTTTGTGGAATTAAACAATCAACCATATGAATCGCTGCAAACAGTAAAAGACTTAAGAACTTAATTACTGACTCTAAAGGAAGATAACAAAAGAATCTTAGGAGCACGGGAAGAACTGAATATATTGCTAGATAAAATGCATAACCGAGGAAAGGATAAAAGAAAAGAATAGGAAAGTGAGTATGGAACAATATCTTACAAATGTAAAGGTAATAAGTTGAAATTTTATGATAATGAAAGTAAATATTCTTCATGAATTAAAGTAAAATCGCACAAAGAAAAGCATAATTATTCTCGTGAAAGTAGTGATAACGATAATAGTCCTAAAAAGAGAAAATATAAACCGTATGAAGAAATCTCAAGATAATTTAAAAAGATAAAACCCCCTATGTTTAATGGAGAAGTGGAAAAGAGTGAAAAAGTTGAGACATGGTTGTCGAGTATAAAAAAGTACTTTCACATTTATAACTACTCAGATAGGCTCAAAGCTCGAATGGTTATCTATAACTTAACCATAAAGGTTGTCATATGGTGGCAGGATATATAGAGAGTTAAAAACATTAAAGAAAAATATGTAACATGGAGGACTTGCAAGAAATACTTCAAAGGATTTTTTTTATCTCAATCGTACTATGAAGAAAGAGCTAAAGAGTTATATGATCTTAGACTAGTTTCAATGTCTATGAAGGAAATAAGTAGTGATTTTTTAAAGTTTGTTACGATATGTACCTTAAATAATCAATGAAAATCCTAAGATACTGAGGTTTTTGCGTTGTTTACCTCTTAGCTTCAAGGAGAGAATTGAATTTCATAATCCAAAAACCCTTGAAGAGGAAACACGGAAGACTAATTTATGTTATGAGCAAAGCAAAAATAAGAAAGAAGGCATACCTAAATGGAAATGTAAAAGAACAAGTAATTTTGAGCAGATAAGGAAAGGTTTTAAGCCCAACAGAAGTTTGTGAAACAATTCTGAAAATTTTTCTAGGAACAATAATCAAGGAACAAATTTTAAAGGTAAAACAAAACAAAATTTTGCAACACCAAAAAGCAAAGACATGCCTAATAATTATGTTAAAAACAATGAACAAAGAGAACCTGTGAAATGTTGGGAATGTCAGGGACCTCATTATGCAAAGGATTATCCAAACAAAAAGAGGAACTCCAACAATGTGCATACGATTCAGGAGGAAGCAATTGTTGGTGACGTAGCAAATCAAATGCCCGGAATTAATTGAAGCTTGGAGAATCGACATGTTGATCACCAAAAATCCATGGTGAAAATAGAAGGTATGATACTGAACAAGCCTATTTCTATTTTGATAGCCTCGGGTGCTGGTTTAAGCTATGTGTCACCTAGTATAGAAGAAAGATGTAATTACATTTGAAATTTTTTGAAAAATATTGGTTGGTTTAGTTAGCTATAAGAACCAAAAGAAAGGTTGTTAGCTATGCGCAAAATTGTGAAATGTTTATCAGCTAATTCAAAACTCAAGTGAAATTGCATGTTTTACCTTTAGGGTCATATGATGTTCTAATAGGTATGGAATTCTCGAAAAACACAAAGTAATTTTAAATTGTTTTGAGAAGATATTTACATTCTTAGATGATAAAGGATAAATAATCACACTCAAAGGGATACCTAAAAAAAATTTTGTTAGACAAATTTCTGCTTTACAATTGAAAAAGACTGTACGAAAAGGTTGTAAAGTTTTTGATGTACATGTAATGAATAACGAGCACATGAATAAAGAAGATAAGTTAAATTAAATGATATTCCAATCTTAAAATAATTTTTAGATGTTTTCTCGAAAGAGATTCCAGCATTACCTCCAAAAAGAGAATTGGATTTTACTATTGAATTAGTACCAGGAGCTATACCCAATTCAAAGGCTCCTTATCTGATAAACATATTAGAAATTAATGAATAAAAGATACAACTACAAGAGATGATAGATAAGAATTACATAAGACCAAGTATATCCCCTTGGGGAGCACCTTCCTTATTTGTTAAGAAGAAAGACAATACATTACGTTTATGTATAGATTACCATTAGTTAAACAAGATGACAAGTAAAAACAGATATCCATTACCACGCATAAATGATCTGTGCGATCAGATACATGGAGAAATGATATTGTCAAAAATAGACTTGAGATATGGATATCATCAAGTCAGAATTAAAGATGAAGACATTTTTAAAACTGCATTCAGAACTCGATATGGGCATTATGAGTTTGTAATTATGCCATTTGGGCTAACAAATTCTCCAGCAACTTTTATGTTTTTAATCAACAATGTATTAAGTAAGTACTTAGATAAATTTGTAGTCGTCTCTATAGATGACATATTAATTTATTCAAAAACAAAAGAAGAACATGATGAACATTTGCAGAATATATTTCAAGTTCTAAGAGAACATAAAGTGTATGCTAAATTCAGTAAATGCAAATTCTTTAAATATAAAATACAATATCTAGGTCATGTGATATCCATCGAAGGGATATGAGTAGATCCCGACAAGATAAAATTAATAATGGAATGGGTTGTTCCTAAATCCGTATTGTATGTACGATTGTTCATGGGGATTATGGGTTATTACAGAAAATTCATAGAAGGATTCTTGAAGATTGTGAATCCCATAACATCCTTATAGAAAAAGGGTAAAAGATTTGTATGGGATATAAAGTGTGAAAAAAGTTTTAATAAGTTAAAGGAATTGTTAACTACTGCACCTATTTTAAAAATAGAAGATCAAAAGAAGGAATTTGTTGTGTGCAATCATGCATGCAATGACGATATGGGTGGAGTACTAATACACGAAGGTCACATAATAGCATATTAGTCAAGAAATTTAAAAACAAATGAAAATAATTATGCCAATTATGATTTAGAGTTGGAAGCCATAATACATGCTTTGAAAATGTGGTGCCATCATCTAATTGGTAGAACACTTTTATTAATGTCTCATAATATAAGCCTGAAATACTTGTTTGATAAAAAAAATCTGAATGCAAGGAAAGCAAGATGGTTAGATTTCCTTAGTGAATATGATTTCGAGATCAAACATATAAAAGAAAGGAAAATAAGGTGGTTGACATCTTAAGTAGAAATGCAAGGATGAATTTTATAGGCGCCATTAGCAGCTACAAAACAGAATTCGACAATAAATTGGAATATGGAGTAAAAGTGGATAAAGAATATCAAAATATGAGAGAAAAAGTAACAGAAAATGAATCTGAAAATGTAAAAATAGATTTCAGTTTGAATGAAAAAGGATTAGTGATGTATAAAAACAGACTATATCTACTTAATATACCAGAAATTAAATTGTTGGTTTTAAATGAACTACATAAAAGTCCTTATTCAGGAAATCCAGGATATCAAAATATGATAACAATTCTAAGGAACTATTATTTTTGGCCTAATATGAAAAATGAAGTAGTTGAATATATAGCTATGTGTATAGAATACCAACAAGTTAAAGCTGAGCATCGAAACCCAGCAGGCCTTTTGCAACCATTGCCAATACCAAATTGGAAAAGTGACATAATCAGCCTTGATTTCATAAGAGTACTTTCTAAAAATCAAAAGCAAAATGATTGTGTAATGGTAGTGGTAGAAAAACATAAGAAGGAAGTTCATTTTATACCTGTTAAAACTACTTATAAAGCTCATAATATTGATGATGTTTTTATGAAGGAAATATTTTGTTTGCATGGAATTCCTAAGGTAATATTTTTTGGTAGATATCCTAACTTTACTGGTAATTTTTGGAAGTGATTGTTTAAAGGACTAGATACTAAATTAAATTTCAGTACTTCTTATCATCTGGAAATAGATAGAAAAACATAAAGAGCAAATCATGTTTTAGAGGATATGTTACATATGTATGTTAGGGATCATCCAAAGAAATGGGAATATTATTTGCACATAGTCGAGTTTGCATATAACAATCACTATCAGGCTTCAAATAAACTTAGTCCTTTTTGAAATAGTGTATGCTAGGAAATGTAATACTCCCATTTCATGGAGTAATATGGTTGAAAGATTGATTTTAGGACCTGACTTGTTAAAAGAACTCGAACTAACAGTGAAACAAGTAGAAATAAATCTAAAAATTGCATAGGATAGAAAAAAGAGTCATGAAGACCTTAAAAGAGCTCAGAAATAATTCCAAGTAGGCGAGCATGTGTTTTTCAAGGTAAAACCCAAAAAAATCTCGTTTAGGTTGGGGAGTTGTGTTAAATTAGCACCTAGGTATTGTGGACTATTTGAGATATTATCAAGAGTTGAACAAGTGGATTATCAGTTAGATTTTCCAACTAATATTAGACTACATAATGTATTTGATATTTCCATATTGAAAAGTTATGTGCACGATGCTACTCATGTGATCGATTGGAATTTTATTCAGGTAGAACTCGAAGGATATTTTCAAGTGGAACCGGATTGGATCCTCGACAAGAGAGATATTTTTCTCCTGAATGGCACCATTGGACAAGTAAAGGTGCAATGGAAGAACCTTAATCTAGATGAAGCAATG
Organism: Pseudotsuga menziesii; assembly: GCA_001517045.1. NCBI lineage: Eukaryota > Viridiplantae > Streptophyta > Pinopsida > Pinales > Pinaceae > Pseudotsuga > Pseudotsuga menziesii. The sequence goes on from LPNX010116036.1 coordinate 569,744, forward strand.
TGGGAATTGGATAGTCATATGTGGGAGGCATATCCAATTTTGTTCGAGGAAGACTTATAAGACAGTTAAGCAACATTGAGGGAGATAATGAACATAAAATGGGGTGTTTGTAACCAACCTAGAACTGAAAAAACATTTTTATTTTTTAGAATAACATTACTTTAAAATTTATTGTAAAGTTTTATGTTGTTGACTAAGGATGGTCAAGGATGAGTGTAATTGAATATTTTATTTATTTAAATAATTGAAAGAGGAGGCACCTATCCAAAAAATATTGTTGAAGACTCTTCACTGGTCCACTGGGACGAATCATATATTGTAGAAGACCAAATGACATGTTACAACAACCACTTCCACTTTCTAGCTGTGGCACGAGGAAACACCCCTATAATTGTGGTCATGATGTCTTTATAACCTAAAAATATATATATATGTTAAGTGCAAAATAATATATTTAGGAACATAATTATAAGAATGATAAATAATTATATATAATCATAAATCCTACAAGTATTATCTAGTACGACCTAAAGGCCTATTTTTTATTTAAAGTAAACCATCAATATAGACGAAAGGATTAAGCATTTACACAAATATAAACTAGGGTTTAGGACTTATTCAAAACTTGCACAGAAGTTAAAAACTCAATGAGATTTTAATATCGAATGTTGTATACACAACTATAGTAAATTTTTATAGTATTAAAACAAACAGTACTTACTATTACTATCTAAAAATAATTATTTCAGGGTTTGAGTTCGAAGCCGATAAGGTTAAGAATCCCCATTATTCTTTTTAATAACCAAACAGTAAAACCTTTAGATACAGGTTATTTGTAAGAGAAATGGAGTAAATAAGATAAAAATGTTTTATACATAGATTTGGGATAATCCATTTCACTTAACTAATCATTTAAAGAAACCAAGCAAGAAACCACGAAATGTCATTGACCGGATGCGACCCTTTGTTGCAGGTCGTATATATTTTATAGATCGACTCTAAAAATTATTCTAGAAACCAATGCATAACAACTTACAGAGTAAATACAAATATTAAGCATTGTATAAAAAATAAAAACCATCTATGTATTTTAAACAGAGTAAGAATTAAAATCGAATAGTGCAGACAGATAAAAAGGCCCATTTATGCTATAAATCAGTCGAGCAATGATTTTCGATATAAAACCAATAAGAACAGAGAAATAATCAAAAGATAACACGATATACATAGAGTAGAACCATAATAACATCACAACGAGTATGAATTAAGTCGCAGGCTTGTAAAGCGTGGTGAAAATTGTTACATTAAACTTTCAATTATTTAAGAGAAATAAAAATATTGTAAGAGCTCACATTATAAAAACCCACAACATATTTACACATTAGAACTAAATCTTAAACATTTCCTCACATCCACAACCTGTAAAGAGGAACTTAATGTATAAAAACAAACTATCTCATCTAAACCGCAGGCTTCGAAACCAGCGTTACCAGTTCTAAACACCATAGTGTCAAAACAATAGAAAAATTACCATAACATCAAATATTTTCATATCAACTCCCAACGATGTGACAGAACAAAAGAGTATTGCAGTTCATTTCACCAAATACCCAATGGTCAAGGTCATAGGGTCTTAGCAAATCCCACAGCGCCAACACCCATGACTCAAACTCCTCCAACATCTTAGAGCATTCTCACCTACCAGCTAGAAACATAACCGAAGTTAAAAAATTAACAAAATCAAATTATAGAGTTGGAAATAAGTGTTTTAAAGAAAAAAGAAAAACCTTGGAAGAATGTTTACCTTAGAAGACGGCACAATGAGAGTTTTAAAGGTGGGTCGAGACCATGGATGCAACCAAAAGGAGCAAAGTTATTGTAGATGATTCCAAAGCTAGTTGCAGAAATGTGGGAGCAAAACACTTTCACCCTTAACGCTAGCAGAGACATGCATGGAAAAGAGGGCTGAAAGCCCTCGAATCTTCACTTTTCAAAATATTGAAAAGTCACAAAACCCCTTTTCTGTTTCGATATAGGGTTTATTTCCAGAGCCGGGTGGATGCCATTAATACCTTCACATGGTATTTCATTAAAAACCCAACCTACCTCCATGTGGTGCAAATGTTTATCCATCATCCTATACTTTGGAATCAATTTTGATGGTTATGTTTTTCTTAAAACCTATACTAGCATACTATAAACATTTCATATGATATGTTGGGGTTTCATCCCCTTCTTACCCATCTCTTAGCGAGGATAGGATACCTTTGCTACCTTACCTTTGACTTTAGTTGTTTAGGATATTTTTACAAGGAGTAAACCCTATAGCAAGCTCTAACACCTACAAAAATACAAGTAATTATTTAGCTTAAAGAAGCTAAGTAATACCCTTCTTGCCTCGTATTAAAGCATGGTATGTAGAAAGTGTGCGTAAATAGTATAAGGAATAACTTCACGAATTGATGTTAAACATGTTTAAGACTATAAAGTACACCTTACGACAAAAAGTTACAATACATAAACACTTAGAACTAAGTGAAAATTGTAATCTAGTAGAGTTATGTTTCTTGAACAGATATGTCGAAATTGTGTTGTCATATAATCAAATTGTTGAGCGTTGGTTATGAGATAAACCTTAGAATAGTTTTTAAATATAGAATTTATTGTAATACCTTATGAGAAATGTTGTTACATAGGATAAACCCTAAGTAATAATTTTTTTATTTTATCTTATGGATTTTGATTTGTTACAAATATTCTTTTAAGTTACAATATTTCAACACTCCAACTTAACAAGAAGGGTATTCTACTTACAAAACATCATCAACTATAAGAACATCAAGAGAGAGAATTTGTGGCATCAGCAAGGTGATACATCTATACGTCATAGAAAGTTTTCAGCAATCATCAGTAACTAGAACAGTTACTGAAACATATTCAGTACTAGAGCATCATCTTGTATAGGATTGAGTCTTTGTCTTTGATCTCCTTGCAACACGCGATCACTTGATCCTTGGAAGAAACACTTTTATCTTCTTCTTGCAGCACTTTGATCTCTTGATCCTTTGTAGCAGCACTTTGATGTTCATACTCTTGTATCACTCGATCACTTGATCCTTTGCAGCACTCGATCACTCAATCCGTTTCCAAACTCTATCAATAGATCATTTGTAGCACTTTATCGCTTGATCCTTTGCAACATCTTCAATCATACTTGATATTTCAATCAATACTTTCATCGTCTCCATCTGTGATTGATCTGTCGATCAATAACATTGTAAGAAGAATCATAACTTGCAACACACATGATCTCTTTGTAGGATGATCAATCCCTATCAATTTTCGATGTAAGTCCAAGGATGATGCAATCCTCATGATTATACTCCCCCTTAATGAGGAGGGTCCACATCATCGACCAAATGGATCTCCCACAAATGAATGAAGGACCACATCATATGAAAATGAATGCAGATCTCATTTGCAAATGAATGCAAGACCACATCATCTACAAATGGATGCAGATCTCATCCACAAATGAATGCAGGACCACATCGTCTATAAATGAATGCATATCTCTTCTGCAAATGAATGTAGGACCACATCTTCCACAAATGAATGCAGCATTCATCATAGACCATCCTTATCCTGGTATTTCTTAGACCACTCTCAACAGAGTGTTCTTGTCTATGGTACCATCCTACAAGTGAATGTAGTTTAGTCTCCATAAGAGACTATCATATACAAATGAATAAAACTATCTTCCGCAAATGAATGTAGGACCACATCATCCAAAAATTAATGTAGGACTCATTGTAGACCATCCTTATCTTGTTATTTCTATGACCACTCTCAAGAAAGTGTTCTTTTCTATGGAACCATCCTAGAAGTGAATGTAGGTTCACTCTCCATAAGAGAGTAATGTCATATGCAAGACCATCCTCAACCTGTAAGGGCTAGGACCACTCTTATTAAGAGAGTGTTATTATCTACAAGATCATCCTCAAAATATTAGAATATCTTCCATAAGTGAATTTTGGACCTTATCATCATCTACAGACGCACTTGGAATTTTCTCTAATGGCACATCACTTCCATCTAATCCTCAATGATAGTCTCATCATCACTCCCACTTTCTTGGGAGGGTCCATATCATCAACATGGTCCTCCTTTCCAAGGAGGGTTCATATCATAAACCTGCTCTTCCTTTTCGAGGAGGGTTCATATCATTAACCTACTACCGGTTTCCAAGGAGGGTACATATCATCATCGTTCCTCCTTGCAAGGAAAATATGTAACATCATCATCATTGTTTCTCCCTATGAGGAAAGTATTCAACATCATCAACATTTTTCCTCCCTACGAGGAAAGTATTCAACATCATCATCACTATTCCTCCCTACGAGGAAAGTCTTCAACATCATCATCACTATTCCTCCCTATGAGGAACGTCTTCAGCATCATCATCACTATTCCTCCCTACTAGGAAAGTATTCAAGATATTCATCATTGTTACTCCCTACGAGGAAATTCTTCAGCATCATCATCATTGTTCATCCCTATGAGGAAAGACTTTTTGGACTACACCAAGCTTGTCATAGAAGTAATCAAACTTTACTCGAGATAGAGGATTCTTTAATAAATAAACAACTTGTTCATCATTACTTACATACTATAGTTTTATAGCTCCCTTTCGCACCACATCCCTTATGTAAAAATATCAGATTTCTATGTGCTTTGATTTATCATGGAACACAAGATTCTTGGCCATCTTTATATAAATCTGGTTGTCACATAGAATCATTGTGGTATCTAAATATAGATCAAATAGATCTCGCATTAACTTCTAAATCCATGTGTCTTCACAACTAGTAGAAAAAGTTTCTATATACTCGGCTTCATTCATGATGAGAGAAATATTGGACTGCTTCCTGCTAAACCATCATATCGTGGCAGATCCGAGACAATAACATCCACATGAGGTTATCTTACTATCTGAGAAACTTCCTTCTTAATCTGAATCTGTATAAACATACAATCTATGGTTATGATCTTCATCATAGTATATTCCAAAGTATTTTGTACCTCATCACATGCTTTGCAACTATCAGGTGAAAACATCTAGGGTTAAATAGATATTGACTCACATTGTTCACATCAAAGCATATATCTTACCTAGTATTTGTCATATACATCAAAGTTCCAATAATATGTCTGTACTGAGTCACATCCACTAACTTAGATGATTCATGAGATAACAACTTAAGGTTGGTATCCATGGGTGTGTTCATGGATTTACAATCCAACATATCAAATCTTTTTAAGCTTTCCAATGTATACTTTGCAAAGTTGCATTGCTTCCCTACAGGATGAACATGTTGCAATGTACTCAGCCTCTTCATGAGGTCATACCTAAACCCAAACATCTTGATGGTCTCTTTCATTCCTCAACACTTCCTCTTGTCATCTACATTGAGCTCATCATGTCAGGTAATCGACATATCCCAGTATTACGCATTCAACATTAAAGGTTGGAACCCAATTTACTCTTGGTAAAGCCTTACTCCATGAAGAATTTTTCCATCGTGTCATACCATGTTGAAATTAGAGATCTTCTATAGTCACTTCCCTTGAAGCAGAGCATTATCCTCCCTCTTAATTTTGTAATCTATGTATCGAAACATTTCATACTGGAGTGACAGGTAGCATCCTTTGCTACTGATCTTCTATGTATCCATCTCAGGTTATGAGATACCAATATCATTTATCTTTAACTTTGTTGTAAAGTTACTCTTGCACCCATCTGTGAGCTTGTTGTCTTATATAGGTTCCTGTATTAAAGCTTATTGTTGTAATGTCCCTAAAATACATAAATAAATAAAAAAATCCGTAGGCTAATAAAACTGTTAGATCAGACTTAAGGACATCTTTATTTTATAGCGGAATACAAAACTTGGATAAAGAACTAAGCATAAGTTCTATTATTGTTTTACCTCATGTGTGTTTTCTATATGGTAATAATGTTTATATGTCACTATTCTAATACTGGATGTGCTTTTATTTTATGTACTTACTTGTCTAGTTTACTGATGTTTTTTATCTTTATGCTATTCATGTCTTGCGTTCATATTATGTTTATTTAGTTGAATTATTTGTTTATATTGAGGAGGCTGACTTAGCTTTGTATTTCAAGGGGTGGAGTGGCAGGGTTTATGTCCCTTAATGACTCAGTTGGAAAGGTAAGGTTCCTATGCTACGAGGTTTACTTCGTTCACTCAATGCATGTGTACCTATTCTTCTGTAGGTGATTTCTTTTATGAACCTAGTTTTGTGAACGTGACGAAACATAGTCCTAAGATATACAACTATCTGAACCTAAACAATGTTATTCATTATCTCAACTAAATGAGACAAGGTTGCTACTCCTAAATTTAACAACACGGGATTTATAATCCATGGTGAAGGGGGTTTTATACTATATGTATGTTTGAAATTATGATAAGGAGGGTTAAGACCTTGGTTGTAAACATTTTACACTTTATACTATCATGGAGGGGTTATTCTATTACATATATATGGAATCGAAACTATAGCATATAACATTGGTAACTATGGAAGGTTTTAATGAATTGGATCCAATAGTTTGAATCCAAACTATAGGCTTCTGGGTTTTGATTTGGATGAAGGTGGCAGCCAGTTTGGTGCATTAAATTATCCTTGTGTTGCACAGGCTTCATGCCTTCTGCATTGTGCTAGAGTTATGTTGGTCATTTATTTGGTTCTTTGTTTGGTTTTGGATGGAGATTTCATCCTCCATATGGGAGCTACAAATACCATGAAGATCTTATAGTGATGTCCATGGAAACATTGACAAGTATGCGAATGCTTGGTACAGTTCCACTCATTAACCTCTGCTTGGATTTACAATTTGTTGCATACTTCTAATATTTTCTTTTCTTTCATTGATTGCAGGTTTAGGTAGTGTGGGTACTCTGCTTTAATGGGAAGATCTTGAGTTGACTGCACAACCATCCCAGGTAAGACCACGTATAGAAATGGATTGTACCCATTGTTCAACTTGTGATGATGTTGCATGGTTTCTATTCTGGGTCTGGTAAATGTTGGTTGTAGAGCTTAAGCTATCCGTTGTTTGTTTTGGGTTTTGGGGTTCCTTATATTTGTTTGGGAATTTTTCAATGCGACTATGTAAACATTACTTGTATGGTTGTATAATGTAATATGTGATGTTAAAATTTAATAGAGACACAGCTCTACATTTTTGGTTGACCATTAGCTCTGGAATGGATTTTTAGGTTTAAATAAACCTTAGTGTGTTATTTGTTTTATTATGGCTCTATAAATTTGAATGGGTGTGTTTATAATTTTTAACAATGTCATTGCTCTGCAATGGATCTTATGATGTCATTACTTTGATAATCGACAAGAACTGTGAAAATGTGGTTAAGTTGATTCGTCGATTTATACAGATGTTGCTCTATCGATTTAAGTGATTTTTTTTATGTAAATGAATTAACTTCTTGTAAAAGATGCCAAAGGAAGAGCTATTGAATTTGTATGAGGTTTGGTTTATTCTCATAGAATATCTCCTATCTGTATGTTTGTTTTTAAATGAAAGAGCCTAGCTCTATTTGTAAGTTACATGTGACAAATTGATTGTTTTACGGGAAACCATAATGGCTAAGCCGTGCGTGATTAACCCAACATTTGTAAATGTGTTTAGAATTTAGCTTTTATTTGTAAGGTTCAATACTGGGTTTGTATGGTTTTGTTTCTACTTAAGCTTTACTGCTCCCCGTTGATCTCTATGTGATTCAAAAATGGGTCGATTTCTTAGATGGGTTTAATTGTTAATTTTTTGTAGCTTTATTTGTTAAAACATTGTGAATATATAAGCTGGGGTTTAATATATTTGACCTTGGGTCACATGGATATTTGAATCTGATAATGGTTTTAAATTTTGGTTTTTTAATATGTTTTATGTGGTGATTATCTTGTTATCCTTTTAATTCCATCAACGCAATCCATGGGAGAATGGATCTCTATTTACGGTTATGTTTGTTACTGTAGTTTATTTACACAAGTTGTGTTGATAAATTTGGTTTGGAAAGAAATACATTTTTCCAATCCTTAACACGATTCGATTACTGGAAGAGGTATATTGTTTGTAAGTTTTGTGTGTTAATAGAATAATGATTTATTCCTTTTGAAATCGTGTGGGCTCTTGGCCTTTATGCAAGGACGCATGGAAATTTGTTCAGTTCAATCTAATTCATTTATGAGTTTTATGTATTTAGATGTTCTGAGTTTTGCTGGAAATATGCAATCTTCCAGCATGGTGTTTTTTCTTTAAGGGTTTGATTTGTGTTTTGAGGGATTCAATCCGTGGATTGAATGTTTCTAAATATGTGTGTAATTGTACTTATTCAATATTTATTTTAACGTTTGTGTAGAGTTTAAATAATGATTAGATTAAGAACAAAATGAGTTTGTTTATCCTTAGGTTTATTTATTTAGTTCTGTTAATCTCTTGTTTATTTTAAAATGTGACCTAGGATGCAACTTAGGTTGTATTTTAACTAGAAGCTAGGGTTTGAATCTAGATTACAAAATCTAACACAAAATTTTGAACTGAATACATGTAAATCTAATAACCATTTAACCCTAAGATTATATCTAAGAATGTAAATGTTGAGTTTCACTTTAAACAATGAAATAAGCTGAAGCATATAAAAAACTGGAAATAAAAGGTTGCACATATTTAATAAAGAGCATAAATATTATAAGTATAACTTGTAAACAAAATTAATATACTGGGATAAGTAGAGACCTCATACCTACAACTTCTGAGCTTGTTTTAATGGCTATGAACCCTACACACTTAAACACGCAGAATTAAAAAAAAAAAACCCTAATTACTTCTAAGGTGTAGATATGTTTAACCAGATAACCTTGGAACTACAATGTTCCTCCCAACAATGACTCAGAATATTTCCTCGTTCTAATCCAAATGCCCCTGAACTGGATCCAAAATTCAAGTAGTCTAGAGATCATAAATGTAAAGCTTGGCTTACTTAGAATATCATGCTCTCTATAAGATTGATTGGATTTTGGAAATGCTCTCGAAAATTATTTAGGAATAATGATTAGATATCAGATCAGATCCCTAAGACTTCTCTTGGATTGGGTCTTTATACAGAATCTTTAGGAAAGAGAAGTTGTTTTAAAACTTCAGTTAGATCAAGAATCCATTATTTTCTTGAAAAATAATCTTTTATTGATTTATGTGGATTTAATAAGTATTTTGTTTAACTTAGGAACTTTTTACTAGTTCCTAATTTGAATTTTAAGATTGAATATTTATTTAATCATTTTAGTAAATAATAAATACATAGATTCCTTATTTATTATTTTTAGTTATCTTTATTTTCTTATATATATAATATATATAATTATTCTTTTATTCATAATATATATAAACTATATATATTATCGTTAATATGTATTTATGCATCATATAACATGATCTCATTTACTTGATGCTTTCCTTAGCTTATACTATTTCTTTTATCAAGGCATTAGGTAGGGTTGGTCAAGTAAGTTATGCAGGTCTAGATCCTCCTTGCATTTTGGATTACCTTGTGCATCGTGGTAGTTCTTCAGTACTTGATGAGAAGTACATTCAATATTTTATTTAACCAACTTAAAAACTAGTAAGATAAACGTCAGCTCTATTCAGAGTCATTCTCAGTCAACACTACTTAATTTTAGTAACTCCTAGATCTATTCAGAGCCCAATCTCAACGCTGAAAATTGGGAGTTACACTTAGTAAAATTATAGAGCCTCTTGCTCAACACTAATTCTAGGATGTAATTGTATAATACAGCTAGGGATACAATGACCAAGGATCCGATGCTCTAGAGTTGATTCTCAACATCAATTTGGAATGCTCCAGGCATTATTCCCAACAATTCCAATTCTTATAATTCATGTTCTCCAGAGCTTATTCTCAACATAAGGTCTCATCACTTATGTGCTTCACGGTCCACGCCCCACACATTATAGAACTCAATAATGCATTCATTCTTTTGTACAATTCATCAAAATAAACATTTTAGTCTTTATATATGCATAATCACATAATAATGAATCCAATACATCGTACAACAACATAGTCCTTGTCCATCAAGGTCCACGCACAACATATACAAGATAATAAAACACATGCATTGGCTTATGCCAAATATATCTAACAAATCAACATCACTTGTGTGTAGTGGGGAATATGCCAAATATACAAACATAAACATCAAAGTAAATCATATGCAATGGGACTCATTCCCATTATAGTTAAGATAAAAATTGAGGATATTACATCCCTCTCCGCTTAGAACAACATTGTCCAGGTGTTATAGGGACTAGGAATGAAGTCATAAAATAAGGTAGGGTAATCCTCTCTCATGGTGGATTAATTCTCCCAAGTGGCATCATCGGTTCCAAAGTGATTCCATTTCACTTTGAGTTGGAATATGGTTCAATTCCTAAGCTGTAGTTCTTTTTTGTCCAGAATATAAATGGCTTTCGGTACAAATTCCCCTTCAGGTTCTAGCTGTAACAAGGTTGAATTAATAACATGTTTAGTATCATATACATATTTATTCAATAAAGATGCGTGGAAAACATTATGAATGTTTATATGAGTAGATAAAGCTAATCCATTCAGTGCCACTAGCCCTCTCTTGGTGAGTATCTCAAAGGGTCCACAAAATCTTAGTTCCAACTTTCCACATCTTTCCAAGCTCAATGAGATTATTTTCTCTTTTACTTCTAAGTAAACATGTTTGTCAATATGATAATATTTATCTTTTCTTTTCTTATTTGCATAAATATTCTAACGGTCTTACTCTTCTTTAAGGTTCTGTTGTACTTCAGTGACTAACTGTTTCAAGTCTTTTAGTAATTCCATCCCTAACATAATCCGGTCCATCGGGATATCACAAGTAACCAGTATTCTACACTTCCGAGCATAGAGTACCTTGAAGGGACTCATCTTCACGGAGGTCTAGTATCTATTGTTATACACAAACTCTGCAAGGTGCAAATAATCCTCCACTTGGTGTTATTGTTGATAAGATACATTCTAAGCATGTATTCCAAAATCTGGTTTACCCGTTCTGTCTTTTCATCTGGATGCGAGTGGTAAGCAGTACTAAAATTTAACTTCATCTAAGTGGGAGAATAAATATATCCAAAAGTTACCCATAAAATTCATGTCTCGATCTGAGATGATTGCCTTGGGTATTCCATGCAATCTGAATATTGCCTATAAGAATTGTCGACATTGTGAATTGCCATATAAGTTGACTTAACTAGGATAAAGTGTGCTTCTTTAGATAACTTGGAAACCACTCCAAATAGGGAATCATTCTGCTTCTTTATCTTTGGTAGAGCTGTAATAAAATCCATACTGATAACCTCCCACTTCCATTATGGAATGGGTAATGGTCCTAGTAATCCCGAAGGATGTTGGTGCTCCTATTTGAATAGGTGACACGCTTGGAATTTTGTGATGAATAATGTTATGTTGGACTTTAACTTAGGCCAAAATAAATGTCTCTTTACTATTGATATCATCTTTTGATATCCTGGATGCCTCAAGTAGGACTTTCAATCGAACTCCATTTAGGATGCTCGACCTAATGTCCCCTCCTTCTAGCATGTACAATCTCTCTTTCGACCACAATACTCTGGTCTAGTCTACCTTATACTCTTTTTGTTTTTGAAACAAACTCTCCTATTGAATATTTTTAAGGAATTCAACATAGAAATGGTTGAATCCATTTATCATTCTAATCCTATCGTGCGAATTTGAATGAGTTTGGCTTGAGGTAACCTCATATAACGTATGAGATTGTCAAGTTAAAGCATCGACGATTTTATTTTCATTTCCTTTTATATGATTTAATTCGAAGTGATACTTGCTAAGGAATGCCAACCATCTATCCTACTTGGAATTTAGATATGGTTGGTGGAATAAATACTTTAGACTCATGTTGTCTATGTTTAGAAGAAAATTCCTCCCCATGAGGTAGTGCCTCCACATATTCAAGAGATGGATAATGGTTGCTAGCTCAAGCTCATGGGTGGGATAATTTTGTTCCGGTTTCTTTAATTTTTGTGACTCATAATAGATCACGCAATCATTTTGCATGAGGAATCCTCCAATTCCTTCTTTTATCGCATCCGTGAAGACAATCGAATCCCCATCGGTATTTGTAATTGATAGTATCAGGTGTACTAGTCAAATTATTCTTAAGATTTTGAAAACTTTCCTCACACTTGGTTTCCCACGAAAACTTGTTTTCCTTCTTTTGTAAGGAGTTCATGGGATAGGGAATCCTTGAAAAGTTCTCGATGAACTTTTGATAGTAACCCGTCCATCCCAAAAATGACCTAATGTCTATCACACAGGTAGGGGTAGGCCAATCTTCTATTGCTTTAATTTTTTCTGTGTTGACATCTATCTCTTTCTTAGAAATGATGTGACCTAAGTACCATATTTGTGGTTTGTAAAATTCACACTTACTAAACTTAGCATAAAGTTGGTGTTCTCGTAACACTCGTAGTACTATGCGGAGGTGCTCCTGGTGTTCTTCTTTACTCTTCAAGTAAACTAGTATGTCGTCTATAAATACCAATACAAACTTATCAAGGTATTTAATAAAGATATTGTTTATCATGCACATTAAATTTTCTGGTGCATTGGTTAGCCCTAAAGCAATTACTACAAACTCGTAATGGTTGTATCGCATTCGAAAGGTCATTTTATGTATATCTTCATCATGGGTTCGTACTTGATGGAATATGGATCGTAGGTCGATCTTTGAAAATATCTTTAGTCCTCTGACTTGACCGAACATGCCATCGATCATAGGCAGCAGGTAACGGTTCTTGATGGTAATCTTGTTAATTTGGTTGTAATCGATCCACATTCAGATCATTTCATCCTTCTTCTTTATGAAAAGTAAAGGTTTTTTGCAAGGGGGGACCCTAGGTCAGATATAACCATTCTCAATCAAATCTTGTAACCGCAACTTGAGCTCCACCAATTCTGGTGCCCTCATGTGTTATGGGGATTTTGAAGATGGTACTAACCCTCGTGTCAGTTCTATGGAAAAACATAAGTCTCGTTTTGGTGGTAATCCCAGTATTTCCTCAAGAAATACATCCTTAAATTCCACGAGAAGTGAAAAGTCTTCGATGTGTTGTTCTCTCTCATCTTCTACATCGTGGCTGTTTACTACAAAAAGTTTCAAGCCCTTCCTTATACACTTTTTCAGTTGTATGTAGGATATCTGTCTAACGAATACCTTCTTGGGTATTCCTTGAATCTTTGTCTAATTCCCTTGGCTATTTGTGCACAATATTGACTTGTTTATACAACCGAGCATGGCATAGTGTTGTTCCAACCAATCCATGATGATAAGAACATCATACGATCCTAAGGGTAAGATATTTAGATTTATCTTACCTAGAAAACTATTCAAGTTTACCTTGCAGTCTCTCACTAGTTCTGAAACCTTTCTTTTTGTACCAGTGGCTAGTTATACCACTCATGGTTTCTCATGTTTTACTTTCTTTAGTTTACACATTTCAACAATCTTGGGTGATACATAGTTTCAACAAGCACTAGGATCAACCAAGATCAAAATATAAGTGTTTGAAACATTACCTTCTATTTATACCATAGTGGCCTAATGGTATTCTTGTCAGACATCAAGTGCTGCATAGACCCTCGGTGTGCTAGCCATGTCCTCTATTGTTGGGTATTCTTGTAGATTGTGTAACAATCCACCAATGTTGTTTATACAATCTCTCGCATAATGTCTTCCCTACCATTTCCACGGGATACAGTGGGGCAACCTTCACTCCTCCATTTGCTACTAGTCTATTGGTATTTGGTGCATGCACATTTGGATTTGCACCTGTCTTGTTGAATTTTCTGATGCCTGGAAATGTGTTATTATGTTTTCTGTAAGGAGGTTGTTTAAAACTAGGTTTGTGGTTTTCCGAGAAAATCCTAGACCTTTCTCGACTACTATTTATGTTTTCCTTCCTAAGTTTTCCATGCTCATAACAAATACTAGATTTTTGTAAGGTAGTGTCCAAATTTTTGGGCATGTCAAACTCAATTCTCTCTCGAAACTTGGGAGGAAGGAATCCCAAAAAATGTTGTATCTTCACTTTTCTGTCCTTTATGTAAGGCACATAATGTAACAAATCCAAAAATATGTTGATAAAGGCCTCCATGTTCATGGATCCCATCCTTAACTCATGAAATTATTTAACTTTCTTTTCAAAGAATCTACCAGGTATGTATTTCTCCTGAAATATTTTGCAAAAATTACTCCATCTAATTTCTTTTACTTCATCCCTTTTGGTATGCTTTAGGTATCTCCACCATCTAGCTTCTTTTCCATTTAAATTATAAATGGCTAGCGAGGCTTTCATTTCACTATATTAGTTGTGTATTCAGAAGTATTTTCTCATACATAGAATCCATTCTTCAACCTTCTCCCCAGTATTCATCTCTCCTTCATAAGTTGGGGATTTTATTTTTTGAAATCCTCCTTGGAGGTTGTCATCATTTTTCTGCCTCTTTTTGTAAGGAGAAAGTGAATTATCACTGGAAAGACTGTGAAAAATCCCTTTCTGAAAGATGAGGTGTGTGCTCTTATTTTCTCTCTTCCGTTGGTCTGCTAGCCCTTTTGTGATGATAATTTTATTTAGATGTATTAGCTAAATGGGTAGGTTGTCCATGAGGGTTTCTTCCCATCACATTCCAAATGAAATCTTCATTTATTTCTTTCTTCTCTTTTATTTCATTCATATTCTCATCTTTGAAGCTTTGTAAGTCTTCTTGCAAAATCTATATTGTTTTCATTAAATCCAAATTTAATTCTACCACTAGTTCTTCTTCCCGTGTTGGGGAATTTAGATTTTCTTGCGAGTTGTTTTCTTCTTCTGTATTCAAGATCTCCTATGCTCTCTAATCCTTCAATTAAAAATTTTAGTAACAAATAATTTTCTATTAGCTAACAAAATTTCAAATATAGTTTTGAAATGTTTATTTCTATAACAAATGTTCGATAACACCCATTAGATATTTTAGTGTTTGAAGCTGGGCTATGATACCACTTTTAATGTCCCTAAAATCCATAAATAAATAAATAAAATTTGTAGGTTAATAAAACTACTAGATATTAAGGACATTTTCATTCTACAATAGAATACAAAACTTTGATAAAGAACTAAGCCTATGTTCTATTGTTGTTTTACGTGGTGTGTGTTTTCTGTATGATAATGATGTTTATATCTCACTATTATAATTCTCGATGCACTTGTATTTTATGTACTTACTTGTCTAGTTCACTAATTTTGTTGATATTTATATGATATTCTTTTCTTTCTTTCATATTCTATTTTTTTAGTTTAATTATTTGTTTGTAATAAATAGGTTGACTTACCTCTGTATGTCAAGGGGTGGAGTGGCTGGGTTTCTGTCCCTTAATGACTCACTTAGAAAGGTAAGGTTCCCATGCTACAGGGTTTATTTATCTCATTGTGAACTAATGCATGTGTACCTATTATTCAGTAGGTGATTTCTCATATGAACCTACTTTTGCGAATGTGATGGAACATAGTCCTACCATCTACAACTATGTGAACCTAAACAATGCTATTCCTATTCTCAACTAAATGAGACAAGGGTCCTATGCCTAAAGGTAAAACCAAAGGATTTATAATCCATGGTGAAGGGGGTTTTATACTATATGTATTTTTGAAATTATGATAAGGAGGGTTAAGACCTTGGTTGTAAATATTTTACACTTTATACTATCATGGAGGGATTATGCTATTGCATATATATGCAATCGAAACTATAGCATACAACATTCGTAACTATGGAAGGATTTAATGAATTGGATGCAATAGTTTGAAGCCAAAATATAGGTTTGTGGGTTTTGATTTGGATGAAGGTGGTGGTCAGGTTGCCGCATTAAATGCTCCTCATGCTCCATAGGATTCATTCCATATGCATTGCTCTAGGGTTCTGTTTGTCATTCATTTGGTTCTTTGGTTGAGCTTGGAGGGAGGTTTCATGCTCCAGAAGGGAGTTGCGCATACCATGTAGATCTTACAGTCCTATCCATGGAAATGTTGACAGGTATTCCAATTCTTGTTATGGTTCCACTATTTAACCTTTGTTTGGATTTACAGTTTTCTACATACTTCTAATATTTGATTTGGTTTTGTTGATTACAAGTTTAGTTAGAGTGGGTACTCTGCTTTAAAGGGAAGATCTTGGGTTGACTACGCAACCACCCCGGGTAAGCCCACATACAGCAAGGGCATGTACCCATTGTTTAAATTCTATGTTGTTACATGGTTTCGATTCTCGGTCTCAGAAATATTGGTTGTAGTGCTTAAGTTATTCACTGTTAGTTTTGGGTTTTTGGGTTCCTTCAATTTGTTTGGGAATTTTTCTATGGGTCTCTGTAAACTTCACTTGTATGGATTTGTAATGTAATATGTGATGTTAAAATTTAATAGAGACTCGGGTCTACATTTTTGGTTTACCATTAGCTCTGTAATGGATTTTCTGTCTTAAATAAACCTTACTATGTTTCTTTGTTTTATTATGTCTCTGTAAATTTGAATGGGTGTGTTTATAATTGCTAATAGTGCAATTGCAGAGAAATGAAATTTATGATGTAATTGCTTCGATAATCGATAAGAACCATGGAAATGTTGTATAGTTGACTTGTTGATTTATAAGGATTTTTCTCTTTTGATTTAAATGATTTATTTTTGATGTAAATGAATTGTCTTCTTGTAAAATATGCTAAAGGCAAATCTCTTGAATTTGTATGAGGTTTTGTTTATTCTCGTAGAATAATTCATATTTGTATGTTTGTTTTTAAATGGAAGAGAATAGCTCTATTTGTAGGTTAGATGTGAAGAATTGATTGTTTTATGGGTTTATGTAATGGCTAAGCCTTGCGTGATTAATACATCCTCTGTAAACATGTTTATAATTTAGCTTTCATTTGCAGGGTTCGATACTGGATTTTTATGGTTTGGTTTTTAGTTAAGATTTAATGCTCCCAGCTGAGCTCTATGTGATTCGAAAATGGGTCGATTGCTTAGTTGGGTTTAATTGTTAATGTTTTGTATCTTTATTTGTTAAAATGTTGTGAATATATAAGTTAGGGTTTAATAGATTTGACCTTGGGTCATTTGGATATTTGACGGTGATAATGGTTTTAACTTTTGGTTCGTTAATATTTTTATGTGGTGATTATCTTGTTATCCTTTTAATTTCATCAACGCAATGCATGTGAGAATGGAAGTTTGTTTATGGTTCTGTTTGTTACTCTAATTTATTTAGACAGGTTGTGTTGAAAGATTATTTTTGGAAATAAAGGCATGCTTCCAATCCTTAATAGGATTTGATTATTCGCAGAGGTATATTGTTTATAAGATTTTTTTGTGAATTTTGAATTAATGTGGGCTCTTGGCCTACACGCAAGGAATTATGGAAATATGTTCATTTGGATTTAATTCATTTATGAGATTTATGTATTTCTATATTTTGCATTCTACTGGAAATATGCAATCTTTCAGCACTATGTTTTATCTTTGAGGGTTTTAGTTGGGTTTTAGTTGGGTTTTAAGGGATTCAATCCTTGGATTGAATGTTTGTAAATATTTTTGTAATTTAACTTCTTCAATATTTATTTTAACGTTTGTGCAGAGTTTAAATTATGATTAGCTTAAGAACAAAACGAGTTTGTTTATCCTTAGGTTTATTTATTTAGTTTTGTTAATATGTGGTTTATTTAAAATGTGACCTAGGTTGCAACTTTTTTTATATTTTAACTAGAATCTAGATTACAAAAGCTAACACAAACTTCCAAACAAAATACATGTAAATCTAATAACTCTTTAAACCTAGAATTCTATCTAAGAATTTAAATGTTGATTTTCACTTTAAACAATGAAATAACATGAAGCATACACAAAAACTAGAAAATAAAGGTTGGAGATATTTAATCCAAGGCACAAATATTATAAGTATAACTTGTAAACATAATTAATATACTAGGAGAAGTAGAAACATCATACCTGCAACTTTGCAGCTTGTTTTAATGGCTATGAACCCTGCACACTTAAACACACAGAGTTAATAAAACCCTAATTACTTCTCACATGTATATGTGTTTAACTAGTTAACCTTGAAACTACCATGTTCCTCCCAATCATGACCCGAAACCACCCCTGGTTCTAATCCGGATATTACCGAGTTGGATCCAACATGCAAGCAGTCTAGAGATCCTGAAGGCGAGGCTTCTCTTATTTGGAATATCATGCTCTCTATAATATTTCTTGGCTTTTGGAATGCTCTCCAAAATTATTTAGGAATAATGTTTAGAAATCATATCATATCCCCAAGCCTTCTCTTGGCTTGGGTATTTATAAACAATCTTTGGGAAAGGGTAGTTACTTTAAAACCTCATCTAGATCAAGAATCCATTATTTTCTTGAAACATAATCTTTAATTGATTTATCTCGGCTTAATAATTATTTTGTTTAACTTAGGAACTTTTTACTAGTTCCTAATTTGAATTTTAAGATTGAATATTTATTTAAGAATTTTAGTAAATAATAAATACATAGACTCCTTATTTATTATTTATTCTTTATCTTTATTTTCTTATATATAATATATATAATCATTCTTTTATTCATAATATATATATATATATATATANCTTTCCTCATCTTATATTATTCATTTTATCAAGGCCTTAGGTAGGGTTTGTCAAATAAGTTAGCAAGCTCTAGATCTTCTTTGCATGTTGGATTACCTCGTGTATCATGGTAGTTCTTCAGTACTCGATGCGAAGTATATTGGAGATTTGATTTAATCAAATTAAAAATAAGGAAGATAAAGTTTGGTTCTATTCAAATTTGTTCTCACTCAACACTACTAAATTTCAGTAACTCCTAGCACTATTCAGAGCCCAATCTCAACACTAAAAATTGGTAGTTACACCTAGTGTAATTCCAAAGCCTCTCGCTCAACACTAATGCTAGGATGTACTTGTATAATACACCTATGGATACAATAGCCAAGGATTTGATGCTCGAGAGCTTATGCTCAACATCAATATGTAATGCTCCAGGGCTTATGCCCAACACTTCCAATTATTATAATTCATGTGCTCCAGAGTTTATGCTCAACACAAAATCTCATAACTCATGTTCTCTAGATCTTTTTCTCAACAAAAGGTCTCATCACTTATGTGCTTCAGGGTCCATGCCCCACAGATTATGGAACTCAATCATGCATTCACTCTTATGCACAATTCATCACAATAATAATTTTAGTATCCGTATATGCATAATCACACAATAATAAATCCAGTACATCATACCACGACAATAGTCCTTGTCCATTAGGGTCCATGCCCAACATATACAAGATAATAAAACATATGCATTGGATTATGCCTAATATATCTAACAAATCAACATCCTTCATGTGTAGTGGGGCATACACCCAATATACACACATAAACATCAAATTAACTCATATGCAATGTGACTCATGCCTTTTATAGTTAAGGATAAAATTTGAGATATTACAGTAGCAAAGGTTAAGATATTCATAACTCTAGGTGATCTTCAAGCTCCTTATGTAACTTGATGTGCTTATGCATGGGTTCCTTCTGACCTTGTACATTTTTTTTTTTTCACATACGATTGTTGGCTCGATATATATACTTCCGATTCACTGGAGAAGTGTGTCTAGTCCATGGAGTATGTCGTTCCAGAATCTACTCCCTCTTTCTCAAACAAACAACGAAACTTTCTTTGTATACTTAATATTGAAGATCCACATGGAAGACACTATAGAATTCATTTCAAGTCTCATAACCATATCATAGACATCATTCCCCATGATTAAATGGTATTATTTGATCATAGCTTCTTCCATACCTAGAAGGGTCTGCATCAATGATGTCACTCAATTGTGCCACATAACTAGAGTCTATATGAGGCCTCTTACTTTAGTTGGAAGTCATTTCATATTTTTCTTCATCTTGAATTATCTCTCTTGCCCAAGATGGTCTTCATCTATTGACATGTATCTACCGATCTCTTATATTCTTCTGAATATCTTTCCTCTATCATAATGACTCTCACTTTGTGAGATTCAGGTTCACCTTTATGTACGTTTACTGGAGTGAATCTTGAATTGTCATCACTTGTTCTTTAGAATAAGTCTCATCCTTGTTTTCTTGTAGGAGATTATACACAATCTTTCCTACAAGTCAAATGCACTAGTTTCATCGTTTCATAAGACATATTCATAATTCCATATTCTTATGTATACAGATATAATCATGCAACTATTTTTTCCAATATAACACTCATCCATATCCCTTATACACACAGAAAATTTCCATATGTCTTCCATCTCTACCGTAACATCATAGAGATTATGCACTAATCCCAATATGTCAACAAAGAGGTTTCATTATAGATAAGTAGAAATGGAGTGGTGTATAGAACCATGGGCTACTTACCCATAACATGCATATTAGTAATATACTGTCATTAATGCAACCATTCTATCATGCATAATACATTTCCTTGAACACAACTCAATAATGAAAATTCAAATACTTATATTTTGTTTTTCCGGTAGATTCCTTCTTGATCCTAATGTCCTAGATCCTTCTACTAGTGTTGGGAACCTATGTAGTGGATAAGAGTATGATATGTGTCTTCACAAGTAGAATTCACATTCCTCATCACCTGAGGAATTTTCACTAGTGTGATCATGATGTATTTATTTGAATTCTTCAATTTGTCCTTTGATTTGTTAACACCTTGTGAAGTGGAACTGCATGGTCTCTGAGTTCTGTATCTTCACATTCTTTAGCTCGTTATTGAATGTCATCTTTTTATTGATATTATTTCCTTCATAGAAGTTGGTCATTGCACTCATCATATCCTTGGTATTCTACAAGGATGATACATGTGAGATCCAATGAAGGAATAAATACCCTCTTGGATTTGAAAAAATCTTCTTCTACTTTGTCTTCGTATCCCTTTGGATCTGTAGCTTCTTCTTTGACATAGTTCTTGAGTTCATGCTTCTTCACGTATGAGAAGCGCTCTATAATTTCATGCTTAGCGGTTCTCGAATTCTTTAATATTTTTCTAAAGATTTGTACAATTTGTCATCATGATAAAAATGAGAACGTCAAATGAAAACAGAGAATATAGAACTTACCAATGACATTACTTTGACTTAATGCTATCTTGAAAGCTTTTCTCGAAGACTTCTTCTAGTGGACATATTTTTTATAGAGAACCCCTAATTTTTCAACTTAGGTATATTTTAGATATGATTACATTGAAAAATGCACCTCCTCAAGGAGAGTTGGGTAGCGTACTCATTTTCCAGAAATTGTGAACAAAACCGCACAATATCTAATGCCCTAGTTTTCCCCAAGCAGTAGTGTTAGGTCAAAAATTTGAAATACACAGAATTAGGTACTTGTTCCATACAAATATGCACCATCTTAGCGTGAGTTTGATAGTCCTCATTTTTTAAATTATCGGTGGAGGGAAGTGCCTGAAATAGGAAGCCCAAGTTTTCTTCAATTTCTTCTCCATAATTGTGTGATCTTTTTTCTGTGGTATCTCTGAAATTCATGCTCCTCTGGTTCTGAAACTTCATACCACAAAAATTAAATTCGTTCCCTATTTGCAACATCTTACTAAATTTCATTTGGACCTTCCTATCCCGAGGTATAGCAATTCTCCCGAGGTCACCTATTTAACTCTAAATTCGTCGAAACCCTATGTTGGAGGAATCATATCTCCTAGATTATAGTGAATATGATGCTAAAAAGTTTGCAAAGCATGCAAAAAGAATTCATCTTAGTCGTGCCAATGTTTCAGCTCCTAATAATTCTCCAATATTGGGTTATAGCAAAAGTCCCAACATGAATAGTTTTTGTCTTCTAGGGTTTTCAAGCATGAAACCCTAATCTTCAGTAGTTGTAGTTGTAGTAGTGTTTCGGCTCCACAAATAATTACTTCGAGGTAGCTATGATACCATGTAAGTTTTTAATAGTTATACAATATCTAATAACATTTATCATCATAACATCATAACCATACACAAAAGGATCATCGAAAGATAGACAAGAACAACCAAACAAAAGAACACAGATTTATCGTGGGAAACCCTCATGGAGAAGAAAACCCATAAAAACTTTCTCTATATAGATGTATCAAAAGTAAAAAATAAGGCCCCAAACAAGTGCTCCTTCAATGAGAAGACATCTCTCTCTCTCTCTCCCCTATGCGTTATACACCAGTGATTATGTGTTCTAATGAATAACACAACTCCTCTATTTATACTCTTTCTATCACTTGAGTTTTACCCTAACAAGTCAACCCCAACAAACTTACTGGGCTGAATTCACCTAGGAAGACAAAAAACAATATTATATTATATTCAAGTGGGTACTATTGACCCGAATTACAATGGAGGTTATAACTTATGACTCTATGATGTCCAAATACAATAGTAACATGTTGATGGAGGAATAAGACATCTCCCTTGGGTTACATGAGTAAAGTACATTTAGAATATTCTTCAAAGTTACATTTAGAATATTTCAACACTACAACATGTATTCCTAAGGATCAAACCGAGAGAAAGTACCCTACAAATTGGATTATATGCTAAATTTGCAACGAATCCTTTGAATTATTGGCTAGAGTAGGGAATGTAGCTTATCAACTAGCTCTACCTCCATATATAATAATTCATGATGTTTTTCAGTGTCTCTTTACTAAAAAAATATTTTGTTGATAAATCTCATATCATTGATTGGAATAATGTACAAATGGAATAGAAGGGTGAATTTCATGCGGAACAAATGTACATTCTAGACAAGAGGTGGTGCTTCGGAAGCAAACCATTGTACAAGTTAAAGTTCAATGGAGGTATTATGCTCGAGAGGAAGTCATCTCGTAAAGAGATGATGTTATGAAACAAGCTTATCCCTTCTTATTTGTTTAAGACTTTGATAAAAATGAATAGTCATCAACGATGTTGACAATGTTTTAGGAGGAGAGGATTGTAATACCCCTTGTAACATTAAAATAACTTTATTTAAGTTTTACTCATGTAGCCAAAATTAATAATTTTGTAGAATTTTATTTCTTTAATACTAATATGAAAACCTAGATACGAAAGTTAGGAAGCCATGAAGTTAATTTA
The DNA here is from genome assembly GCA_001517045.1 of Pseudotsuga menziesii. Lineage (NCBI taxonomy): Eukaryota > Viridiplantae > Streptophyta > Pinopsida > Pinales > Pinaceae > Pseudotsuga > Pseudotsuga menziesii. Next base: position 593,137 of record LPNX010116036.1, read on the forward strand.
TAGAACCTAAGTTTATGGCAGTAACTAAACTCTCGTCTATCTTTAAAGTCTCATCTATTTTTACGAAGAAAAGTCTCCATCCTTGGGGACTAGTTAGTTATTAGTTGTTAAGTCCGAGGCATGGAAAAGAAAAGGGCATGCTTTAAAAAAAAAATTCTAGTGGGGAAGAGAGAGACAAGAAAATAAGGAGCTTCAAGAGAACACCTAGAGTGGTATAGGCTCTATGATAAGAAATTAGCACAGATATTCCAACAAACATATACACTCTGCTAGGATATGAAGTGGAACCCACAATGAGCACCTTTAAAAAGTTCTAGGTTCTAGAGTAACTAACTCCAATCAATAAGATGGTGGTAACTTAAACACTAAGGAAAGTGGATCATTCTCTCAATATCTACGAATGAGGATGGAAATCCTTCAAGACTATGAAAGGTTTCGAGATTCCTAAGGAAGGGAGGAGAGTGGTTTCCTAACTTTTAGTTTTCCAGAAAATTCAAATATGCATTCATTTAAATTGAGTCCTTATTTAATGTAGACTAATGATTTCACTCGCTTCAATAATCTTTTTATATGAGTAAAGAATTGAGGAGTATCGAGTAATCTTGTTTAAATGTTGAATGTAATCACCCCTTAATAAATAAATACAATGTTTATCGTTTATATAAGTTCCTTTAGTTCTGTTATTGGAAGTATTACTCTCCCAAAAGACTGTATAATTTTCATTTTAGTAAAACTTCACTAGTTATATTCATACGAGGGTCAAACATTACAAAACCAAGGGGAAATAAATCCTAGGATGATTTGCGCGCTTAAACACTAAAACTTTGAAAAGCTAACGAATATTAACATAATATTTAACCATAATATTACAGTTACTGAGATTAAAATTGCACAGTAAACAACAGTAAACGTTACTACCATGTATATCCATGTTAATAAATTAGAGTATAGATAACTAGTAATAATAATATACTGGTTAAACTAGTTTTTAGGAAATACATTTAACCCATTTATGCACACAATAACTACAGTCCATATCGTGGAAGGTTCCACTGACAACCAAAATCCATTTGGGAATGGTACATCAACTGAGTTCTTTCCGAGAATATTGATACATGATCGATGCCAACATATACATAAAATTTATTTTAAAAAGAGAGAGTAAAAGGGTAAAACTCCAACCTAATAGTTTCAATCCTGTGGCGCTAATGTGAATAACCAAAAACCAAGAAACAAATACAACATCCAAAGACGGCGGCGAGATGCCATAACTGTTCTGCAAACCCTTCCTTATACAAAAACGTGCCATCAGGGTAATAATAGGAAACCGAGATAAGGACTTACCTGAAAGTTCTATCCTCTATATGGATACAAACACCATACCAAACAATTTCCTATACAAACTAGAAATAAAAAGTTAATCATGAATCCATTTCATTATTGCTATGGAAATTGAAACAATGAGGAAGGGAAAATAAAATTGTCTCTTTGGAGGAACAGCAAGTAGAAGCAAAGCATATAATAGAGAATAGATGTACTCGATTTCCGAGCTCAGAAGCCCAACCTTCCAAAGTGTAAATATGGACTAAATACCAGAGATGAACTGTTAGGCATATGAGGTGTTCTGATATTTACCAAACAAAAAATTGGTATTGATTCAATCAAAATTTTTAGTGATTCAAATGTTTTAATTAAATGGGCAAAGAGCAATTATAATCTTCATGTTCTACAATTAAGTCAATGCTGCAAAAGAGTTAAAGATCTAATCAATTCCTTCAATCATATTTCTTTTGCGCATATATCCCTATAATATAATTTTGAAGACGATAAATTGTGTAAAGAAGTCGTTCAATGTGAAAATGGAATCTTGCATTGAGGGAGACTTTTTTCCAGGAAGGACTTGAAGTCCTAGACTGACTTTTGTCCTTTTTTTGCTTGCCATCACCGTTTTTTGTAGATGAAATATGCGTATCTGTTTGATTATGGGATAGTAGGGGTTTTATATAGCTTTTTCAATCTAGTTTGTTGTTGATTTTTGTTTTTCATTTTGTAAGTGAAGCACTCGAATTTAAAGTTATGTCGACATAGTCTTTTTCTTTTTGACAGATTCTAGAGAGTAGTGTATTTGAAATATATAAAGGATACAAAAGAAAAGTTATTAGATGCAAAGTTTTCTTTTGATTCTCTTTGAATAGCTAGGAAAAAAAATCATATGGATTGGTGTAAATCCATACAATAATAACCAATTTTATTTTAATATTGTATTTACTTTATCAATATATAGATACATTAAGTGTTTTGTTGTGAATTGTTAGTTTATTACCGCCCACACACATGTATAAGAATTGTTCCTTCATAAATTTGTCTACTTAAATTTAATTGTTATCATGCCATATCTCCTAAGTAGAAAGTTTTAAATAAAGATATAGAAATAGGTGATAAGTCACATGTTGAATTCATGCGATGTATTTATTTAAGCTTGATTTTGATTATATACATAGAAAGATTAGAATACTTGAAATTTATTAGGTTATAAATTAATGAAATTTTAAATTGAAATTTGATATACATTTGTGTTTGCAATTTAGTTAATTTAAATTTGGATCTCACATGTTCTAGATTTTATAATTTTTATTTTTTTTATTTTTTTGGAGCTTATATGTGATAGAGGTGACACATCTCACTCACTTTTTGTTGCAAAAGATCCTTTACACCCATTCATAATTTAACCTTAAAAGATGGAGAGATATAATCATAACTACTTGTTATATATATATTAATTTTATGTCAATTGATTCACAAACTACTATGTGGGCATAAAGAAAGACTAGTAACTTCAAATATCGGGGACCAATACTCCAATACTAGTTGTTAAAGGGATGCAAGTCTGTTAGATGTAAAAAAAAAATTGTGAACTACTTGATTAATTTTACAAATATTTAAAAAAGTACAAATGTTAATTCCTTCATAAATCCTAAAAGCAATCCATACAACCCAAATTAAAAGGACTATAACTAATCTAGACACCCTATATTCTAGATTAACTATGGAATAGAGTATATATTAGTCAAATTTGTAAATCTAACTATAGTCCAACCATTTATGAGTTTTGGTATTGTTGATAAGGATTGATTTAGGCATTCAAATAGAGTACCATGTGTTACTTTCTTTCTATTGAAGTAATTTTATCTAGAATTTTTTTGTATTTAGTTATATGTAATTGCGCCGAGAGGTGCTCTACAGCTGAGTATGGGGGAGATCTTGTAACATTACGTAACGTTATGTAACGTTACGTAATGTTATTTTTATTAATAATTTTTTTTTTTAATTATAGGCCAAAATAAATGTCGGCCAAAAAAACAACCTAATATGGGGGAGATGTTGTAATCTTCCTACCTAACAAAACAATAAAAAAGTAAAAATTTAATTATCCGTAAAAAAAAATGTGGGTCATGAAAAAAACACAATATGGGGATATGTTGTAATGTTCCTACCCAACAAAATAATAAAAAATAAAAATTTGAATTATCCCCAAAAAAATGTTGGCCTTGCACATGGTTTTAAAACCATGTGCATGGTTTTAAACCTATGTGCACATGGTTTTAAAACCATGTGCACATGGTATGTGCATGGTTTTAAAAGCATGTGCAAGACCTTCTAAACAACCCATGGTTTTATTGTACATGGTTTAGGAGGGCTTTGCATATGGTTTTAAAACCATGTGCAAGGCCTCCTAAACAACTCATGGTTTTATTCTACATGGTTAACGAGGGCCTTGCAAATGGTTTTAAGACCATGTACAAGGCCTCCTAAACAACCCATGGTTGTAGGAGGGCCTTGCATGTGGTTTTAAAACCATGTACGGAGAAATGTTGTAATGTTCGTTCCTAATAAAATAAAAAATAATAATAAATATTATATGCCGACCATAAATAATATTAAATATTAATAATAAAAATATTATATGTGGACCTTAAATAAAAAGATGTGTCTTTTGGTTTGAATCAAATCAATGGATACCTAAAAAGAGATTTGATCTCTCTCGGCGCTTGATAGAGCATAGGATTTGGATCTACACTGGTATAGCATTTATATTAAAATTTTAATAGGTTTTTTTTTTATAATGTATCTTCTTTTAGATATTTTTATTTATTATATTGAAAATGTAGGCGATTTCTTTAATCATCTATATATTTGCACCGAGAGGTGCTCTATAGCCCACTATGGGGGAGATCTTGTAACGTTACATAACGTTATGTAACATTACATTTTACTTATAAACAGTAAGCAATAACAAATATATTTTCTTGGCCATAAAAAAAAAAAAAATTAATTGTCTTCCAAAAAAAATGTCGACCATAAAAACAACTTGATATAGGGGAGATGTTGTAATGTTCCTACCTTAAAAAACAATAAAAAAAAATGACCTATCCAAAAAAAAATGTTGGCTTTACACATGGTTTTAAAAACATGTGCAAGTCATCCTAAATAACCCATGATTTTATTGTACATAATTTAGGAGGGTTGTTACAGCTGATTTTACCACACATGGTAGATCACACATTTATGGCCTTCCCTGTCCCTCTACAGACTCTTTGGACCCCATGGACTATTTTTGTACCTTTTATGTTTCCAATATCATGCCTAAAAACACATGTTAATTGATATACACGACTTTTAAACCCTTTCTCGCATATATACATGGATATAACCCTTAAACCCACATACATCGGGATGTGTGCAAAAGGCCAAATATTTTGGAGTTTTCCTTGATGTGGATTCGAATCACTTGTCTCTTGGCCTTCCATTTGCCTTGAGATCTCTCATATTTGACCTTCTATTACCCCATTGAAGCACTATATAAAAAACCCGTTCGATACATTGAAGAGGAGGAATTGAAGAGCAAGAAAAGTATAGTCCATTGTTGCCGTAGCTTGCTTATACTTGAGTCTGCATCCCTTAATAGCTTGGAGTACTTGGTGTTCTTCCCAAGCTTGCCTTTCTTTGTGAGCTTGCTATCGAGAGATGGAGGATTGAAGTGGTGGAGGCCGAGGTGGAGGACTCAATTTCTCTGGTTCGCAGACGTGCCAATAGAGGTTGTCATTCTTGTAATCTCTGATTTATATTAATAGAAATATATTCTCCTATCCAATGATATGCATTTAAATGAATATTGAATCCATGGATGCTTTTAATTGCTTATACATTATTTATTATATATGCTAGAGTAGGTCTAACACCATTATATAGCATGCTTGTCTTTTTTGTTGATTGTTGAGAGAGCAAATTGTTAACATAAGCAAAATTGGAAAAGCTCAACAAGGATCTACATCAACCATCCCAAATAAGGTATGTTTTGAGATCCTTTAGTGTTAGATGTTTTATTTCTCTTGCATATTGGGAAGGGACTAATTTCTATGGTTACTTTGTCTATTGTGGTACACCCCAAGCCATAGGAAGTTCTCTCTATAACAGAATTGGCGAGAATACTGGGGAGTTCATAATCATTTTCTTTAGGGGTTTTATCGAAATTCAATGTTCTTGGACTGCTCTGATTTCTCTGTTCCTGAGTTGGGTATGGGGGCACGTTTTCCGAGTAGTGTCTTACAGGAGTAAATTTTGTCTCAGCTTGTCTCTTTGCCTTCTTTTTTATCTCGTTTTCTTCCTGTACGTGGGTTTTACCTTTACAGTCGTGTGTACATGCGGGTTTTCCTGGAACAACCGTGTATATACGTGTATTTTATGCAAACAGTCACATACGCCCTGATTTTTTCCTTTTGGGGGAAGATTAAGTGTTGTTGGGTGAGTTTGGATGATTGTTGAGTCTTCTTGAATGCTTGTGGAGCCTGTATACAACCCTGTTTTTGACAAGAGACACTTTTTAGTTTAAATTTTTTAAAATGTTCTTGTCATTTCATTTTCTATTTTTTGTTTTGGGATTAGTGCATTAGGTCTCTTTTACCTTGGTGCTTTGCTTGGGTGCTCTTTTGTAGTGCTTGTAGAGTCTGGGGGTTTTAGAGTCATACTTTTGCTTTTTATCTCATTTAATTCAAAAAATACAAAAACATTTTCTTTTTGCATCATTATGCATTGTTTACATTTTGCATTTTGTATGGTACTTTCATTAGGTTTGCTTGGATAATATTAGTCATATTTTCATATCGGAATGATTCCATATTCATTTGAAGGAAAATGTTGCACTTCATGTAATAGTATACCCTGTTTTTCATTTGAAATAGTGCATTTCCAATGATTGTGAGGTGTGAATTTTAGTTCTTGTTGCTTCATAACATCATTAGTTGCACAACCATTTGCTCTTTTGAGTATTAATCCAATTAAAATCAAGACATAATAAAATGAATTACACTATTTTCTTTTATAGGGTGCACCAACAATATTAGGTTTTAGGGTCTTGGAATAGTTCATTGTGAGTAAATTCTTCAAGACCACTAAACGAAACATTTATGTGTCTGTCCAGGTGAGAGTGTGAAATCCTTTATATAATTATTGTTTCTCATGATCCTCCTATTATAAGAGAGTTAAGCATGAGGCAGTGTGAGCGATTATGATTGTGATGACCCCTGGTTGTAACTGAGTAGCACCAGAGATATTTCCAGGATTGTATTCGTATCTGTGGGCTCTTTCGAGAGTTTTGGGCTTTCCTACACTTCCCATATGGTCAATTCCTCCTGCGACTGTCCTCCTAATCATTGATTATATTAAGGTGACCTTAGTTGCCTTACCTAGGTTATCAAGGGGTTACTTTGCAGAGGTTATTTTGCAATTGTCCTTGCCAGCTAGGGGTCGGATAGCACAGTCGCTATATGCCTTGAAGCTGAGGGCCACTATAATTGGTTACAATCCTCCGCTTGTTGTGTATGGGAGTTTCAAGCTTCTCCTAGGTGAGAAATACCTGCTTCATTCGGGAGCTCACATATCCTACCCTTGTTTTCTTGTGATTTGGCTTTACATTTTGTATGTGTATGCTCTATGCACGCTAGTTTTCCTAGGGTTTGTGTAATTAGATCGAGTCTTTTTATTTTTTGATTCATTGTGAATTTGGGCATGGAGCTTCATTGTTGTCGTCGTTTAGCAAGAATTCTGCCTTCCACATATCCTCCTCCCTTGGGAGAGAGAAACAAACAGTACGGGTGGACTACTTCTCACTTTGATTCACACACTATGGGAGATCATGAGGATGAGATTCCAGATATGTCCTCTCCACCACACAATGTTGGGGAGGAAGATCCTACTCCCATATATGATCCTTCACTAGAAATACCTTCAAATTCTCGTTATGATCCCTCATTCATAGGTCGTCGGTATTGGTTACTTGGCGATGCGACTTATTATGTGACCACAAGCACTAGTCATGTTCGTTATGGCATGTCTAATCTCCCTACACCCGATCCGACACATCATGTCGAGTCAAAAGTTGAACCTAACACTACACTTGGGATCACTCCTATTCCTTTCCATGCGGAGAGATTTGGGAGCATTAGTCACATTGCACCTTCCATCCTAGCAGTGGAAGCAACCTCATATGTCTGTCCTAGACCTAGTGTTAGTAATCATATGAGGATACCAGAACTGAAACAAGTGACAATTGGGAACACCACTTATATTCCTTCACATGTCCCTTCGTCCTTGAACCCTATTCCTTCAAATGCATTTTTGACAACCCTTCCTCCCGCTCATTTACGTGGTCCTTCGGGCCGGAATATTGCTACTAGCCATGTTCATACTGTGACTACTCGTATGGTAGTATCTTAGAGTCAAGTACCTCATGTTGTGTCAGGAGGTCATATCCATGTTTCTCAATCATATTATGGTCCATCTCAATGAGTTCCCCATATCCCTAACTATGGACATTCTCATGGAACATCACATGGGACACCTTATGGAGCTTCTCATGGACAATCTTATGGAGTGTAGTATAGATAGAACTATCAACCCTATGGGTGCGGGTATCAACAACCTTCTTACTCTTCCAATTATGGCTTTATAGCACCGCATAATCAAGGTAAACCACATCACAATGCTTCCATACAGCCCTATACGGGTCAAATGGGAGGAGGTTATTATGGCCAAGGCCATGGTATTTATAGATATCATCCTTACATGAACCAGAACTATCAGGGAGAGTGGCATAGACTGGCTCGGCCTAGGATCCATTTCCTTGCAACATTGAACTTACCTGACTTATCGAGACTTATGAACGTTCTGGTATCTCATGACTTGTCCTAGCTAGCTGTCCCTAACAAGCTTCCTTCAGACATTCCCAAGTTCGAGGGAAAAGATGAAGAAGCTCCTAGTGAGCATGTCACTACTTTTCACCATTGGTTCTCTTCCAATTCCTTACATGACGATTCATTATTTTTGAGGCTATTTCAATGCACCCTCACCGGGCCTGTAGCAAAATGGTATATAGAGTTACCAAGGAGGGTATACATTTTATTTGATGACATTACCATGACTTTCCTCAATCACTTTCAGCTATCTATACGTTACGATGTTGGTACCAACCTCTTGTCGACATTTTGGCAAGACAAAGCCACACATATCTGGAATCATATTCAAGAGTGTCATAGATGAAACATTAGAGGAAATTTCAACTCAAAATGGGCCTCTTAAAATGAACTAATAAAATAATAGTTAAAATAATAAAATAATATTTATTAATTTTGGAAGAAAAAAAGAAAAAAACTACTTTTTTGTTTGTATTTTTGACATATCTCCCATGTTTTTACTAAAATATCGATTGGGAGAGCTTGTTGGATGCGGAATTAAATTCTGCATCCAATGAGTACCCACTCAGCATACTTTTGACGGACCCCGCTGCCCCAAAAACAAGAAATACCTGAAAAAATGGAATGATGACATCATCATTCCATTTTTTTAGGTATTTCTTGTTTTTGGGGCAGCGGGGTCAGTCAAAAGTATGTCGAGTGGGTACTCGTTGGATGTGGAATTTAATTCCGCATCCAACGAGCTCTCCCGATCGAAATTTGAGTAAAAACACGGGGAGATATGTCAAAAATACAAACAAACAAAAATAGTTTTTTTTATGATACCTATCCCCAAATTTATATTAAAATTTTTTTTAAGACCTATACAGTATTTCAAATTTAAAGCAATTTCATTGGCTAACACATGATGACATGGAATTTGAATAAAAGTTAAAAGGCCCATTTTGAGTTGAAATTTCCTCTAATGGCGGTTTATTAAAGCCTTTACACCACCGAAATTTATCCTTGAGCGGTTCCTCAAGTCATTGTTAGCTTACATTGCGAAGGATGTTTCTACATCTGGAGTCCAAAACGAGGAATAAGCAATCTTTAGGGAACAATATTTGAATTTGATTTACGCTCAATCCAAACTTTTGTATGCGATTATACCTAATGCTCCTTGATCTAGTTTCGATCCCAAGATCAAGTCTGGGCCACATGCCGATGGAATTGTGGGATGTACAAGTGCTAAACCTACATATTCGGCTGTGAAACAAGTGAGCCAATTGTCAATTAATCAATCCGCGTCAAGACAAACCACGACTTCATCTCAACCTACCCAAATGGCTAGTGTACTTTTCGTGCAATCATCAGAACAGAAGGGATACCAGCAACTTGGAAGGAATAAGAAAAAAGGGAAAAATAATCGTAAGGGTGGGAACAAGAACAAAAAAATCTAATTATAATTGACTAGAATTCTCATAATGTTGGGGGCGACAAGCAGACTAAATGTAAGGTAATTTTTCCATACAATTTATATAAGGAGGACCACCTCACTCACTTGTGCCCTCATATGGAAGATGCCTTGATGTTCATAGCATAGGGCCCAGCCATGCTAACTAATCATTTACCCAACAATCAAAATATGAACTTGAGGACCGTTGATCCTCATTGTGTATCGGGTGGAGATCAAAATTCGTCGGAGGCCAATACTGGTCATGGTTGCATCAACATGGTGCGCGCTGCTAAGGTTGTGACTCATGAGAAGGATTATGGTTCTTCACAACCAGACCTTGGAAAGGAACCCACTCCATCGAAGATCCTTTTGTGTATCGAAAAACCTATGGATAAACCTGAAGTTGCACCTCGCATTCCTAAGGGAGTCCTAAAGCATTCAGGGCAAGATCCTAAAGCCTGAGCCACCCAGAACTATTATGTTGTCGAGGATTTGGGCCAAACTCCTTATGCGATGTCCACACTTGAAGTAGTTAAGACATGTCCTCCGTAGAGGAGAGACTCGCTTTCTTCTCTTAGGGTTGATTATGATAAATCTTCTTCCGTTGTCAAATTTGAAACCATGGGAATACAACCTCGCTTGCCTTACTACATGTCTCTTTTGATTCATGTAGAATATCTTAATATGATCATCAAATGCATTGCTATTGACCAAAGCACTGCTGATTCCATGATGTCTTTGTCATGTTGGAAGGGTTTGGGTTCTCCCGAGTTGTCTCAATCCGCTACTATGTTGAAAAATTTTGATGGTAGATAATTTTGGCCGAATGGAATTCTTCCTTCTATTAAGGTCCAATTGAGAGGGAATACCATCATGATCGAGGTCGAGGTGGTTCATGCACCCCTTGACTACAATCTTTTGTTGGGCCAGAATTGGATGTATCGTATGAAATCCGTAGCCTCTTCTCTCTTTCAAGTGGTATGATTTCCATTTAATGGGAAGATCGTTACGATTGATCAAACGTTATTCCATAATCCGAGTGTTAATGCATCATTGGGAACTTCTATCCTGATTATCGATCATTCTCAGCCAACAACTAGGAGTGTGGGTGTCGGTATGTATCCTTCTATTATGGGAACCTTTAGTTGTCCTGTGCCCATTCTTATGATCAAATCTAGTTTTGATGGGGCTTCGTCCTTGTTGAATTCGGTGTGTTTTCACATGACCCATATGGAATATCCTTGGATTCTTCCTTCACCAAGTCCTTAGATTGGATCTATCGAAATGGATGTGCCATTGCCCACAACAATGGTATCATATCAAGAAGATATTGGTCAAGTTGTAGAGCCTACTCCTTCCTCTTTGCGGACAGATGAGGAGGACCTGTATGTTCTACCTGCATTGGAAGTTGAGTCCTCTCACACACATGATTTCCTCAACAATGTTTTTCCATTGGATGAAGCCATTATTGAGGCCATGTCTAGGATTGAGCCACCTTGGGAAGAATTACATCATCAATCATATTTTCTTCCTGAAATCGATTGTATGGAGCATGATGACTTTAGGGAGGTTCTTAGCGAGAAGGTCGGTGTGTTTTCACATGACCCATATGGAATATCCTTGGATTCTTCCTTCACCAAGTCCTTCGATTGGATCTATCGAAATGGATGTGCCATTTCCTGCAACAATGGTATCATATCAAGAAGATCTTGGTCAAGTTGTAGAGCCTACTCCTTCCTCTTTGCGGACAGACGAGGAGGACCTGTATGTTCTACCTGCATTGGAAGTTGAGTCCTCTCACACACATGATTTCCTCAACAATGTTTTCCCATTGGATGAAGCCATTATTGAGGCCATGTCTAGGATTGAGCCACCTTGGGAAGAATTACATCACCAATCATATTTTCTTCCTGAACTCGATTGTATGGAGCATTATGACTTTAGGGAGGTTCTTAGCGAGAAGATTGGTAGTCCCGTGGTTCCATTTACCTCTCCTGGTCAGATGGCCAATGGGAACATGGTGAATTTGTCACCTACTATTCCTATCAATATTTCTTGCGATCCTGGCATAGTTGAAAACGCCTACATTGGGGCGAGTTTTTCCCCTAATGAGATAAAGGAGTATACTGAGCAATTTAAAGACTTTCATGACATCTTTGCTTGGTCATACAAGGAAATTCCAGGTATTGACCCTCGTATTATCGAACATGAGATTAAGACTTATCAGGATGCGAAGACGGTTCAACAATGTTTATGTGCGGTGAATCCTAGAAAATAACCCGCCATTAAGGTTGAGATATTTAAACTATTAAAAGATGGTTTTATCTATCCCATTCCCTTGGTGGAGTGGGTTTCAAATCCTGTTCTGGTTGATAAGAAGCAGGGAGTGATCTGTATATGCACTGATTTTCATGATTTAAATTGTGCTTGTCCTAAGGATAATTTTCCCACACCATTTATTGATCAGATTTTGCACGAGTGTGTGGGAAGTGAGGTATTCTCCTTCATGGGCGGTTTTTTTGGATATAATCAGATTCAGATCAAACCCAAGGATCAAAATAAGACTGCATTTATTTGTCCTTGGGGTACTTTTGCAGATAGGAAGATGCTTTTCGGCCTTAAAAATGTCGGAGCTACATTTCAGTCAGCTATGACCTTAATTTTTTATGATCTCAAAATGATTATCGAACTGTATTTGGATGACCTTCTTGCTTTGAGATTAGTATTCAAAAGATGTCGACATTACCAGGTTTGTTTAAATCCTCATAAGTGCATCTTTTGTGTGACTATTGGTCACTTTCTAGGGTTCATCGTATCCAGGGAGGGTATAAGAGTTGATCCCTTAAAGGTTGAGGCAATACTTCAATTGTCTCAGGTGCGTAATATTAGATACCTTCAGTGTTTGCAAGGCATGGAAAATTTCTTGCGGAGATTCGTAGTTAATTTTGCCAGCTTCACTAAAGGCTTTATGCGTCTTTTAAAGAAGGACACTCCTTTTTGCTAGGATGAGCGAGCCCAGGAGTCCTTTGATGCTCTTAAGAAATCCTTAGCATCGGCCCCCATGCTTAGTCCACCTAACTATAGCCGTGATTTCTTGATTTATGTGGTCGCGTCCATGTATATGGTTGGTATGGTTTTGGTTCAGGAGGATAAGGAGCTCCACGAGCATGTCATATATTATTTGGGCCAAAACCTTATTGATGTGGAAATCCATTATTCCCATGTGGAGAAGCTTTCCTTGGCCATCGTTCATGCGGTTCAGAGATTGAGACATTACATTCTCCTTCACTGAACCTTGGTTGTAGCTCATAGCAATTCATTTCAGTTCATCCTCACTCAAAGGATGATTGGGGGAGAATACAATAAATGGATTGCTATTTTGCAAGAGTTCGATCTTGAATTCATTTCAGTGAAATTGAATAAATCATGGATCTTTGCGGAGCTCATATATGATTTTCCAAGTTTGGAGGAGGAAGAAGTTTATGAGGATACGTTTGTTGATGATCATATTTTCCTTATCTCAACTTTGGACCCATGGTATGGGGATATCATTGTATATTTGCAAACATTGAAGGTCCCTACTCACCTTTCATTGGATGAGAGATGATGATTATGCCACGTAGCTCAGAACTACCTTATAGTGGTTAAGACTTTGTACCACCATGGGGTAGATTCCATTTTGCATCGTTGTTTAACCCATGATGAGGCTGAGGTAGTGTTGAATGATTGCCACGAAGGGGCATATGGCGGTCATTTATCTGGGCTCTCTACAGCCCAAAAAATATTGAGAGCAGGATATTTTTGGTCATCAATCTTCAAAGACTATGTCAGTCTGGTCAAGAAGTGTCACCCTTACCAATTGTTTGCATGCACTATGTGCTTGCATCCATCCTTATTACATCCTATTGTAACCATCAGTCCCTTCACCAAGTGGGGGCTTGACTTTATGGATGGCTACTCAGCTTTGGCTGGGGGCATCATCACATTATAGTGGATGCTGATTATTTCATGAAATGGGCAGAGGCTATGCCCACAGTTAAATCCGATGGTGAGACAGCCGCACATTTCATTTTCAACCAAATTATTACTAGGTTCAGCATTATGAAAGATCTTGTCACTGACCATGGTAGGCACTTTCAGAATAGAATGATGGAATAGTTGGCTTCAAAGTTAGGGTATAAGTAGGATCACTCATCTTCTTATTACCCTAGGGTGAATGGACAGGTTCAAGTAGTGAATAAATCACTTAAGTCCATTCTCCAATGAGCCATCACACAAATCAAGACAAATTGGCATATCATGCTATATCCTACTTTGTTGGCCTATAGAACTGTGGTTAAGACTGCCACGATTTTCTCTCGATATCAGCTTGTGCATGGGGTGGAATATGTCTTTTGGGTTGAATCTGAAATCCCTTCGTTGAAGTTAGCTATAGAGCTTTTACCAGAAACTTCCACATTGGAGGAACGTTTGGTCCACTTAAAGCAGCTTGATGAGCAGTCCCGAGATGCCTTAGTGGCTCTAGATGTAAATAAGCATCGCGTCAAGGTCTAATATGACAAGTATATCCGTCCGAGGAATTTTAGTGAAGGTGATTTGGTCCTTTTGTGGGATCAAGCTAAAGAACCCTTGGGGGCAAGGAAGTTTAATCCCATGTGGCATGGTCCTTACATGGTCAAATGTGTGTTAGAGAAGGGCTCCTATGAGCTAGTGTATTATGAAGGGACAGCCTTGGCAAAGCCTAGAAATGGGCTCTATATTAAAAAATACTATGCATGATATTCAGCCAGGGCTGATGGTTGTATATTATTGTATAGTTTTTGAGTTGCATAGTTAGGTTTTCTAATGGTGATCGGGTTTTCTGATTAGCTTCCATTTCTTAAGGCAGATGTTGATGGAATATTCTGTTTACATAGGATTCACTGATGGTGCTAGACGTCACACTCAAAACTTAGATTCGGCTGCTTCGATGATTTATACTCCTACGGGTCAAGTATTGTCTTCAGGAAACGTATGTTTACGGTCTTCTTCAAACAATTTTGTTGAATATGTTGAGAGGTGGAATAAATTATGCTTTCTCTATTGCTATACTATGCCCCATGTGATAAGGCATCTCTAGTGCTCGACCTAGTCTCTAAGCGTTGACATATGTTGTAGTGAAAAGATTATAAATAGGAAATAAACAAAGTACAATGTTTAATTTGAGATTGGTTTTCTAATAAGTTTAGTAAAAGAACTGTTTTCATATGTTGAAGTGAATATAATACAATCTGACCAAAACTGTATTTACATAGAGATTAGTTTCCTCAAAGTTCAAGGAAAACCACTGTTTTCTACGAGTTGTACTGTAAATTTTTTCTGCGAGGTGTTCTTTCTCTTGAGGTACGTCTTGATTCATAGTTAGTGGTTTCACAGCTTAATGGCTTGTATTGTATTAGGGATCTGATTTTATTACGAATATTTTTACATGTGAGATTGCTAGAACGACAATTTGAGAATATAACATACATTCATGTTTCAAGAATTTTTAATCAAATTGATGAATCATATGCTAACTATATGTTAGCTTGGAATTTGTTTCATATACCATAATAATATCACAAACATACATTTTTGCACACATGTAAATAAATAAAATTCTTCATCATAAATGTTTTTCATTAATATCCAAAATGTGACATCATAATACATAAGTGTCATAATACAAAATTAGGGCTTCTGAGCCACCAAAATATAATACACGGTCATACAAAAAGAAATACTCGCAAGTCTCTAAGCCTAAGGAGGAGTAGGGGGATTTTGATCATGGTAACACACCACGGCTCTAGCTAGCCATCGTAATAATCGAACCCATGCCCATGGTACACCAACCGCCTGGCACTGCATGGCCTCAGGAAAGTCCTCGACTTGCACCATGGGTACCCTGTGTGTCAAGCGTACAAAGTTTGTGTGAATGCTTTGGAGAGTCTGCTCCACATCAACACCCATGATATCGTCTCCTCTTCCCCTCCATCTATGATGAGGGAAACCATCTAGTCATTGTTGTCCAAAATATCCATACACATGACAGATTGTCACTATGTGTCGTCACACCAAACCATGTCGTTTTAGTTAATATATCAAAAAACATAAAAAGATTAATAATTCAAAAAACTTAATAGGTGGGTTTGGGATTTGTTACCTATATCACCATATGCCGCTCCTGGTGGTAGGGGCATGACCAAATCTCCATGAAAGTCTATCCCTGCATAGGGATAGTCATTGATGGAAATTATCTGCCTTCGTCACCATGGAAAGAAGTTTGTTTGGTAGGGGTTAGCCACCCTACCTCTGCCCAGTCTGCACATAACATTTTACCAACGTCGTTGGCCTGGATCTCGAACTCCATGCGGAGGAATGTCCACTCTATGGCTTAGCCCTGGTACATGCTCAAAGAAGAACGTGCTCAATATGCTGCCAAAACTGAAGTTTCATACCTTTCCCATTTTGTAGTCACTAAGCTGTTGCTTCATGTTGCTCAACAACACAGTGCTCTAGTCATACACTGTGGCTCTCATACACTCCACCACATAGAACATCAATGGCCAAGAGGCTTGGGGAAGTGAAGCTAATCCGGCTATCCTACCTAATGCCAATAGTATGGCATTTAGTCCTAGACCCTGGATAGAGTTTTTCAGGATTTGACTCCCAACCTTTTCTTTGTTTGGAAAGCAGTACACCGTAATGTACTCATCAATAATCAATCCACCTCCTCTCCCACAAGATCGGAGATTTACCACCTCTCCTCATTGGGATAAACCAATGATAAAGTATATGTCCTCAATTTCTATACTGAGCGACATCCCGTCAATGGTCAAATTCTTGGAGTCTGGATCCCAGTAATCAACTAGCATCTGGAGGAGTCTTGGTTTTCCCCTCAGGCTACCAAGACACCAAAAATTATACAAATTACATGCAAGTAATGCTTGTTGGGCCATTAAGTCACCTTGCATGACCACTTCCACATCACCATGTTCCCTTTCCCTCCACTCTAACACCATCCTGCACAAAAACAAGATTTTTGAGTATCATTTTCCCTTGAAAACCTCATTTGCAGCCTCATACGCGACTATTTGCAAAACAACTGTGTATGTACATGGGTTTGGGTTCTTTTTCACGTATGGTGATCCCTATACGCGGAAAAAGCCCCAATACCCACGTGGGACGAAATGCATAACTTAGGATGGCCTAGAAAATTAAACGGACCATTGAAAACTTAAAAAAATTGCATGAAATAGGAAGAGGAGGACATGAGGAGTTACCTAGATCAAACGATGTCGAATTTCATCGAACGATGCTCCTGGAATTCGCGTTGGAAGTTTTGAGCTCAAATGGGTAAAAATTTAAAATGATATGGAATTGATTTTTTTTTTGCTATTTATAGAAATTTTTTACCTAGTTTCTATAGTCTTGACCATTTCTGACGATTTTGGACCGTTTTGGACTAATTTGATGATGTATGAGTCTGTTTTGAGCATAGTTTGACCATGGTTTTGACCCGTCCGTGTCAATTTTTGGTATTATGTATGAACTGGCATATAGGTTAGGTTTCACATATGTTTGCACTTTGCATGACCTTATGACTGTTTCATTATAACCTTAGGTATGAACCCATTCTATCTTATCATGGAACCTTCTTGCTGCTTTTAGAAGTGACATGACATGAATAGTAGAGATTGACCATACATGGGTACTCTAGTTAGCTCCTGTTTTGCATTCGGTGCCCATGACGACATTTTTCCTTTAGGGTGTGGGATTCCTTTGTATAGAATTGCCATGACTTTGTGCAAGAGCCTCATACTCCTCTTGATCTTTTTGCTAGCCTTTTCCCAAGGACTCCCTTATGTCAAGTTGGAATTGCATTATCATGAGTTTTGCTTTCCTTATTGAGCCTTATTCTGACTTCCCTAACTTTGATTATCAGCCATATAGCCCAAGCTTGTCTCATGTCTAGCCAACAAGATCCATTTTCTATATCTTTTGCATCTTGATTCCCCGTTTTTACTCGGAGGGGACTTTCCCCTGAGTGTCATTATCCTACACACTTTTCCTTGCATTGAGCATAGGTATGTTCTACTGCTTGGAACTAATTTTTTTTTCCCTTGAAACTCATCCCCTCCTAGTTTGTAACTATAAAGCACTTTTATTCTTTTTTAAGAATTTCAAAATATTTGAAAAAGTCCAAAAAAAAAAATACAAAAATTCGAATAGGAAAAGATGTTATCTTTGGTGGAAGTCAAGTCATGTCGCCTTCAAACAAAGAACTGTATATCACATCCATTGTTTGGGTTAATAGTTTGACTTTCAGGAGCTGTACTCATTTCTCTAATTTTATCTCCATCGACTAGTTAAGATTCCAATCCCTGTGGAGCCTCTTTCGATGCCTCTTATGTCGCAGAGATGTCCCAGTTTTGTATATTGAGTCTATGCTACCTAAATTCAGTCACCATTTTCCTTTATGCTCTTTTTAAAAGGATTTTGAATCCTGAGTCGACCATTCCTCAGTTTTCTTTACTTTGCATGTCATCCATTCCCAGTATTGGTATTGGTTCGAGCACATTATGATCGAGTCCTTCCACATTATATAGATTTGTTGAGTACCTCATGTTGGATGATGAGGGATGCCTTAATGCCCTCCTTTCAACGGATTTCATCCCATCAACTATGGTGGCCAACCATACACATGGATACCAAGATCTTCTATAGACAATGTGATATCTGTTAAAGAACAAGAAAATCATCGTGCCATGAGAAGATGCCACTTACCCTGCAGATAAACCTTCAAGCATTCGATAAATGGGTATTTGATTTTGTTGGACCGATCAGTCCACCAGGAAAGAGAACTAGTGCGCGCTACATGATCACTTCAACAGACTATTTAACCAGATGGGCTGAAGCCGGGCCTGTTAGAGATAGCACCGTTGCAACTGCGATGAACTTTTTATTTGACAATGTGGTAACTAGATTCGGCTATCCAAAAATTATACTCAGTGACGAAGGTACGCAATTTTTTAACAAAATGAATACTAAGCTTACTGCAGTGTTTCATATCCAGCATAAGAAAACAACACCGTATCATCCTCAAACAAATGGAATGGTTGAAGCTTTCAACAAAATTATGGAGAATGCACTAACCAAATTGTGTAATGTGTACCGAGATTATTGGGATCATAAAGTATTAAATTTGCTATGGGCATATCACACAACTTGGAAATGACTAACAGGGAACACCCCATTCAGACTGGTATATGGATAGGAAGTTGTTGTGCTAATGGAGTATATAGTTTCAATCCTATGGATTGTTGTTCTGACAGATACACTATCGAACAGAGGCTGTTGCAGCTCATTTAGATGGAAGAGGAGCGCTTCATCGTTGGATTCCATCATAATGTTGAAAAGGAAATGAAGAAAGCATGGCATGACCGTGATTTCCAGGTTAATCCATTCAAATTCAAAGGACTTGTGTTGTTGTATGAAAACAAATTTTTCAAACATCTAGGAAAGTTGAAAACACATTGGCTAGGGCCATACATGAGCGTGCACATCATAGATGCGGGCACGATAAAAATGCAAAAACTAGACAGAAATTATGGTGTAGGAATCGTGAATGGAAGTCACTTGAAACCTTACTATCATGGTCGCAACATACCTATCTAAAGTTGCTCTGCACAGAAAAAAAAAAAAAGGAACGTGGAGAAACTATTATGTCTCACGTCTATGGCAGAACCGGCAAAAGCGCAGGAAAAAGAGAAAATGATAGGTTGGTCGACATTAAAGCGTGAATATCCAGCAAATATTGAGGTGGTTATGACATCTAAGTGTAATTAATTTGACAAGATACGAGGAGAACGACGACATGATTTTTGGTCGCATCAGTCGTCCACGTCATAACTACCATAATTGTGCGGATAGGTACAATGCAGCACTCAAGTAGCTGAGTTAATGAAGGAATGTGTCAACCAAGAATCCCATGTGATCGATTAGACCTCGAACTTCCATCGCATGATGAATGCAGGACACATAGGTGAGTATAAATACGAGGCTTCACCACCAATCATTCTTTTACGCATAAAGAGAGAGCATGAGAAAACTAGAGCCGAGAGTTCCCAGAGTCGAAGCCTGTTACAAAGTGAGCCAATACCCATGGTAATACATATATCTAGTGCAAGAATGCTATCTGACATGACTGTCATCTCGGGGTTTTCAATTGAAGAGGAGATCGAATCTCCCAAAGTACAACAACTAGAAAATAAACCAAAACTTGACTTGATGGCACAAAGAAGAAAGAAGCCTACTCCTGCGGCTCCTCCAGCCCCTGTTCCAACCCCTAGTTTGGGACATGTGTCGAACCCTGTTCAGAACCCACCAACTACACCTCCATAACCTTCCATGGAGCCAAGACAAGCTGGGGAGGGAGCGACTAAAGATTCATCTAGAGGAAACACAAGGTTAAGGCCGTTGTGGACAACCCTAAGGATGAGCTGATGGAGGAGGACTTGCTGAAGGATGAACTAATGGAGATGGACTCCCCACTCCATAAAGAATCAAATGATGAGGAAGAAGAAAAATTCCTGCACTAATTCCATCCAAGGAGGCTCGAGGTGGAGGCGGTGATGCTTCCCAAGAAAGTGCACACGTTTTTAGTTACACCAAGAATCCCTGATAGCGTACCCCTACTGATGGAAATAATGCCAAAGCTCACCAAATTGGCATTCAAGGATGTTGAAACTCACCAGCAGTTGGGCTTGGAAAGAAATAACTGTATGGTTACGATTCAATCTGGGCCAAAGGTCCTAAATCCAATGAAGTGGGCTACTGGCATTGACCAAGCAAGATTGATGAACTTGTTCTTCATGATGCATTTTGGCCATATCCTGCAAGCCAATACAAAAAGAAAGGTTTGAGAAATAGTGAAATACTATCAGGTAAACTTGAATGGTTTTCCCGCTAAAATATATTTGAATATCTTACCCTTAGGATCAAACTATGTACTTATTGCATGGACTACTTGGAACAACACCATGTCATGTTTGATTGCCTAAACAAGTGAATCTTGTGCTGGAATAACCAATGAAATTAGAAAAAGATTAAAGGAATACCAAAGAAGGTTTCTGTTAGAAATATATATTCCTTACAAATGAACAATTTTATAAGGAAGGGATGCAAACTATTTCCAGTAAACATCCAGGATGTAGAAGTTGAGAGAGAACAACACATCGAGGACTTTCTGGTTCTTGTGGACTTTACAAATGTATTTCCCAAGGAAATACCGAGATTACGACAAAAAAGAGACTTATATTTTTCCATAGAGCTGACACCAGGGTTAGTACTGGTTTCAAAATCCCCATACCGCATGAGTGTAATGTCCCCTTTTTGGAATTTTTATTAAAATGCCCAATTTTCCTATTTTTTCACAATTTTGGCTCTTGACTAGTTTTAGTGTCTTGGTCTCCAAATCAGCCCAATTTCTCCCAAATATTTAGAGAAGGTGTATTAATGATATAATACTTAATTATTATGTTTAGGGATGTATTATGGTCCTCCAATCAGTTCTTCAAGTCTATATCAAATTCTGAATAAGATAGATGAATTTATTAGCAATTTTGGGGCTCAAATCCCTCCTGGGTATTTACTGGAATGGATTCCCAAATATACATAAAATCATTAAAATTATCAAATTTAAGAATGGGATGTGTATAATACATTATCATAGACTAATATGCATAACCAATCGAATTCCCATGGCTGTTATCACTTCCTTCAATTAGATATAACAAAACTAGTTTTGGACCCTTGGGGAAATGAGATGTAGTTTTCCCCAAATGCTATGAAATTTTACCCAATGGACACAAACCCATAATTCACTTTAATTACAGTTCATTCATTCATAAATCATCAATTTTTCACACATATATCTGATTCCATCAAGATTGCAAGAGTTTAGAACAAGGTATTGAGGAAATGGCACTCTTTCTTCAATATTGGACAATAATACATGAGATATCTTGTATTTTTTACCTGAGATATTTCTGAACTTAAATAACACTGCATTTACATCATAATACAAAATACTGGAGTAGTAGAAACTTCCTCAAAGAGATTAATATCTCACCAAGTGCGCCTCACTCTATAGAGATGAAATATGGTGAGAACACTTGATGAATGGAAGAACAAGCTGATATTGAGATTTTCATGAACTTCCGGTAGCTTGCACCTGTCAATAATAATCCATTAGATATCCATGAAATACCTGAGTGGACTTTCCAAACACCGAATAGGATGGGAATCTTTCACCCTCGAAATTGGCTTAAGCAAGAAAGCTAGTCATCCACTAGCTCTCACAATTCACGAATGACAATTTCACAAATGAGAAAAATATTATTCTCATGGATGATCCCTGTATTTTATAAACATTATTATTCTTCAAAGGTTCTAAATCCATCCATAAACCAAATATAGGTCTAATTGGTGTGCCTTCTCATGCTATGCCATGTGGCCTCTCTCTTCACCTTCCCTCTTCTCCCAAATTTGAGTAGGATCCTCTTAGCCTTCTCCAAATCCCAAATTTTTCCTCTAAGATGCTCTATTCAGTCCTGAAATTTCAGTCTATCATTAATTCAGCCTTCATATCTTACTTGTGTCATAAATATCATAGAATCTCCATCATTGGTGTCATAGATGTCATAAATGTAAGGAGAATCTAGCCATGTGTCCATGAAACTCCCATTTGGCTCTTCCTCTCCCATGTAAGTTACAATTCATCCCAAATTATACCTATGAAGTATATGGACAATTATATTAATATCATAATCCATAAAAAAACATTAGGCTTCCCATAGATTCAAAATTACAAGAGGAGGATACCATTTAACATAGGAATTCTAGCTTGAGTGGGCCCCATAGTCTCCATGTGTCTCCATTCTCCATAGCCATTTCAATTTTATATTGTATTTATTTAATAAGCTACATTATTAAATATTTATCCTCTTCTAATATCTAAACATCATTTATTATCTTCCTTATTCCAAATCTCAAAGCTTCCACCCCCAACGTAGGAAACTAGTGATTTTCCTCCTTGGCAATTATTTGACTTTTAGCATTCCTTTGACAAATTTCATGAATATGGAAAATGTGATTTGTCCATTGTGACCCAATTCAAAATTAGGGACATTAAAAATCCTCCCTTCTTAATATTTCTTGTCCTCAAGAAATTTCAAACATGGTTGTTGAAGAACCTGCTTTCTATATGATTCTTTGAAGTTGCCACTGAACTTCCTACCTTGAGTCTTTGAGATTCCTTGAAGATTTCAGAGAGGAAATACCATTATTGCTTCTGCAATGCTTTTATTAACATAACCTTATTAAGTAGGGAATCCATCTCCCATAATTATTGTTCCCAAAGAATTTGAAATCAATGGGACTAAAAACTATCCCACAGTCCCATTGCTTGCATTGCACTCAAACAATTAAGAGTGCTCTCCAACCCATACCATTTGGAAAGAGAATTCATGCATCCCATTTTCTTGTATGAGTTCCTCCAGACATCATGAGTGCATAATATATATCATAAAAGTATATAACAACATAATAAGAATCTACATCAAGGAGGCGCCTCCCCAAGAAATCATGAAAGTGCTTATACCTCCCAATTAGTAGACTACCATTTTCCAAGTACATACATGCTTCAAGTGACCAATAAAATATGCTCCAATGACATAGGTGAGTATCCCATGTCCTATAATGCTGCTCCAAAAATAAATTACATGCATCAAAATATTCATCCATGTATTCTTTCATCCAAGAAGTGAATGAAGAATCTCCACTCAAATTTTAACCAAATATTGAGCAACATAAACAGGGAGACTTCAAATGACTCGAAGAAGTTTTACTCATACATCCATGAATGAGTGAGTCATAAATATATAACAATGTATGTGGCTGGTAAAAAAACGTTTCTCCTATCATAAGTCTATTCAACCTAGTGTTGGATGAAATTCCTCCAACATCCAATGAACCAAGTGTTGAGAAATAAAAACCATGATTCTTGAAGTGACTCAAATGCATATCATAGGTGCATCCATGTAGATGTGCATCATCAGAAAGTAACAAGGAATTATACTGCAAATTTGAATAATAATGTGCTCCAAATTATATGTAATGTTCATAAATATAATAATCCATGTGTTCATTCATCCAATAAGTGAATGGAGAACCTCCATCAAAATCTGAACAAAATAAGGAGCAAGGAAAACATGAAGACTTCAAGTGGCTCAAAGAAGTCTCATCAATACACTCATGAATATGTATATCATCATGTAACAGCATAGGATGTTGCTTCCAATAATAATTTTCTTCAATCATATAAATCTTCACCCAAGTGTGGGATGAAGTTCCTCCAACTTCAAATAGACTAGGAAAGGAGCAAGGAAAGTCATGAGTCTCCAAGTGAATTAAGTGAACATCATAGGTGCACCCAGGTAGATGTGTATAATCATAATGTAAACAAGGAATACTTCTGAAAATTTAAATAATATGGTGCTCTAATAATTCCATCATCAAAAGGATAAATATAATGTCCATGCTCTTCATGTGGCACCATAAAAAAAACCTTTCACCCATACTTCATTATGATGACTGCTGCAAAATTTAGAAGTGTAGGATGTAGGAGGAATAACCAACTCACCCAAATGATCAATGAGTGAAAAAATTTCATAATGTGAAGGATCCATATGGGTAGGATTATGCAGCTCCTTCAAGAGAGTGAAATTTTTTTTATAGATTGGTTCCAATGTAGAGGAATCATGCTCTTCTTTAAAAATTGCATACCCTTCATCAAGAGACAATTCAAGTTCCTCTTCCACCACATCAAGTGTTTGGATCTCTTCAAGTTCATATTCAAATACGTAAAGTACATTCAAATTTCCAAATTTCTCATGATCCACCATGTGATGAGAACACTCCACACAATCTACCATTTGACAATCTAAAACATAGGAGAAAAAACAAGTGTCTTGCAACTTTTCAAGAAGTTGCTCATTTTGAATTGTGAGCTTATGAATAACTTCATTATTCTTCAAGTAGGATTCATGTAACCTTTCACTAATATCAATGACATTTTTTCTATAAAAAATCGAATACATGAAACTACCTTTGATGTTACACATTGCTTTTTCTATCTTCTCCATTTCTTCAAGGAAGGATGGCTCCTCCATGGAAGTAGCTCTCCAACAAGAATTTGATACCAATGTTTGAATGTCATGGAGTATGATAAGGGCCTCTTGGAAATTATTTTCATTCATATTTAAGGACCCTTCAAGAAAATGAGGCTCTTGAAAATGAACCTCCTCATCTTATTCCTTCTTTCTTCGACAAACTTATGAAGCTCAAGTGGTGATGGGGAAGTTGATCTTGTTTCTTCTTCAACTGCTACAAGGTCTTCATTTTCATGTTTAATGGAATTTTGGCTTTAAGCAACATTTTGAAATCTAATCTCTATGTCAGAAACATAGAGTTGTGAGCACCCATTAGTATGTACTCCTTCATAGTTCAAGCATCCATCAATAGATGCTCTTTGGTCCATGTCCATAGTAGAATTTGTTTCAGAATGATATTCAATAGTTTCAAGGTACTCTTATTCTTTCTGATGTGATGTTTCCTCATATTTTTAAAATTCATTTGGCAGTGAATTTATATCCTCTTCATGTACTACTTCTTTTACTTCACCTATTTCAGAACTAGGTGGTTCATGGGTATCCTCCTTTTTCTCCTTCAAGCAAGCTGATGCATTTTTCCCCTTGGTTTTCTTAAAATCAATATATTTTTTCCAACTTTGGATAGCCAAAAATTATAATCCTTTCATAATATTCTTGTTCATTTCTTAAAGGATAGTTTTCATGCTTTTTATTATCTCCTTACCATCATATGAGGTTCCCTTTTCATGCCTAGTCATAGTTTCCAAAAAATTGCCTTCTTCTCCTACGTTTTTTTTCCTCTTCAACAAAAGCACTTTTGGTTTCAATATATAATGGTGGTCACTGAATTATTGTACTCATAAATATCATACCACATCAGGTTCCAATATCATTCTCTAATACCACTGTAAACTCCCCTTTTTGGGATTTTTATTAAAATGCCCAATTTTCTTATTTTTTCACAATTTTGGCTCTTGACTAGTTTTAGTGTCTTGGTCTCCAAATCAGCCCAATTTCTCCAAAATATTCATATAAGGTGTATGAAAGATATAATAGCTTACTTATTATGTTCATGGATTTATTATGGTCCTCCAATCAGTTCTTCAAGTCTATATCAATTTATGAATAAGATAGATGAATTTATTAGCACTTTTGGGGCTCAAATCGCTTTCGGGTAATTGTCAGAATGGCTTCCCAAATGTACATAAAATCATTAAAATTATCAAATTGAATCCGGTAATGTGTATAATACATTATCAGAGACTAATATCCATAACCAATTTAACTCCCATGTATTTTATCACTTCCTTCAATCAGATATAAAAAAATAGTTTTGGACCCTGGGGGAAATGAGATGTAGTTTTCTCCAAATGCTATGAAATTCGACCCAATGGACAAAAATTCTCAGTTACATAACATGAAACCCACAATATACTTTAATTAAAGTTCATTCATTCATAAATCATCAATTTTTCACACATATATTCAATTCCATCAAGATTGCAAGAGTTCACAACAAGGTATTGTGGAAATGCCACTGTTTCTTCAATATTGGAAAATAATACATGAGATATATTGGAATTTCAACCTGAGAGATTTATTAAATTAAATAATATATAATTTAAATAATAATACAAAATATTGGATCAAGAGAATCTCCCTCAAAGGGATTAATAGCTCACCAAGTGCGCCTCACTCCATAGAGCTGAAATATGGTGAGAAACATGAGATGAATGGAAGAACAAGATAATATTCAGATTTAAATGAACTTCCTGTAGCTTTAACCTGAAAATAAGAATCAATTAAATATCCATAAAATACCTGATTTTCCTTTCCAAACACCAGCTAGGATTGGAATCTTTCACGCTCGAAAATGGCTTAATCAAGAAAACTAGTCATTTGCTAGCTCTCACAATTCACAAATGACAAAAATATTCTTCTCATGGATGATACCTATATTTTATAAAAAAAATTAGTCTTCTAAGGCTCCAAATCCAATTCGAATTGGTGTGGTTACTCATGCTATGCCATGTGGCCTCTCTCTTCACCTTCCCTCTTCTCCCAAAATTGAGTAGGAGCCTCTTGGCCTTTTCCAAATCCCAAATTCGACCTATAAGATGATATATTCAGTCCTAAAATGTCAGTATGTAATCCTTTAAATCTTACTTGTGTCATAATGTTCATATAATATCCATCATTGGTGTCATAGATGTCATAAATGTAAGGGGAATCTAGCCAACTGTCCATGAAACTCCCATCTGGCTCTTCCTCTCCCATGTAAGTTACAATTCATCCCAATTTAGACCTATGAATTATATGGACAATTATATTAACCTCATAATCCATTCCAAAACATTAAGCTTCCCATAGATTCGAAATTACAAGAGGAGGATGCCATTTAACATAGGAATAGTAGCTTGAGTGGGCCCCATAGTCTCCATGTGTCTCCATTCTCCATAGCCATTTCAATTTTCTATTGTATTTATTTAATAATATACATTATTAAATATTTATCCTATTCTAATGTCTAAAAATCATTTATTATCTCCCTTATTCCAAATCTGAAAGCTTCCACCCCCAACCTAGGAAACTAGTGATTTTCCTCCTTGGAAATTATTTGTCTTTTAGCATCCATTTGAAAATTTTCATGAATATGGAAAATATAATTTGGCCATTATGACCCAATGCAAATTTTTGGATATTACAATGAGCGTACCAGAATTGGTTGAGCTTAAGTTTCAGTTACAAGAGTTAATTGAGAAGCGTTATATCTTATCGAGTGTGTCCCCTTGGGGAGTACCTATACATTTCGTAATGAAGAAGGATGTTACGACGTGAATGTGCATCGGTTATTGCCAAATTAAAAATATGATGATAAAGAACCATTACCCACTCCCTAGGATTGATGACTTGTTTGATCAAGTCGAAGGAGAAAATATCTTTTCAAATATCGATCAGCGGTCCAAATACCATCAAGTACAGATCCACAATGAAGATATAAATAAAAAGGCCTTTCGAACACGATATGAAGAATACAAGTTTGTATTAATTCATTGTGGTTTAACCAATGCACCAGCAAATTTTATGTGCATGATGAAAAATATCTTCAGTAAATACCTAGATAAGTTTGTATTGGTATTTATAGACGACATATTACTTTACTCAAAAAATAAAGAAGAACATGAGGAGCATCTCTGAATAGTACTTCGGGTGTTACGGGAACACCAGCTTTATGCTAATCTTAATAAATGTGATTTTTACAAACCATAGATACAATACCTATGTCACATCATTTTCGAGAAGGGGATAGTCGTTGACCCAGAAAAATTAAATCCATAGAGGATTGGACTACCCCTAGGTGTGCCACTGATATTAGGTCATTTTTTGGATTAGTGAGTTACTACCGAAATTTCATTGAGTAATTTTGGAGGATTTCCTATCCCATGACCACCTTACAAAAGAAGGAAAATAATTTCTTATGGACGACCAAGTGCAAAGAAAGTTTTCATAAGCTTAAGCAGCTTCTGACTACTCCATGGATACTACAAATTGCGGATCATAATGGGGATTTCGTTGTTTTCAAATATGAGAGCAAGGAAGGACTTAGAGGATTAGTCATGCAAAATTATTGTGCAATCTATTACGAGTCATGAAAATTAAAGGAACACGAGAAAAATTATTCCACCCATGATCCTCAACTAGCAACCATTATCCACGCCTTGAATATGTTGAGGCACTAGCTCATGGGGAAGAAGTTTCTTTTGAAGAAAGACAATAAGAGTCTGAAGTACTTGTTGGACCAGCTAGATATAAATGCCAGGATGGCCATATGGTTGGCCTTCCTTAGCAAGTACCATTTCAAATTAAAGCATACAAAGGGAAAGGAGAATAAAATTGTTGATGATTTAAGTCGACGAGCTCATATGTTATACGAGGTAACCTTAAGCCAAACCAAGTCGTATTTACACGATAGGATGAGGATGACAAATGGATTTAACCATTTCTATGTTGAAATCCTCAAGAAGATTCAAGAGGACAATTTGTTTTAAAAAAAAAGAGTATAAGGTAGACGAGATCGGACTATTGTGATCCAAGGAGAGATTGTATGTTCTGGAAGGAGGAGACATTATGGACATCATCCTAATGGAATTCCATCAGAATCCCTACTTGGGGAGTTCAAGATATCAAAATATGATATCAGCATTAAAGAAACACATTTTTTGGCCTAATTTAAAGGCCGACGTAGCTTTATTTATCACAAAATGTCAAGAATGTCATCTAGTGAAAGCTCAACACCAACATCCTTCGGAATTTCTACAATTGTTACCCATTCTGAAATGGAAGTGGGAGGTCGTTGGTATCGATTTAATTACAGGACTACCAAGGAGAAAACAAAAAAGAATTCCATCTTTGTAGTGTTTGACAAGTTATCGAAAGCAACATGCTTTATCCCAGTAATTTCAACCTACAAGGCAGTTCACATTGCCGACATTTTCTTGAGGGAGATATTCAGATTGCATGGGATACCGAAGGAAATCATCTCGGATCAAGACACGAAGTTTACCAATAAATTTTGGAGATATTTATTCTCTAGTTTATAGACGTAGTTAAACTTTAGTACCACTTACCACCCATAGACGGATGGGAAAACAAAATGGGTAAACCATAGTTTGGAAGACATGCTTAGAATGTATGTTATGAACAATTCCACCAAGTGGGATGATTATTTGCAGCTCACAGAATTTGTGTATAACAACGGATACCAAAAATCCACCAAGATTAGTCCCTTTGAGGTACTCTATGGACAGAAGTGTAGAACATCGGTTACTTTGGATAGACCGGTGGATCGACTCATGTTAGGGCTAGACTTACTAAAGGACATATAACAGTTAGTCACCAAGGTGTAGTAGAACTTTAAAGAAGCGCAAGATTATTGAAAGAGTTATGGGGATAAGAAAATCAAATATAAATATTATCAAATCAATGAACATGTTTACTTAAAAGTAAAAATGAAGAGAACCTCATTGAGCTTGGTAAGATGCGGAAATTTGGCACCAAGGCTTTGGGGACCCTTTGAGATACTGTCCAATAAAGGGCCAGTGGCATATGAATTACCTCTACCCACTCATATAAGGGTTCATAATGTTTTTCACACATCTTTATTAAATAAATATGCATATGATACTAAACATGTTATTGATTGTTCCTTGTTACATGTGGAACCTGAAGGGGAATTTGTACCTGAACCCATTCATATTCTAGATGAAAGAGAAGTACAACTGAGGAGGCACACCATAGTCCAGGTCAAAGGGCAATGGAAGCACTTTGAAGCCAATGAGGCTACCTAGGAGAATCAAGCCACCATGAGAGAGGCTTACCCCACCTTGTTTCATGACTTGATTTCTAGTCCTTAGAACATCGGGACGGTGTTGTTCTAAGCGGGAAGCGATGTGATATCCCAAATTTTGACCTTAACTATGATGGGAATCAGTCCCATGGTACATGAGTTAATTTGTTGTTTATGTTTTTTTATATTGGGCGAAGGTCCCATTGCACATGATTTATTCGTATTAATTAGATATATTGGGCGTAAGTTGATGCATATGTTTTATTATCATAGATGTGATTGTATATATTGGGCATGGAGCTGGGTGAACAAGGATTATGGTCATAATACGATATATTGATGTATTATATGATTTACCTTAATGCATGTACTAATATTATTATTATGATAAAATGTGCAGAATATTAAAAGCATGATTGAGTTCTATAATGTGTTGGGAGAAAACCCTGAAGCACATGAGTGATGAGATTTTATGTTGAGCGCAATCTCTTGAGAACATGAGTGATTATATTTTGTGTGGAGCGCAAGATTTGGAGCACAGGAGTTATGATATTTTATGTTGAGCACAATCTCTAGAGCACATGAGTTATGGTATTTTGTGATAAGAATTAGAAGTGTTGGGCATAATCCCTCAATCATTCCAAATTTATTTTAAGCATAAGCTTCGGAGGATCGGATCCTTTGCCATTGTATCCCTAGGTGTATTATACAAGTACATCCTAGAATTAGTGTTGAACGAGAGGCTTTGGAATTGCACTAAGTGTAAATCCTAGTTTTTAGCATTGAGCTTGGGCTCTAAATAGTGCTAGGAGTTACAAAAATTAATTATGTTTAGTGAGAATGAATCTGAAAAGAACCAACCTTATCTTAATTATTTTTAAGTTGATTAAATTAAATTTTGTATCTACTTCTCATCAAGTAGTGAATAACTGCCATGATACATAAGGTAATCCAACATGCAAGGAGGATATAGGGTTGCTTAACTTAGTTGACCAACCCTACCTAAGGCCTTGATAAAAGAAATAGTATAAGCTAAGGGAAGCATCAAGTAAATGAGATCATGTTATATGATGCATAAATAAATTCTAAAACAATAATATATATAGTTCATATATATTAAAAATAATAGAATAAATATATATATATATTAATTATGAAGAAATAATAATAAATATAAATAATGAATAAAGAATCTATGTATTATTATTTACTAAAATGATTAAATAAATATTTAATCCTAAAGAGTCAAATTACGAACTAGTAAAAGAGTTCATAATTTAACCAAAATAATTCTTAACTTTACATAAATCAATTAAAGATTATTTTTAAGAAGATAATGAATTCTTTATCTAACTGAAGTTTTGAAACAACTGCCATTTTTCCTAAAGATTGTCTATAAAGACCCAAGCCAAGGAAAGGCTTAGGGAATCTGATCATTATTATTTTCCTAAGTAATTTTGTAGAGAAATTTTCTAAAATCAACCAATCTTATACGAAACCTCATATGCCAAATAAGAGAAGCCTCACCTTTAGGAGCTCTAGACTACTTGCATGTTGGAACCAGCTCATGGGGATCCTGATTAGGACTAGGAACGGTTCCGGGTCATGGTTGGGAGGAACGTAGTAGTTCCCAAGTTATCCGGTTAACATATATAAGGTTGGAGATAATTGTTTTTATTAATTCTATGTGTTTAAGTGTGGAGGTTTTGTGCCTTTAAAAAAATTGAATAGTTACAGGTATGAGGATTCTACCTTTTTAAAAGTTCTATAAATCATGTTTACAAGTGTTTTTTTCTTATAGTATTTATGCTTTGGATTGAAGAGCCGCAAATTTTACTTCTGAGTTGTTCATATTTTTATGTTGTATTTATTTTGTAAGGTAAAACTCATATTTTAAATTTTAGATAGAATTCTAGGGTTAAACAACTATCTGAGTTATATGTATCTAGTGCAGAAATTTATGTTAGAATTTGTAACCTAGATTCAAAGCCTAGATGCTAGTTAAAATTTAAACAAAATACAACCTAAGTTACATCCTAGGTCACATATTAAAAGAAACCAGAGATTAACAAATCTAGATAAATAAACCTAATGATAAACAAACTCATTTATTCCTAAACTAAACATTATTTCAACTTTGCACAATCATTAAAATAAATATTAAATAAACCAATTACAAACATATTTATAAACAATCAGACCAGTGATCAAATCTCTTAATTTATCAACTCAAAACCTTAAAAATAAATCACAGTGCTGGCAGATTGCATATTACCAGCAAATGTATCATCGCAATACATAATTAATCATAAAAATATTACCATTAAACCAAACATAAAATTAGAATAACGTTGTAAGCCAATTTATAAAAAAACTATAAAAATACCAAAGGCATCAAGGCTGAGAGCCTATCCACCTTTTTTGCGTCATACTATTAAATACCAACCCTTTTAAGCTTTATATAAACACTCCCCAATAATCAAATCTTGTATAGATTGGGTGATGACCTTTTATTTTTCCAAAACAAAGTTTATCTGTGAAACCTATCTAATAAATTACAGTAAAACAAATAACATCCAATAAATAAAGTCCATCCCCAAACGCATTGCGCTATTATAATTCCAAGTATAAACATAATAACCACCACATAACAACATATTAACAAAACAGGGGTTTTGGACCTTTAACACAGTCAAAGAATCTATGAACCTAGGATCGAATCTTGTAAATTACAAACTAACATACTTAACACTTTATAGGTTGCGTTATTCACGCAGGGTTTAGCCCTTATAGGCTTTCTGTAAATTATTAAAATGCCACACATAAACTATAGAAGAGAGGTAGGCTTTTTCCCTACAAACTATATACACATACACGATTTGTTCCCATAAAAGTTAAACTACATCTACATAGGTTGCATTGCAAATGCAAAGTCTGGGCCAAGTTCTTACGACTTCCTGTACAAAGACGACCAAATTGAAAACAAACAGAGCTAAATTCTCGTAAACCAAACACATCCATTAAAACCTTATTTTTCATCATTCACATCCTTTATCAATCCATGGAAACGTATGTGCCATTGTAGATCAATGGCACTGTTAACTTTAAAGAAGAGCATTACAAACTACAGAGCAACATTAAAAACACATTGAAAAACCCAAGAAGATTATTTTAAAAACCAAAATCCATTTCATAGCAAATGGTAAATCAAACACATAGAGTCGAGTCTCTTTTAACTAGTCACATTATCAAAATTTACAATTACAGAGCCATGCAAATTATTTACATGGTTTCATTTACATAATGCCCAAAAGGAATCATATAAATGAAAACATCAAACCAAACAACGAGTAGAGAATGCATTACAATGGACATCTTCCAGATCCAGTTTCAAAACCCTTTGAAAAACCCATCAAATTTAAACATATGGGTATAGGCCCATTTCCATTCGTAGGGATTACCAACAATGGTTGTGTAGGAAACCCAAGAGCTCTGCCTATCCCAAAACCTAGAGTACCCATGCTATCCTCACCTGCAAAAATGAAAAACAAGTTTGTATAAGAAGTATGCAAAAAAAACCGTAAATCAAACTAAAAACTCAAAAGTGCAATCATACGAACAGTGACATACCTGCCAATGAGCTAAAGGTAAACTAGTTGCGTAGCTCCCACCTAGAGCGTGATACCTCCCTCCAATCCAAAATGCAGACCAAAGAAATGACTTTAAAACCCTAACACGGTGCATAAGGAAGGCAGCCTGCAAAAACCAAGATGCATTCAATGCACCAACCTAGCCACCACCTCCATGAAAATCGAAACCATAAGTCTATAGTGTGGCTTCACAATTATTTCCACCATAATAAAACCCATCAACATAGTTAAAAAAACCCTCTCACAATGCAATTTGCCTAAGTATTTACGATAGTTTCGATGGCATAGAATATGCCATAACATAAACCCCTCCACATTAAAGATCAAGCATAAAAGTTTTACAAGCAAGGTTTTTAAACATTCACCCACATAGTTGTTACAAACATGCATGCATATAATATAATACTTTCTACCATAGTTATAAGGTATAGGCTAGGCTTAGGACCCTTTGTCCTCTTTTAGCTTTTGAGAATAGGAATAGCATTGTCTAGGTTCCAATTGTCGTAGATGCTAGCACTCAGTTACTTTGTGTCCACAAGCCTAGGTTCATAGAAGAAGTCACTTGCAGAAGAATATAAACACATGCATTAGTTCATGATGAACAAATTAAACCCCTTAGCATAGGCACCTTACCTTTCTAAGTGGACCTTTATGGGATAGAACCCCGTCACTCGACCCCTTGACATACAAAGGTAAGTCATCCTCTTCATAATGAAGAATAAACAAATTAAATACACATAAAATGAAAGTAAGACGTAAACCAAAGTAAGTATCAACAATGTCGATAAATAAGATAGACATGAAAAGTAATTTTATAAGTGTATCGAAGTGTGGAATATTAAAATGCAGACATCATCATCACACAGGAAACACACATAAGGAGAGAAGTAAACAAAAATTAGGTTCAGTTCTTCAAACTAGTTTTTCTTCCACGGTAAAAATGAAGATGTCATTAAGATCTAGCATTTTATTAGCCTACAATTTTTTATTTTTATTTATGGATTTTAGGAACATTACATCCAGCTTCATGTAGATAAGTTTTTAAGGTTTTTTTTTATAACCCTTAGGGTTTAAGCTGTGTGTTGCAAAGGCTTACATCCTCTCTACTTCAACATTTGTTTTTTTGGCTGGTTAAGTTCTTAGTTGTTAACTTTTAATTAAAACTACGGCTTCCATGTATGATGGGATTACAACCATTTAAAAAGTCTTAATGTTGTGTATGTATGTGAATTGATTTGGTTTATTAACATGTATTTGTGTGTATACATTCTTTATTTTAAAACAATGATGGCCATCCTCCAACGATGTTACTATCATTTGGAAAGATTTGCTACTTTTGTTGAAATATTTGTGAATCCTTACTCATTAGATGAGTTCCATGACTGGTATGAACTATTAACTGTAAGTGAAGGTATTTTGATGATTCTCTTTTTGTGCCATATTGTATAGT